>NDXB01009862.1:9940-216696 GCA_002631895.1 Agapornis roseicollis
AAAAAAAAAAAAAGAAACCAAATGCTGAACTTGAAACTCAAAGCAATTAGAAACAATAGCATAAAATAGCATTACCATTTTAATGCAAAGAATCTATAGTGGGTAATGAATATCTCAATCCCTCTGCAATTCCACCCAATATATGACTGGGTGAAAACTGGAATATGTGGACTAGTTAGCTGGGTAAAAGCTGCATTTGTGAGCACACAAAACCTCAAATACCTTCCCTTCCTCACAGCAGGCAACAGGAAACGCTGTTGAAACTGCCAGAGGAAGCTCCACAGAAGCCTTCCCTGCACTCTACTGCAAAACCAGCTGGTCAAGTCCTACCTTTTTCAAAGCTGAAGAATCCTGAACTTCCACAGTTGTGATGTAGAACCACGACCTTTTATACTGCCCAAATACAAAGGTATGAAGCAATTTGTTTTCATCTGTAAGGCAGCACTTTCGCAGCAACAGACTCCTCAGTTCAGCTGTTACGGATGGATAACACCAAACCCACAAAGCATCTCCGTTGGTGTCTTTTTCTATGGTGGAAAGATGTTCACTGTGAGAATGCCAAACAGCAGCAAGGAAGTAAATCGATGGGTTAATCAGGTTTGTTTCCTGGAATTCGATTAAAATTCCACCTTACCCTGACCCTAGATATCCAGTTCTGCCACTACGGTTTAAACTGCAGAGCAACACTTGTGCTACGAGTTTTAAGTGTTAATAAAGATCCCCTCTTGATCTGCTTGACGAGGTCAAGTAAGCACCAGCAGTGTGAATACGCATTCCTATGAGCAAAGTACTGACCAGCAAGCACCCAGACCAGCTTATTCATGATTTCTCCCCCTTTTCCTATTTCTGAATTCACACAGAAACCCCAAAAGCCGTGAATTTCAGACCCTTTGCCCGAGTTGTGCCCGGTTCAGCTCTGTAATAAGCAGATCGAGCCCTCACCCCTTGGCACAACCTCAGGCTGACAGCGCCCGGCCGGGACAGGCCCTGCTCGGCGGGCCACCACTAACCAGCACCCCCCGCCGAGCGGTGCCCTCGGGCCGGCCCTCCCGGCAGCCCCCCACACCCCAACGCGCCGCCGGGCCGGGCGGGCCCTCACCGATCAGCCCCACGGCCAGCAGCAGCTGCGGCTCCGGCTCTGCCATCTTCCCACCCCGGCCCCGCCGCCTTCCGCCCTCCGCAGGCCCCGCCCCGCCCCGCCCCGCCCGCCGCGCGCCCCCTCAGCGCCTGCCGCCATTTCTGAGCGCCCCCTAAGCGAGGGTGCTGAAACTGGGGATGGGGAATGGGGTCCGAAAGGAGAGGGTCTGAGGGCAGCTGATTCCAGAAGTCACAGCCCTGAAGAACGGCCGCAGTCACAGAAACACAGGATCCCAGACTGGTTTGGGTTGGAAGGGACCTTAAAGCTCATCCAGCTCCAACCCCTGCCATGGGCAGGGACACCTTCCACTGCAGCAGCTTGCTCCAAGCCCCTGTGTCCAACCTGGCCTTCAACACTGCCAGGGATGGGGCAGCCACAGCTTCTCTGGGCACCCTGGGCCAGCGCCTCAGCACCCTCACAGGGAACAGCTTCTGCCTGAGAGCTCAGCTCAGTCTCCCCTGTTCTGGCAGGTTCAATCCATTCCCCTTTGCCTGTCCCTACAGGCCCTTGTCCCAAGCCCCTCTCCAGGTTTCCTGCAGCCCCTTCAGGCACTGGAGCTGCTCTCAGGTCTCCCCTTCAGGAGCCTTCTCTCCCCCAGGCTGCCCCAGCCCAGCTCTCTCAGCCTGGCTCCAGAGCAGAGCTGCTCCAGCCCTCACAGCACCTCCATGGCCTGCCTCCTCTGGCCTCACTCCCACAGCTCCATGTCCCTCTTGTGCTGCTGCCCCAGAGCTGGATCAGGACTGCAGGGGGGATCTCCCCAGGGCACAGCAGAGGGGCAGGATCCCCTCCCTTCACTGCTGCTCACACTCCTTTTGATGCAGCCCAGCACACTGCCAGGTCACTCTGAGCTTCTCATTGACCAACACCCGCAAGACCTTTTCCTCAGGGCTGCTCTCAGTCCAGTCCCTGCCCAAATACAGGCATAATGCACATAAAGGCTGGTTTGTTCCTAAGAAACAGCCCAAGTGAGGTGAGGAACATTCAAAGAGCACAATGACTATTCCTGTGTAACTGCACATCCAGTTTATTTGTGAATTAGCCCATCTTATTTTCAAGTTTGGATGAACCTGAATACTACATACGGAAGCCATGGCATGCTAATGGTCCAGATTGGCCACTGATGAGGAAGACTAAACTTCCAAATTACCTGGGATAACTACAGGAATAGCAGAAGTGTCTAAAGAAAATGTGCAGTCCTGGGATATAGGCCAGTCCTGTCAAGGCTCACACCTGGATGGGGAACACAATCAAGGGTATGATACAATTTTCATAAGGTTAAAACACACACATTTAATATACTTAGCTGCCTTGTAAAAAGAGACATGAGGAGTCACGCCATAAAAGCTGCTTCTGATAGAAAATCATCTTGATTGAAGCCCGTAAAGCTTTCAGGAACTTCAGAGATTCAAAACTGGAGTGAGCTCCCAGATAGCAAACACTGCTGTAAACCAGCAGTAAATGCTGGGCAGCAAACCTGTGGCTCCCTGCCAGAGCCTGGGTGACCCCAGAAAAGACTGCAGGGTATTGGGACAGGCACTGGCTTCAGTGACATGGGCATGGGCAGCCTGCGGATGCTGGGAGGTGGTGTCTGGTACTCATCAGACAGGCTTTTAAATTAACTTTATAAAGACAAGGACTTGTTCAGCACTATAAATAACTTCATGAAGTCTCTACTGAATGTACAGCTGTGGTTTGACACAGAAACAACCAGGCTGCCAGAGACAGTTCAGAGTGCAGACTGTACTTAAAATACTGTCATATAAATCAGTACGTGGCCTGATGGAGGATACTGTGTGCAGTACCGGTCACTGGGCCCCAAAGAGGTACCAAGGACACACAAAAACTCCCAAGTGAAGAGAGCCTGAAAACGCAAAGTTGCTTCCCCCATCACCACGGTTTTTACTCTAGAATGCAATAGAGTGGAAAGGGATCAGTGTTACATGGACACCTTCATGGTGCTACAGCTTCCATACAGTAACTGTATCTTTGTCGTTCTTAGTTTTTACCATTTGGTTTTTAGCAATAAACTGTGAATCATAGAATACGAGGTTGGAAGGGTCCTCAAGGATTGTCTGGTCTAACCTTTCTGGGCAAAGCATGGCCTAAACTGGATGTACCCTGTCCAGCTGAATCTTAAGAGTCCAACTCTGAAGAATCCATCACTTCCCTGGAGAGATTATTCCAACAGCTGGTTATTCCCATTGTGAGAAACTTTCCTTTTGTGTCCCAGGAGTAACTTGTGCCCATTACCCCAGATGTAGATACCTGATTTTCGGTTGATCTGATTCTGTGGGATAACGATCATACACATTCTTGCTCAGGCAGCTCTACCTGCAGGTTACCCAGGTCATTTGGCTGACCTTAATTATGTGGTCCTCTGATTACAAACCAACATTAAAGTTTGACATGTGTTGCATAATGGTTATGAAGCTTTCTGGTGGCCAAGCAAGATGGTTGATGAGAATGGGATGCAAAAAGAAACCAAGTTAGGAGAATAAAGAAAGAAATGTACCAAACCTGAAACTTCCAAGACAGGAGCAAGCAGTGTTAAGTAATCATGAACCCACCCTCTCCATCCACCTCCGTGTTTTTTGAAAACTCATACTTGGATGTATTTAAGGAACCAGCATCAGACAGCCAGGTCTGCAGAGGGCTGCAGCTACAATCACCATGGCATCGATGATGCAGCTGCAGAGGTGCACATTCCTGCCTCACGCGGCATGCTGTGCGGGTGTTTACTCATCCAAAATAGCCCATTAGTCACACAGTCACTTGCTGCTGTTGTACTGCGTTCGTTGCCATCATTACAGGAATTTGTGTGTAACTCACACACATTTATACACCTTCCATTATCTCTCCATATGCCAATCATCACATCAGTGGCTTTGAAAAATGCACACTGGCACTAGTCACTATCATATGTACACTCATTAATATTGCTGTTACTATTGCTCTTAGGAGGAATGGCTGAGTTCCTCTCAAAGTTTCCCAGATTTTTCACATTAACGAAACCTGCAGCTGACAGTGACCATGTGCACACAGAAGGGCCTTTCTGCAGGTTCTTAACTGCCTCACAGTACAAGTTCTGAACCAGCTCAACGAGTTGTGAGGAGCAAAGACTCAGCCTACATGATGACTAGCTGCCAAAATCCTAGAATGCTTTGGGTTGGAAGGGACATTAAAGCTCATCTGGTTATAGCAGCGACACCTTCCACTAGAGCAGGTTTCTTGTAGCCCCTGTGTCCAACCTGGCCTTGGGATGGGGCAGCCACAGCTTCTCTGGGCACCCTGCGCCACCGCCTCAGCGCCCTCACAGGAACAGCTTCTGCCTAAGAGCTCAGCTCAGTCTCCCCTGTTCTGGCAGGTTCAAGCCATTCTCCTTGGCCTGTCCCTACAGGCCCTTGTCCCAAGACTCCCTCCAGGTTTCTTGTAGCCTCTTTAGGTACTGGAGCTGCTCTAATCGGGAGCTGCTGGTCACGATTCTTTTGATGCAGCCCCGGACGCGGTTCGCTTTCCGGGCAGCGAACGCACACTGCCCAAGAGAAAACCTTCTCCTGCATCGATGTCGCCGCGGCACCAACCACGGAAACCAGCCACAGTGCGGCTCTGCGCTAAGGGCTCACCGAGCGCCCCGGTGCTCCGCCGGTGCCGGCCATTACCGTCCAGCGCTCCCCGGCCCCACCCGCGCACCGGGAGGGGTTTCCGCTTCCGCCGGCGTCAGTGCGCGCGGGCGCGGGGTTGTCCTCCCTTTCCGGCCTCGCAGACTGCCTGGCTGGAGCACGGAGCGAGCCGCCGCCGCCGCCCTGTGAGGAGAGGCCGCCGCCATCATGCCGGTGTACTTCCAGCGGCCCGAGAATGCCCTTAAGCGGGCGAACGGTCAGTGCGGGCCGCCCCCCACACCACCATCCTCCCGCCGGTTCGCTTCCCCCTTACCCCCACGCCGCGGCGGGCAGCGTGTGCCGCTCCTCTGCCCGCGGCCGTGCCGTGCCGTACCGTACCGTACCGTACTGTACTGTACTCGCCCCCAGAGCCCCTCCGCCGGCCTCAAGGCCCGGTGCCTCCCTGGCGCTGGGGAGAAGCCACCTGCGAGCGGCGTGGCGCGGCGCTTCCCTGCTGTGGGGAAAGGGCCGAGGCCTGCCGGCGTCGGCCGCACCGCATGGCGGAGGCGAGGCCCCGGCGGCCGCGGGGAGCGGGCCCGGCTCCGCCTCCCTCTCCCCGACGGGGCCCCTGGGCCGCCCGCGGCACCAGGCTCTGGGTGAAGGGGTGGTCGGGGCGGCGGGGTCTGTGTGCCGAAGGCAGCGCTGCCCGAGCTCCGCGGCGCCTCAGCCTGCGTCCCGGCGGGAGCTCTCAGACCCGGGATGGGGTTCGCTGCTGGCCCGGGGCTTGGCATGAGGTGTCCGGCCCGCGTCTCGTAGCCTATCCGGAGTCATTTCAAAACCGGGTCAGATCCCAGGCGGGATTTGCTTTATCCTGTGGACTTCGTGTTTAAGAGTGCCAGCCTTCGTGTGGCTGTGGTGAGAATGTAAATGATTAAACTTCTTAAACATTGCGCAGGCTGATGGATAAATTTGCCCAGGAATAGAATCCGAAGAGGACAGCGCTGTAGATATCTCTCACAGACTGCCACATACAAAGCTGGACTGGATATATTTATCAGCTCTCTCAAGCTAAATATAAGGCTTTGACACTTTTTTTTTAAATAGTATCCTATTTTAAGCACTTAGCAAAACCATTTAGACCCTCAATTGTCACAGGGCTGATTGCAGGATGACACTTGAACACATCCAGAAATTACAGATGATGTATGGGTCTTGAAATGGCAGCTGAAGAGGCTGTGTAGTCTGGGGACTGTACATAATTGAAGTACTATGTATTTTAACTAGAAAATTTTAAGTTAATTACTGCACAAGCTTAGGATTTCCAGTGTAAAACCTATGTAAAAATCATTCCACAGAGATAAAAGGATCAAAGATAAAATCAACTTCAGTCAGCTTCCAAAGGTGGAGTTGTATCTTAGCAGTCCATTTACTGGGAACAATGCACATACAGTATATGAGCTTTATTAAGCTTCCGAATTCTTAGACAGAGTAAACTGCCCTTGGTGAGCCAGTCACATCGCTGGAGCATGGCATTTTATTGTTGCTTTGGTGATATTGGAGACTAGGTTTAAATTCACATCTCTGTTCTGACAGACTGAAGGGGTAGAGTAGAACTGAAGGATTGGGACTGAAGGGAGCGTGCTCTGGACAAACCTTAGCAGTTCTCACTTGACAGTCTCAAGCCTTTCAAACCCACTCTCACCATGGCCAAGTACAATAAAGGTATGAGAAGTTGTACCTAAGGCAGATTGTATATTACAGGAAGCAGTTTAATGTTAAACCGATGTGTCAAATTGGACCATTTGGCGAGTTTCCAGAGTTCCAGTGTTTGTGTTTTATAGGCAAGATTTAGGTAAGCATTTAGCAGCAATTTATGCTTCAGGTTCTCAGCGTCCTCAACATACATAGCAGATGTTTGGATATAAGAGCTTGAATGGTTGTAAATATGTAAAGATACATAAGAAAGGCTGGTTTTCCCTATAAATCGTAAATGTAGGTCAAAGCCAACCCTTAGAGGGCTGGAGCAGCTCTGCTCTGGAGCCAGGCTGAGAGAGCTGGAGAAGAGAAGACTCCTGAAGGGGAGACCTGACATAAAGGGGCTGCAGGAAACCTGGAGAGAGGCTTGGGACAAGGGCCTGTAGGGACAGGCCAAGGGGAATGCCTTGAACCTGCCAGAACAGGGGAGACTGAGCTGAGCTCTTAGGCAGAAGCTGTTCCCTGTGAGGGTGCTGAGGCACTGGCCCAGGGTGCCCAGAGAAGCTGTGGCCGCCCCATCCCTGGCAGTGTTGAAGGCCAGGTTGGCCACAGGGGCTTGGAGCAAGCTGCTTCAGTGGAAGGTGTCCCTGCGGGTGGCAGGAGTTGGAGCTGGATGAGCTTTAAGGTTCCTTCCAACCCAAACCGGTCTGGGATCCTTAGTGTTAATATTTGGCATTGCTTTGTAGTCAGGGATGTAATGCAACTTTTTTGGAGTATTATTACAGATATGGAGCTTGCTGTCTTTCAGACAAGAGGATAATGATAACATGGATAATGACATCTTCACCTTCCTTAACAATGTAAATTTTCTTGGACAGAAAATTTAGCTTAATTTGGCATTTTGGGATAGCAGTAGGTGAGTTGTCAGTGTGTATTAGCTAGGTCTTGTCCACTTGGAGCTTCAGTTGGTGTTTTGAATACCTTTTAAGTGGTATAACAGAATATAATCCTAACAGCCATTCAAGACTAAGGCTTTGCATTTGGTCTGTTACAATCTTAGTTTCCATAACTTAAAGTTCCTACTGCAAGGCATGGTGTATTTGACTCTTCAGGTTCACTTTGTATTTGCTTTTACTACAGTGTCTGTTAAATTAGCCTTAATTATGTGACTGACTTGTAAGAACTTGCTTACCCAGAGTTAATGAGAAGTTTCAGAGCACTATGAGTGAATTTTGTGCTTTGTCCAGTTGTTATTACCCACTGAGAGCTGTGGTTGGAGCAGCCTGGCCTGGCACTGGCATTGATGCAAGGTGAAACTTGCCTTTCAGGTTAATTTTTGGAAGTAAAAAATGGTAAAGCTGAACAGTAATTGTCTCCAAAGCAGCACTGAGAATAACAGTGTAAATTATGGGATGGAGCATAACTTTATTAACATTACCTTGATGTGTAAAAAAAAAAATAAAAGGCTGCTGAATATTGTAAACTGAATTAGATCTGAATGAAACACTTGTTTTTACTGGAAAGGAACTTGCTCATCTTATGCAAACTCATTATTTACATAAACTCAGTTCCAAATACACACTGCTCTGATCCTGAAGTGAAAACTCTGCTGCTGCTTTCAAAATACATCTTTTAGCTATGGCTAAAGATGGCTAAACAGGGCTAAAAGATGTATTTTGAAAGCAGCAGCATGGTTTCTATACTGAGATTCCAAGGGTCAGAAACTCTGTCTGATGTCTGAGCACCTTGGACAGGCCCTTGCTTTAATCCCTGGTGCCATAATTTCTTTAGGAATGTAGTGATTTCCAGAGTACAGGGAGTTCTGACTCCACTCCTCAGCCTGTAAGAGCACATGCATTCCCTTTTACCTGTGCTTGACTTCTCTTTATCTTTTAAAGTTGTTTGCTTCCTATTCTGGGTGTTCCTTGATTTGTTTAACTTCTTAGAAGTAGGTCCTATGCAGTGCCTGTGTTTATACTGGTTGCTGGCTATGCTGCTTCAGTATTTGCTGGTGAATGGTTTATTATATTGTACTGAGCAGAGCATGTGGTATTATCAGAGATGGGAGTTGCTGTTATGGTGAGAGATGCTGTTGGTAACAGCAGCTGCTTAGGGAATGAGTAAATGAGGCACTGCTTTCAGCAGCAGGGCTTTAAAATATGTCTTGACTCAATTGGACTGTAACAGCTCTTAGTGAAACTGCTCTAGAAACTGAATCTCTAAACCACTCTGATGGTCTAGAGATGGTTCTTAAACCAGGAAAAAAAAACGAGCAAGGTTTCTGAGTGAAGTTTGTTTCTTTCTTTTTCCTCCTTTTGCCTCCTGGGCAGGACTTCTTTTTAAGCCATTTACTGAATAGTTTGCATCTTGTTGAATGACATTGGTAGGTCCTGTACTACAAGCCTTGTGGTGTGTCTTCCTTGTCCTTCTTGATGTAACTAGCTGGAAAACTGGATGTGTGTACTTTATTAATATGTTTGAAGTGCCCAGTCACACCTTGATGGATGGAGACATCTCTGCTGTCCTGAAATCTTCATGTTAATGGCATTCATTTGCCATTTATGTCATTGAAAGCCACCGTAGTTGCCTTTGCCACCAGTTTTGTTATGGGCAAATAAATCAAGCCATCAATGAACTTTGGTTAGAGTTGATTAAATTCTTTGAAGTTTACACTGTTGAGCATAACATGCATCTTTTGGTTTGCAAATCTTTTACTAACTGGTTTTTACTTCCAGAATTCCTTGAGGTTGGCAAAAAACAACCTGCCCTTGATGTTCTCTATGATGTTATGAAAAGCAAAAAACACCGAACATGGCAGAAAATCCACGAGCCGATCATGCTGAAATACCTGGAGCTCTGTGTGGATCTCCGCAAGAGCCACCTGGCAAAAGAAGGTCTCTACCAGTACAAGAACATTTGCCAGCAGGTATGGCTTCTATTTATTTATGATTGTATTTGTAGCAAGCATGGTATATGTCAGCTGATAGGAACTAAAAGTAACTGACTGGTGTTGAGTTAGAGCTAGTCTGCCTTACAGATGTTCCTGGGTTTGCAGCATTTATGTTTTAATACTTGCTGTCTGTTGTGGATGAAAACATCTTCCCATTTTCTGCCTTTGACGTAGGTGAACATCAAATCTTTGGAGGATGTTGTTCGAGCCTATTTAAAATTAGCTGAAGAAAAAACAGAAGCAGCTAAGGAAGAATCCCAGCAGATGGTACTGGACATAGAAGACTTGGATAACATTCAGACTCCAGAAAGGTAGGCGGCCTGTCTTCAAAATGTAGCAATTCACAGGAATGATCCTTATTTTCATGAAGGGTGTTGGCAACTCGGAGTTGTAAGGATGGTGGATTTGGAATGCAGTACAAGTGGTGTTCCAAAGGTTCTAAAGGTTGGAAAGCGAAGAATTTTGCATTGAACAAAATCCCACGTCGGAATAAAGGAAAATAAATTAAGGAGTAAAGAACAGAAAATGTAGATACAGTAGGAGCAGTTCTGAGAGGGGTATGGCTTTCTGAGGTCTGCTCAGATCTTCATCTGTAGTGGTATGGGAGAGTTTGTTACTGAAAGCTGCTCATTACCAATTTAAGGTATAAATGCTATTAATTATATTAGACCAATTTAATTCCTTTATGTGGTAACCTCCAGTCTTTCTAACCATATAAGAGTACCTGCAAACAAAAGAGAATGTTTCTTTGACATGTGGTGCCACGATAGGATAAAACTAGTCTCCAGCTCTGCGAGACGACACTAGTCTATTGTCAGAACGTTGTGTGGGAGAGCTTCATAATCTGCTTCAGGCAGAGTGAGTTTAGTTCCAGTTGTGTGGTTGTGTCTTCAGATGAATCTGTTGATTTAGGAAATGCTCACATTAACTCCAATAGTGCAGGTATGTATGCGGTTACATCTGTGGAAGAGGGTGACAATGCGGGGATGAAGGAATGTTTTAAAGCACTCCAAATGTGTTTGGAAGATGCCATCTGCCTGTATCCTTCTAAGAGATATGAAAAAGTGTAGGGAATAAATTAAAGTTTCCTTAAGTCAACCCAAATTAAAGCTTGCAGAAAAAATAGCAAAGGGATCTTCAGCTGTAAGTGGGGAAATCCAGGGAAAATCATGGTAAAATTCTAAGGAGAAGGGTTGAGATAGCTACCCAGGGGTGCTCTGAGGATGAAAGCAGTATTTTGCTACTGATTTTTGTAAGGTTATTGATTCTGGAATAAGGAGATAGGGTACTTCCCACGCTCTAAAACCCTGAGGTGAATGTCTCATTGATAGCATGATGATAGCATCGTTTCTATCCTGGAGTTTTAAAAATACCATCAGATACTTTGGGTACTAAAGCTCTGCAGACACCCATCTGAGCAGACGGCCTGTTTTCTCCTCATCCATATGTAGGACTGAGTAGTGGTCTGAACAGTTGCTGATGTGTTCTTATCTAGATTGTGATAACATTCAGATCTTTAGGATTAGTTTTGAAGGATGGAAGTAGTACATGGAGTTAAAAATCAGATCACATTCAGCACAGACTTGCCAAAGGGTAGATGACGTCTGATTGTGTTAGAGTTTTAGTTGGTAATTTAATGTTTTAGAGTCAAGAAATGCCAGAGATCAGAAATCCAACCTGGGAAAAAGTAAAGCTATTGGTACCATTCCAGAAGGGACGTTTGCAGTTGTATTGTAAGGAGGACTAAAATATTGCCCAGTGGGAAACTGGTGACATGTAATGACAAAAGAAGGTGGGAATCAAGAGTGAAGTTAGGGGGAATTCTTTCAATTAAGATCTTGGCACAGAAACGGAAAAAGCCAAAGTTGTATCTAGTGATCGTCAAAGAAGAGAACATTTAGTCTTGTGTGAGGAGCAGAGTTATATTAGTCAAGTAGTATGCAGAAAGGCATGGAGTAGAAGGCTGTGGATTTTCATGTGGCTCTGGTAGGAGTTGGGAACTCACTGGCTCCAAATAAAGGAACATGTTACAGACCTTTTCTTCAGCCTTCAGCAGTTGCTTCAGGATGGCAATGCCAGTAATGTTATTTCCAGTGCCTGGGCAGCCTTTGTTACAGAGGAATCCTACCGGTAGACATTGAAGATTGACTGACCTCTCTTTTCCTCATTCTCTTTTTATATAACTGAGGACTAGAAAACGTGTCTTTCCAGTCACACTTCTTTATCTGAACAACCACGGTTTCTGTAGTGATTTTTAGGTCCTGTGTCCTACACTTGTACTTTTTTGCTGGATTCACTGCTTGATCTGTTGGAGAAGGCACTGGTGAAATGTTGTCTTTCATATCGTATGTAGTGCTCGTATTCAAGGAAGTAAATTAGAACTGGAAGCAGTATGGTAGAAGAGAGTTACAGGAGTTGAGAGTTTATATTAAAAGCATAGTTCAGAAAGGATTTTACAAATGAAGGGAAGCTGATTCATTTTAAGCTTGTCATGCTGGGTGGTCTGGTTAGCAGAAAGGGATCATGTGGGGCATGGAGTTTGTCTCAGTGTCTCAGGAATCCTTTCCAATCTTGTATTTCTGTGAATGAGAGAATGCAGCTGTGGCCACTAAATGCCATCTTCTGGCATCTTTAAGCATCTTTTTCATGTCAGGATTTTAAAAGGATTTGATGCTTTAATGTAGGTATCCTAGGTTTTGATGTCTGCAGGTTGTAAGGCACACAATGTTTCTATGTCATATGTCAACAAGAAATGAACTCTCTCTGGCAGCATTGCTGGTGACAGAAATTAAGCTTCAGCAAGTGGGAAGGTGTCTGAGTAGATAGACACTTCAAGTGATGCTTGAATCTAAGAGACATACAGTGGAGTTAGTTTCCTTCAGCTTTTAAGTGGGGGATACAAAAGCTCCTGATGTCGCTTACCTCTGGAGCTTGTACATGGCAGTCATACATGCAGGTGCCAAAGTTTAAAACCTAACAGCAAGAAAAATTATCTACGTGCTTTAAAGGAAAAGGGAGAAGTGTGAGGGGCCAGTCTGAAAATAGACTGGTCAGCAGAATTAGCTGTTCACGTTTGTCCAGTCTCACCTTGGATCTTGATAAGAAAAATTGGTGAGGATTGTGGAGAATAAAGCCACTTATTTTTCTGTGTTTTTTTTTCCCCCCCTTTCCCTCCCTGCCCCAACTGTAGTGTTCTTTTGAGCGCTGTGAGTGGAGAAGACACTCAGGATCGTACTGACCGCCTGCTTTTGACACCCTGGGTTAAATTTCTATGGGAATCATACAGACAATGTTTGGATCTTCTCCGAAATAATTCTCGAGTGGAACGCCTTTACCATGATATTGCGCAGCAAGGTAAGTCACAAGATGGAAACGTAAAGTATAATCAGGTCAAAAACTTTGGTATGTCATCCTGTAAAGCTAGTAAATGAATGGTTATTTCTATTTGGATATTGGAAATAGGTTAACCTCTCAAGTCAGTGTATGTACACACATACTACTCTTAAAATTACATACGTTCCTTAAAATCACTCAGGTTTCTGGACACTCTTGTAACAGAAGTTGTGAGGAAAGTTGTTGTTTTTTTCCTGGACATCCTGAGAATATGGGAATTACTGGGCCTGTGTCTTTATTGTTTCTAACTTACTGATCAAAATTAGTCATGTTTTCACTTTACCCAGAATGGCAAATGTGTCTTCCATTAATGTGTTCTGTGTCAGGTACCTTCCAAAATGAGTGCACACAAAAGGGTACTTTTGTGTAAAAGCAGGATGCACTTTTAATTTTGACACAGGTGTAACTCAAGAAAATACTATGCAGAAGGTAACAGGACAAAGTCTTGTGTGATTTTTGTCTGGCATTCTGTGAAACGTGGCTTTAGAAGAATGGATGCTTACATGTTCATCTCTTCTTAAGGGTGAGAGATGAGCAGAAAAAATGTTTTCTTTCGTATGTATAACTTGCGGCTCTGTATCTTTGAAGAAGAGTCTTAGATTTTTAACTCTGGATCCATATTTTGCAAGTACATTAGGAAGGATGACTGTGAGATGAGTTCTGGAGACGTTAGTGTATTGAAGTCCTTGTGCTGCAGTGTTAAGATTGCTTTTTGTGCCTGTTTCTGACAGAGATACCTTAGAATATTCGGAGGGAGAATGGCAAAATGAAAACTGATTTTTGACAGGAGCTGCAGGAACAAAGACAGTTTTTGTTTTCCTGTGTCATTTCCAGTCATTTGAAAGCTTCATTTACCTTCACCATCTTTAAATGATTTGAGAATTGTTTTCCCTATATTTTACAGAGCCAAAAGCTGAATTCGTGCCATTTGCAGAGTTTCATTTGCACTTAGTTCAAAACAAAAGCTGGAATCCCTGCTTAAATCTGAACATTTTAGAGAAACTCAAAAGTATTCCCTTTACTCTGTAAGGTTAATTATGTGGAAGCATCTTAATTTTTTCAGGTCAAGATGGAAGTGCTCTGCATTGTCACTAACTCATCATGTGTGACAGATTGCATCTTCTTTGATACGTTTTTGAGTTGTAAATGAAGATTGTTCAAATGTACTGCTTTACATACTTCAATCCCATTCAGAACTACCACAAAGTCACCACTTAAGGTCCTTTCTAGCCCTAACCATTCTACGATTACTGAGCATGCTTACTTTGTCTTGTTGGTTTTGCAGCTTTCAAGTTCTGCCTGCAGTACACACGCAAAGCTGAGTTCCGTAAACTCTGCGATAACCTGCGAATGCACCTGGGGCAGATCCAGCGCCATCACAACCAAAGCACAGCGATCAACCTCAACAATCCTGACAGCCAGTCCATGCACCTGGAGACCAGGCTGGTGCAGCTTGACAGTGCTATCAGCATGGAGCTGTGGCAGGTATGCAGCAGGGCTCCTCTAATCACGCTCTAGACTACAGCCTTTCTGGAATCTGTTCCACGCAGATCATGTTTCATGGTATATACTCCAAGGTGAAGACAGAATAAAAGCAACATGGTCTAGTGTGAGGCATCCAAGCCCATGGCAGGGGTTGGAACTAGGTGATCTTAAGGCCCTTTCCAACCCAAATCGTTCTGTGTTCCTGTGCAGCATTTCAAACCAAGCTTCTGCTGTTAGTAGTAAATGGTAAAGTAGCTGGAGTTACTTCGAGTTGTGAAAGTGAGAAGTTGGTGATGGCACCTTCACCTCGCCATCCTACGTTCTTACAACCTACATCACTGGGAGGTGGTTGGTACACATTAGTGTCTGCTGCTGGGCTGGGGCCCCAGCATTGCTGCTGTCTCATGTTACTGTCCAGCCAGGGAGAGCATTATCAAAGCAAATTATTCAAAGGTGCTTTGCTTTACCAGCCTTTCTAATGAGAAATTCCTTAAAAAGCCAAAGGTTGTCTTTTTTTTGGGGTTTGTGAATTTGAAGAATGCTCTGTATTGTGTTGTTTCCAGATGAGGTATGCAGGTAATTACATGTGAGGCAGTTCCAAGTATATCTGTATTCTTAGAGAAACTATACCCATGTTTGATCACAAAAGTGATTTTTATGAAAAACCATAAAACCAGTAAAATGTGTATTTTCCCCATTTTTGGGTGTTGCAAACAGCTTCTTTGAAATATTGTATTTGTTGTTTGGTTTTTTACTTAGGAAGCTTTCAAAGCAGTGGAGGATATTCATGGGCTGTTCGCGCTGTCTAAGAAACCACCCAAACCACAGCTGATGGCAAATTACTACCACAAAGTTTCAACTGTCTTCTGGAAATCAGGAAATGCTCTTTTCCATGCGTCCACACTTCACCGACTTTACCACTTATCAAGGGAAATGCGAAAGAACCTCACACAAGAGGAGATGCAGAGGTGGGGAAAGAGAGTTCGTGTGATCTTATTTTCTATTTTTAGCCCCATAAGTTCAAAGATAAACTAAATTGCACCCCAGAAGAAGGTGATGACATGTATTGCTGTGAGCAGCGCTGCTTAAAGTGGCCAGTACTAATTGCCTCTGGAGAACCCTGGAGCAAGGACATTTAACAGAGCCGTAAGGATGGTGAGGCACTTGCACAGGGTGCCCAGGAGAGCTGTGGCTGCCCCATCCCTGGCAGTGCTCAAGGCCAGGTTGGACACAGGGGCTTGGAGGAACCTGCTCTAGTGGAAGTGGTCCCTGCCCACGGAAGGGCATTGGAACTGCATGAGCTTTAAGGTTGCTTCCAACTCTGAGATGAAAATGTGCATCTGACTTGCACAGTAAATTGTAAAAATTGATGTATGACTGATACGGATTTGCAGCTAAAATAAGTTTTTTTAAGTTGCTGCTTTCTGAAGATTTAATTATTTTATGTAGTAGTTTGATATATTTACAGTGGTGGCTTAAGTTTCTTTATAATTTGTGTATATATGCACATATATAGGTAATGAAAAAGTGTTATCAAAATCTTTCCCTGGTTGCTGAGGAAGATTGTATTCTGTACTCACACAGCCAGTGTCTTCTCTGTTACTGCTGGTATTTTTACACAGTGCATCATGACTGCTACTCATTCCTTCTCTTGAATTGGCACATCTGTAAAAAGGAATTAGTGTTCTCTTGCAGCTCATCATTTGTGGTTATACTTTGTCAACAGGATGTCGACTCGAGTCCTTTTGGCCACTCTGTCCATTCCTATCACTCCTGAGAGAACGGACATTGCCCGTCTTCTGGATATGGATGGGATCATCATGGAGAAACAGCGACGTCTGGCAACCCTCTTGGGTCTTCAGGCCCCACCTACACGTGGTAGTCTCATAAATGATATGGTAGGTAGTGCTGAGATGAGCAGCTTTGAACCGTTGGTTCCTCTTCTTTTCCTTTTAGAACACTGCTTGCTTACAGGACAGCAGTTTGAGTTTAAACAGTTCTATGGTTAATTGTATGATTTAGGGCATAGAGCTAACATTTCAGATTCAGAAGAAGGACTGCTTGGAAATGGCAACAATAACACAATGCTTGTGTGCACTAAGGAGTCAGATTCAGTATCATCCTTTATGTCACCCAAGCAACAAATGTTGCTTTGAAGGTCTGAGGGTTCTGAAAGGGCTGTGAGCCAGAACTTTGGGCATTTATCCCTACTCTTAAGGTGTGTGATTAACTGAACCAAGTTTTAAATGTATCTTGAATAAGCACAGGTAGGATATTAAATAGCAGACTGTGAGGGCTTAAGTGATTACAAAATCTTCCTTGTGTTTAACATGAAGGGAGGCTGTATTTCTCTTCCTTCCAACCTTCATAAACAAATCAGGCATTCAGTCACAATTGGGTATCTTCAGAGGGTGGTGAATTACTTGCAGTCATTTGCATGCACACCTGTAACTTAGATTTAAGGTTCATTTTACAGTTTACATTAATTCTTCTCCAGTTTGCCTCAAAACCCCAATTTAAAGCTTCAGAAGTTTCCTCATGAACTGAGATCTGTGGGCCTACATCTGTGTAGTAGGGCTGTGTCTTAGAAACAGCTAAGTTGAGGGTAGTACTCTGGTCTAAATATCTGTATTGCTTATATGGTTTTTGTCTACTTTTCCATTGTTAGCTACAGTTAAATGGTGCAGTGTAAAGTTATTGCCGCCGCCATAAAGAATGCTGTAATAAAAAATAAGTAGACTTCTGTATTAAACAGTACATGTGTCTATATAACTTGTTATGTTTAAAATTCTTAAAGTATAACTTATTTGTTAAAATTGTATTTATTGAGATCTTTGGATTTTTTTTGTTGTCGTGGTCTGTAGGTAAGGTTCAACGTGGTGCAATATGTTGTGCCAGAAGTGAAAGAACTTTACAACTGGCTTGAAGTAGACTTCCACCCACTCAAGTTATGCAGCCGTGTCAGCAAGGTAAGTTTTATAGCTCTGCGTATATAGTAATTGCTCTTGACTAATACTGATTTGTGGAGGGGGGTTGGTGGGAAGTGGAAAAATACACCAATGACTGTTCTTACTATTAAAATGTAGATTATTGGGAGGTAGATTAATGTGATGTTGATGGGGTTAATGTAAATTCTGCAATTGCTGAAGCACGTCACATTCTTTTTCTTTGATAGTGGGAACAAAGAGACTTGAGGTGCTAAAAAGAACTTGAAGGTAAATTAGCAGTGTGGTAAATGTTGCCACTACTGTCAGTCGCCTTCATACAAAATATGTCAGGAATCCATTATAAAGTGTTCTGATCGAAAGATGCACTGCAGAGAACAGTGCAGTACCTGGACAGAGGTGCTGTTTTTTTCATGAGCTGTAAAACTGAAGTATTTAAGAACCATGCTTCATAAACTGAAACGGTGAAGTTTGTAAGGGTTGATGCAGATAGAGTAACTTTTCAGAATTTTGATAGGTTCTGAACTGGGTGAAGGACCAAGCTGAGAAGGAACCTGAACTGCAGCTCTATGTGCCTCACCTGCAAAACAATACCATCCTCCGCCTTCTGCAGCAGGTATGAGTAAAGAAAATGTATGTTCTCAAGTACGTAGACGTTAGAAAATGCCTTGGAAGAACATCAAGTTGGCAACTTGCATGCTGAAGTAAATTTTTTCCATCAAATAGAAGCCCATTGTGATATTGAGATACCTTTTTGGGGTATATAACCTGTGTTTTGGGTTTGTACATCATTCAGATACAGCTGTAGTAGCTGTACTTAATAGTGATTGCATGCAGTGCTGGAATTTCTTGCCAATATTTTCTTCATTTTGGGTCTCTGAGGCCTTATTTAAGGTAATCCATCTTTTCTTCAAACTTTTTTTGGAGTAAGCTCTGGGTGGGAGATTTCAGTGTGGTTTTTGTGTCTAGATGTTGTATAAATGCACATTTCATTGACCTGCTTTCATTACAAGTGATGAGCAGTGTTATTTCTGGTGTGCTAAAGAACTAGTTGAAGGCTAATTAGCAGCATAGCTGTATGTAGCTACTGCTGCCAGTCTCCTTCATACAAAAAAGCCATTCAGAATGGCTTTGAATCTTAGCTTAAGTTTGACTACAGCACAGATACAGAATCCTGAAAGAATATTTGCAGTTGTATTACTATGTATACAGTAATTTCTTGGCAATTTAGTAAGCTTTATAGCTTATACAACAGCCCTTATTTCTGATCTGTTTTTTACTGAAGGAAAACACCTAATACTTCTGTTCACATTCAGGTGGCCCAGATTTATCAAAGCATTGAATTTTCTCGCCTGGCCACCCTGGTTCCTTTTGTTGATGCTTTCCAGCTGGAACGCAATATTGTTGATGCAGCCAGACATTGTGACTTACAAGTAAGTTCTTCTGTGATTCATGTATATGAGTCATGTATGGATTCATGTCTGTTACACTGAATGAAAGCTATCTGGTTGACATTGAACCCAAGGAAGACAATTGGTTCTGAAAGGTGGAGATAAACTAGAGTAAAATGTGACAGTATATTAAGAACTGATGATTATTTACATTTTGATGTCTGTTTTTGGTTTAGGTCAACAACCATTAATGTAAAGTCCAGTAGAAGTAAAAAGTTGAAAAGAAATTTGCTGAAACTTGCTCTGTGAACACCACTCATTGAATCCAGCATATCCTGAAGCAAGTCTAACAAATAGGGATGCAAATTTCTGACTATGCTGCATTAGTTGTGCAAGATTGAAGAGTTGAGCAGTTGCTAATGTGATATTTTATCTAACCAAGTGAATGAAGGAAACCACCAGTGTCTGAAATGTGCACTGATGTCTGAGATGTTTCAGCTGCTGTTGAAGATTGCCTTGTTGGTAAAGTTGTGTGTCTTGAAAGAGTGACAGCCTGTAAGGAAATACTTAAGCTGCTGATGAGATACAAGTAGTTTTTAGTTAAGGTTTCTTAGTGTTTATCCATTTCGGTTTTTAGATAAAGCTTAGTTAATTCATTTTGATTAACACACAGTTTTGGCTTATATTTTAGATGTGTTGACATTGTCTGTGTTAAAGTCAGGATTCTTGTTTGGTGTATTACTAGTGTGGAGGAAGAGGCAAGAATTTTTTTGTGCAGTGCTCTCATTTCATAGAACCATTAAAAGTTCAGCCTCTTCCAGTGATGTTTTTTGTTTGTGTGGGTTTTTTATACAAACCATGGAAATCAAACAAACTTTTATTCAGAGTAATTTCTGCTTTGAGCATCTGTTGGCTCATACTGGTCACAGACAGAGCAATGGAGAAATTGTTTAATACAGTTCTTCCTGTTTTTAACCCCAAAGGTTCGCCTTGATCATACCACCCGGACACTGAGTTTTGGCTCAGACCTGAATTACAGCACTAGAGAAGATGCTCCACTAGGCCCTCAACTACAAAGCATGCCTTCTGAGCAGATCAGGAATCAGTTGACTGCTATGTCCTCAGCTCTGGCTAAAGCTCTTGCAGTCATTAAGCCTCCTCACTTACTGGTAAGTCACTTTAAGTCTTCTGAAGTGGTGACAAGTTCTGACATTTCCCGTGTGGGTTGTGTGATGTTTGTCTGTTACTCTTATGGAGCCTTTTGCTTGTCTGACCAACTGCTGCTTCCTGTAATGTGTTCTCAGTGCAGTGGTGATCAGTATTGATACGGCTGTCCCCTCCCTTCAGAACAATTGATCCTGGAGGTGTTAATGTATACAAATGTAGTGTAACATGAATGCATTTATTAATGACCAAGTGTCCTTCTGCATCTGTTATATAGTCATCTCATCTAATAGACCTAAATTTTCTGGTTTAGCAAGACAAGCTTCTTTTGAAGTTGTGAGCTCATAATTGAAGGAATTACTAGTTTGCCTTTCCTTGACAGGAGAGGCAGTGAGCTATCTAATAATTAATTTAGTGTGGCACTGCAAGGCTCTGAGTAGGTGCGTTTTTGTACCTACTCAAATCCTTGTACATTTTGTACATGGGTTATTTTCAGAAGTGTGCTCTGGAGCATTAAGGTAAAAATCTCTGATCGAATTGGACAGTAATGTTGGGCTGCATTTCTATACTTGTGGAAATAAAAGTAGAAATATAAGCTAAGTAACTTAACTTCATAGCTAAGCTTATATTGTAATGAACATGTTATCTCAGATTAGATGTACCTTTTAATTTCATTTTTTTTTCAGCTATTTGTGCTTGTGAAGAAGTCATTCTTAAATGCACCCGACTAGTTAGTGTTTGTTTAAAATGTACACAAGAGTCTTGAATTTAAATTGCCAGTGTTGAATATATCAGGTTTAGGATATACCAAATAATAACTTACCCATAGCGTGCCCTACAGAGGTAGGATCTGTTTAATGCACTTTTGAAACTCCACGAGCTTCCTTTCTTTATTCTTCCTGAAGAAACTGCTCTTGTGAAGAACCTGGAATGTAACTTAATGGTGGAATCTAAAAACATGAACAAAAGATCCCACAGCTCAAGACCTGATCTGTCCTTGTCCCTGCCTGTCCTCCTCACTGGGGCTGGTGGCTTCAAGGTCGGACTCAGGCATGAGCTCACATTTCAGGTTCTCCAGAGCGCTGTAGGTGTAAAATGAGTCTCAGATTTCCAGCATGCTTTGGTTGTGGCAAGTTCAACCTTGACTTCTTTTTAAAGAGTGGTGGTAATTCCCTCTTTTGCTTTATGTTTATAAAGCATTTCATTGAAAACATACACTTTTTCCATCTGGAAGAAAGGCTGATACCAAGATGTCCACATTAGATTCTCTATAGGAGTTGAAACACTAATATGATTAAGATATAAGCACACAAGTAAGACTGTGTCATGACACCTGTATACACCTGATAAACACCTTTATAGGGTTTAAGGTAAAAATACTTCCATGTAAGTTTTCCCCTAAAAAGATGTTATTACTGATTGCTGTTAGATTGTTGGTGTGAAAGAAGAAACGTGCTTCAGCTGTACATTCATAGGTAGAAAAGACAAATGGTCTTAGACTTCGTATTAGTACAATTGGCTGAATAAAACTAAAGTGTTAGTAATTACAGTTGTAAAATGGGAGTACACTATCAAGGCTAACATCAGTCTAGTTGATAACTTTTTTCCCTGTTACTCAGGTCAAAACCTCACATTTTTCAGGTGCTTAAAAACTATCTGTCAGATTTATTACAATTTATGAAGTCATTACATTCATCTGTAGCTTCTAATTACTTAGTTTCTGGCACCTCTGTTTATCTTCCAATGCTTTCAGATCTGCACTGAAGTACAAGTGTGTCAGTGTTTTTGTTGAATGCCCTAGAAGTGACAGGGTACTAAAAATACCCTGGCAGTAGGTCACATTTCAGGAGCAGCATGACTGAGGTAGTTCAGTGAGCTGCTCAGGCTGCAGTGCTTTCCTGCTTGCTGGTGTGATTAAAATGGGCAGCTCCATGAGCTGGCACAGTTATACCTCTCCAGCATGAATCTCTACACAGAACTGGATAGGTTCTCTGGAGGAGAATGGGGAGGTGGTGAGAAGGCTGCTTAAAGAACAGCCTCATGTCTAGAAGTGTAGTGCTTTTTATAACTTAATGTGTTTATATACAATGTTTATATCTAAATTGTTGACTCGTGTTCTTTATCATCTCACAGATAGTGCTTTGTGTCAGGATATTTTTCTCTTGTTGGCATGTTTGGAAAGAAAAAACCTTTAAAAACAAGGGAGCTTTAGTGTAATACAGTTTATGTGGATCTGGACTTGCTGACACATGCAAAGACAAAATCGATTGACCTTCCCACCCCTTGTTCAGTTAGACTCGTAAATATTAGTAATAATATTACTATTTTTGGACAGAAGAAAGAGTGAAACTCTTAGCTCAGATGTGTTAGAGAATATTGTCTTTTACAGACAGCTTTCTTGTCAGTTGATATTACCTTGTGTGCCACTTGGACGAGTGATTATTTTTACAGGTTAGATATAAGGAAGAAGTTCTTTACTGTGAGGGTGGTGAGGCGCTGGCACAGGGTGCCCAGAGAAGTGATGAATGCTCCATTCCTAGCAGTGTTCAAGGCCAGGTTGGACAGAGCCCTGGGTGACCTGGTTTAGTGTGAGGAGTCCCTGCCCAGGCAGGGGGTTGGAACTGGATGGTCTTAAAAGTCCTCTCTGACCCAAACCATGCTATGATTCTATGGTTAGATTGGCCATTGTAGCTTTATTTCCATGCAGTTGGCACATTTGGAGAGTAAAACTAACTTTGAGGGTGTTTTGAGAAGCATTTGCTGTGTTTTGTGCATTTTAAAGGGATACCCTATACATCATTGTCTTATTCTTAATTTCAATTCAGCAAGAGAAGGAGGAACAGCATCAGCTGGCAGTCACTGCCTTCTTAAAGAACTCGAGGAAAGAGCATCAGCGTATACTTGCACGTCGCCAGACTATAGAGGAAAGAAAAGAGCGCCTGGAAAGCTTAAATATACAACGTGAAAAGGAAGAACTGGAACAACGTGAGGCAGAGTTACAGAAAGTCCGGAAGGCTGAGGAAGAGAGACTGCGCCAGGAGGCGAAGGAGAGGGAGAAGGAGCGTATCCTGCAGGAGCATGAGCAGATCAAAAAGAAGACTGTTCGGGAGCGCTTGGAGCAGATTAAGAAGACGGAACTGGGAGCCAAAGCATTTAAAGATATTGACATAGAGGTAGAAAACTTACTATTGAGGCTTTATGGTTTTATGCTTTCGGTGTTATGTTGCTGGGCTGTTGGAATGTCATTTATGTAGGTTTAAACTGTAACTGCTCTCAGAAATAGTCTCTTAAAAATGACACAGTTTGACACCTAATGGTTGGACTTGATGATTTTAAACGTCTTTTCCAACCTAGTTGATTCTAAGTAAACCTTACTTCAGAGTTTGGATAGGACCTTTTTTCCCTGGAGGAATTAAATCCAGCTACGTTTGGGCTTTTATGTTTGAATGGTATCCGAAATACAAACTAGGCCTGCAGATCCAGTTTTGTAGTAACTGGACTGTGTCTCAATTAGAAATAAGGATACAAATGCTGTAGAGTTTTTAAAACATAAAATACTCTTCCAGAAGAGAATCTGAGAATGTTTCTGAAGCAAATTAAAAGGGGAGAACTGCAGAGAAGCTGAAGTAAATAAACGACCCAACTACATTTGTAACCGCAAGAAAACTGTTTGCTTTATTTTGTATTGATAACTTTACTTGGTTATAGGATCTTGAAGAACTGGATCCTGACTTCATTATGGCTAAACAAGTTGAACAGCTGGAGAAAGAAAAGAAGGAACTTCAGGAAAGGCTGAAGAATCAGGAGAAAAAGGTACAAAGTATGAAGGGTACAAACCCATGGCTATACAATGCTTTAGTTAGTGTTTATGAAATCCTATGTGGAGATAGAGATACACATATAATATTGTTGTTGAAAATGTTACTTTTTCACACTAAAAAAGGTAAACATGTTATAAACCAATTGGGTTTCTGGTATCAGTGCACCAATGTGTTCTAATGAATGGAGTTGATTTGAAAAAGGACACTTGAGGGCTTTGTGAGCTGGGTCTTGGTGGGAGACTTGTAATTGGAAAATACTGAAAGGAGTTAAGGCCATTGCAGAGAAGCTGAATTGACTTGTTGTTTTCCTCACTAAAACAGAGGAAACGCCACTGCTAGAGCTCTTCTAGATGGCAAAAGAGGACATGCCTGAAACTTGGGTGACTATAAAAGCATGAGGAGCATGTTGTCATAGTAAATAGAAATACATAACCTGGGCAAGGTGAAACTTGCTCAGGACTTCCAGCTGTATTCAATAATGAAACAGAGGTTACATGATACAGTTGGTTATTCAGGTCACTTAAAACTGGCTTGGTAACTAGAAAGTGGCAAATTAGTTAAAAAGGTTCCAGTGAGGATCTTTTTGCTGCAGGCTATAAATCTGATGCTCACACTGGGCAAAGTAGCAGAAAATACATTAAACAATAGAATTAGTCACCTGGGTAAATAGGATCTACCCAGAAAGGTCAGCCCAGCTTCTATAAAAGCATTCTAAGCCAGGGTTCCTCTTGTGGTTCTCTGAAGTGAACAAAACAGATGAGTAAGGGTGATCTGATTGGTGGAACTAAGTTGGATTCTCCAGAAAGCTTTTTACAGTTGTTCACCCAAGAAAATCTCAGCAAAGCAGCTGTGAAATAGAAGAGAGCCTTTGAATGATGTTCTGTTTAATAGATACAAAATATCTCATGTAGGGAAAGCATAAAAAATTAGCCAAGATCTTTAGCTTTATGTATTGGATGATAGGTTCCAAGCTTAATGTTCTTACTCAGGAAAGAGAACTTGGTTCTTCTGCATCTCTGGTCTGTACCTCAAGACAGGATGCAGTTGAACTGGGAGTTTGAGAGGAGGGAATACCGGTGATGCGGATTAGCTTCTGTGCAAGAAATGTCTGTGTAAAATAGTACCCCTATGTCTGAAAGATTTCTAGAGGGAGGATGTGGTACCAGTCTCTTAAGAGTGTACCTGCTGTAACAGCTGATGGTGGGGAGCAGTTTTTCTTACACTGACTGCAAGGGATAGTGAACCAGGAAACTAGTAGGAGCCATATTCAGAACTACTTGTAAGTAGAAAGTGGGTCTTCATGCAGTGAGCCATGGACACACTTTCCAAAGTACATTGTTGCATATGAAAACCTTCTATGAGTTCGAAAGAACAGGAGGAGAATTCCACCAATGACTACTAAAACCAAAAAAACTTCAACACAGGCAATGCTGGGAGCTGGAAATTGATGATGCTGAGAGAATATTGTATATGTGCCTGTCTCTGTTCTTGCATCCTTGCTTAGAAGTGCATTTAGGTGCCAGCAGGAGAGGCAGGTTCTTGGTTAGGTGGACCTTCGATGTGGGCCAATATGGTTGTTATTCTGTAACAATAGCACGTATTGCAGAAGTCTCCAGATACTGGGCTTTTCTTTGGGGCGTGCTGGAGATTGAGTCTGCCAAGATCTGATCTTTGCATTGAGACATGCTAAAGGTGTGTTATCTTTATTCAGATTGACTACTTTGAAAGAGCCAAGCGCTTAGAAGAAATTCCTTTAATAAAGACTGCATATGAGGAGCAGAGAGTGCATGATATGGAGCTGTGGGAGCAACAAGAAGAAGAAAGGGTAAGATGGTTTTTGTTCAGATGATAAAGTCCATTAGTGGTGAATGAAAAATAACTGGGATTTGCCCTTCTTTCATCCCCCAGCTCAATCCAAGGGAACATGTTGATGTAACAAGTGAAGTGTTAGCTTCACAGTTTCATTGTGCTAGTGGGCAGCAGTGTCTTCTGCATTAGATCTGAAAGAGGAAAAGATTATTCCTAGTGGCTGAGGTAGATATATGCAAGCTATATGCAAGATTTTACTGCATAATACTTTGTGTATTTTCTGTTTTTAGATCACCACTTTGCAGTTGGAGCGTGAGAAAGCTCTTGAGCACAAGAACAGACTCTCAAGGATGCTGGAGGATAGAGATTTATTTGAAGCCAGGCTCAAAGCATCACGACGAACAGTTTATGAGGTACAGGAGCTATGGTATTTTAATAAATATACCCCTAAAGTGAGGGAACGTACTTGGATACGATAATATGCACAATAATATTGAAGCCAAGAAATACTACTAGGTTTTATAGCTTTGATTATTTGGCCATGTTGCAGCAAGAACCGTTTAAAAAAGACCCATCAAGCAAAGTATTGAGTTCAATAGCTGCGTATGATTCTTTGCAACAGTATAGGTAATTTCTGTATAACTTTAGGTGTAGGTAAATTATTCAGGTAATTCCTTTCCTGAAAAAGCAGGTGAAGGACTAGAATTGTGCATGGTGATTGTCTTCTACATAGGAGTATATTCCCTTGTATGGAATCAACTGCAGAACAGGTTGCAATGGCAAGCAGGTGTTTTTCTTCAGCACAGCAAAGTTAATATGCTGCAGTTGGTTTGCTTTTCAGCCTTATTTAGCAATCTGTTGTAAGTGTCTAGCTCTTAAATGTTACAGTTCTGGTGTTTCCGTGTGTCTTTCAGGATAAGCTCAAGCAGTTCCAGGAACGATTGGCAGAAGAGAGGCGTAACCGCCTGGAGGAGCGCAAGAAGCAGCGCAAAGAGGAGAGGCGCATTACTTACTACAGAGAGAAGGAGGAGGAAGAGCAACGATTACGAGAAGAACAGCTGCTCAAAGGTATCATTGAAAACGTGATCATTTTGTCCTTTGCATCCTTCACCCATTCCAGATGTGTCTGTAGGTAACTCCTGGTTTCCCTGTGTCATGATATCGGAGGAAATCTTTTGACTTTCAGTCAGTGGTGAAGACTCTTCACCGCTATTAGATACTGTATTTTACCTGATGCATCCTCTGAATGCTTACCTGTGCATATAGAGATGAAGGTAAAGCTTTATAGGAAGAGGAGAAAATGAAAGCAAACAAATGCTTCCTGCCCTCCTGTTCTTTCACAGAATAAAGGACGACATAAAGTAAGGGATGCTAATGAAAATTAGATCTTTGAATTTAGTCATTTAGTTTGAGTTCTGGCCACTTGTTTGTGCACATCTGAAATAGAATAGAAAGGGAACTTTGGTGTTGGATCAAGAACTTAAGCATTGTAAGCAACTCTTACCTTTATGAATTGCTTTGTCTGGTAGCCCATTGCAAGGCTTTAGAAGGGGTTATACAGTGTATTTATTTTTCCAACTCTGCAGAGCGTGAGGAAAAGGAACGCATTGAGCGTGAGAAACGTGAGCAGGAGCAGCGGGAATACCAGGAACGGGTCAAGAAACTGGAAGAACTGGAGAAGAAAAAACGTCAGAGAGAAATGGAAATAGAAGAGAGGGAGCGTCGTCGAGAAGAAGAGAGGAGAGGGCTGGATGACCCGTTCTCAAGAAAGGTGGGTAATACCTGCAGGATTCTCTTCTTGTCTGCTCCTTCTGTAGGTGACTTGGAAGAAGATGGTAGCATTGGAAAATTACTTGTAGGTTAATTCTGGTTTTGAAGGTGCCGCGTAAGTGGCTGACTTTATAGTCAGGTGATGGTCACTTAGTTTCATCTCACTGTTGGCATCTGGAATCTGTAGTTGAGTAATAATGTAAAACAAAGAAGCTGCTAAGACCTCCAAGTTGTTTACATAAAGACTAAAAAGAACACTGAATAAAACCACCTATTTCGTTAACACGAAAGAATATTGGAAAATTCTGAATAATATTGGAATAGAATAATATTGGAAAAGAATAATATAAATTATACTGGATAATATAATAATAATATTGGAAAAGAATATTGGAAAGCTATATTGGAAGCAAGTGTAGTGACTCTTGCCAAAGTCAGGAATTAGAGTAAATATTGAAGGAAAATCCTAGACTAAACATAAAAGCATAGTTTGATAAGAAATACTCAGTAATTAAAACCAAGAGGTGTGTGCAACATTCCCACAAATATAAGCACTGGGGGAAATGGTTATCCTAATCCAACAGGAAACAAAAGCTAAAATAAATGCTTAATGATTTAAAAGGAAGTAACTGAGTACCACAGACCTACACTCCCACTTCCTCAGAACTTCTCCATAAGAGAACTAGCTTTAA
This sequence comes from Agapornis roseicollis, assembly GCA_002631895.1. Classification (NCBI taxonomy): domain Eukaryota; kingdom Metazoa; phylum Chordata; class Aves; order Psittaciformes; family Psittacidae; genus Agapornis; species Agapornis roseicollis. The sequence continues at coordinate 37,793 of NDXB01009862.1, forward strand.
GCTTCATCCATCATAGCCATAATCTTTGTTTAATGAATACTCCATTGAGTGATCCTGTGAAGATAAGTGATCAGAGCCTGTATAAGTTGTTTTCATAGTCCATAGTCCAAACACCACTGATATTTTTCACATCAGAGGTACTCCTAGCCATGGGCACTTGATCACAGGGAGAAGCTGGCTCAGGTTCTGAGAGAGGGAGAGAGATAACTGTGCCACTTGAAAAATGCCATTTGCAGTTTTGGGATTCTTTCTTTGCTCACTCTGGTTTGTTGGGGTCAATTCAAAAGCATTTAAGTAGGCAATCACAGAGTAGTGGATATGCAAGATCTTGTGCAACCTCTGTATTTCCCCATATTGAAGCTCTGACAAACAAAAACACTTTCAAAGAGCCGTTTTAAACCAGAATATCCTGTTACAATGAGGTTGTGTGGTGATGTGAAATCATGTATTTTGGATGGTTTATTTAATTTGCTTCTTGTGGTGGAATTAGGGAATGTGTTAGAAGTAGTTAATGGTTTGTCTTTGTCCAGAAATAGTAAGAGTTCACCCGTATTAAAAGAAGACAATATTCATCATTGCTCTGCCCTTCGTCTAAACAGCTTGTATTAAACACATCCCTCACCTATTCTGTGCGTTGGGGTGCTCTGAACAGAATGGCTACACAGAGCTTTCAGTTTATTCGGTTAGAAAGCACAAAAGCAAATAATTCTTTGCGTTCATTTGTACTGTCATTAAGCAGCAGGGAAAGTGAAACTGTTAGAACTGCTTTTTGTGTCCATAGATGGTGAGCTATGGCTCATTGTAGGTATTTATTGTTCGTGCATTTGTTCATACACTTCTTAGTATAGTTGCATATATTGTACCCTACTAGTAAAGTATGGCACAGAGGGAAACATATTGCTTGTTGAACAGTGCCAGAAACAGTAAAGTTAGTCAGTTAAGAACATACTTTAGTATGTAACATAAATTACTCAAACTCCTGATAGTTCATTATTATCTACAGTGTGACAAGTGAGTTTTTAAAGCCAAAGTATGCTCTGAAAGGAGTAAATTATATGTTGAAAATCTTCATTTTGAAGTATTGAGAGAGAATGGTTCTGATTTCTTTTCGACTTGCAGGAATCTCGCTGGGGTGATCGGGAGTCTGAGAGCTCCTGGAGAAGAGGTGGTGAGGCAGAATCGGAATGGCGACGAGCACCAGTGGAAAGGTAATCCCTGAGTTACTGAGCACCAGTACTGGGCTCAGAACGTGTAGGCTGCCTTGATGCTGTCACTGCTAAAGCTGCACTAACTGAATAATACCTTGTGCCTTACATCTCTGAAAGTTGCCTTTACTGAAACAAATCCTTTGTAAGGATCTCAAAATGAGAGGGAGGATTTATCTTGGAATTCAGTCAGATAACATTCCTGGTTAATTTCTGTCCTGCTCAAACACTGCTATCGGTTGTATAGTTGTTGAATGGGGAAGGTTGACAAGCAAGTGCAGGGATCATGGATGATGAAGCAGTTTGAGATTTTCCATTTAGAAAATTGAAAGTAATATATAAAATAAGAACAGGAAAGTCAAAATTCAGAGTCCTAAACTATTCAAATCCTGGAGTGATTCACAGAGAGAAAATCTGTGCCATAGGTGAAAACAAAGCTCTGAAAGACTATTGCAAAGAGGAGGAAGGATATCTGAAGGAAGAATATTCTGAAGGTACTTTGTCCTTTAAAAATCAACAACACAGCAAAACCCTTCCCACAAACCCACACAATACCCCAAGAAAGATACCTGTTCACATGTACATGTTTTAGGAGTTCTGGGTATGTTCACTTGTACTGGTGGAGGTTCCACTCTTTGGTCCAGTTGGCAATATGTTTTGTTGCTTAATAGCCTTCCAGGTGGATAGGTTTTTACAAGTGTCCACCCCTAATTTCCAGTGCAGCAATTTAGAAAAGAATAGCTAGGGTTGGAAAGGACCTTAAGATGATCCAGTTCCAACCCCCTTGTCATAAGCAGGGACACCTCACACTAAACCATGGCACCGAAGGTTTTGTCCAACCTGGCCTTAAACACTGCCAGGGATGGAGCACTCACAACTTCCTTGGCCAACCCATTCCAGTGCCTCACCACCCTCACAGGAAAGAATTTCTTCCTTAGATCCAATCTAACCCTGTTTAAGTTGGAACCCGTTACCCCTTGTTCTGTCACTACAGTCCCTAATGAAGAGTCCCTCCCCAGCATCCCTATAGGCCCCCTTCAGATACTGGAAGGCTGCTATGAGATCTCCACGCAGCCTTCTCTTCTCTAGGCTAAACAGTTACACTTACTCTGACTCCAGTGAAGCAAATTCATTTACTTTCTCTAGTAATTTCTTCTAACATTGGAAGAGTACAATCTCTGTATAAGCAAAGTAGTCTTTTGTGTCTTTTTTTAACAGCTGTGTTGCCTTTCTTAGTAGTGATTCCCTTTCTTGTGAGTTGCAACATTAAAAATGAAACTCCTGAGTGAAGCCTTGAACTATTAACATATTGCAGAAGTGTTTAATGCATCTAATTATATGCTTCAATGTGATCTTTCCCCCTCACCACACACACAGTGTTAGTGACCCATATTAATTTCTGAATCATTATAGCATAGAGTTTTTCTGAATAAGTGTTGTCTTAAGTCATTTTGGAAGCCATGGTCCCATCCCTAAAGTGTTAAAGGAACAGGACAAGGGGGATGGCTTTAACCTGCCAGAACAGGGGAGACTGAGATGAGCTCTTAGGCAGAAGCTGTTCCCTGTGAGGGTGCTGAGGTGCTGGCCCAGGGTGCCCAGAGAAGCTGTGGCTGCCCCATCCCTGGCAGTGTTGAGGGCCAGGTTGGACACAGGGGCTTGCAGCGAGCTGCTGCAGTGGAAGGGGTCCCTGCCTGTGGCAGGGGTTGGAACTGGATGAGCTTTGAGGTTCCTTCCAACCCAAACCAGGCTGGGATTCTATGATTTCTCATCCAGCTTTTGTAGAAATCAAGCTGAGTGACTGCCAGAGGGTTAAAATCAGGCATGTTTTGCATTGTTATGAAGCATGTTCAATAAAACTTTCCTTCTGTCTTTTACTAAAAGGAATACTGAGGAAAACTAGAAGGAAATACTGATAGCAGTCAAAATTAATAACTATGGAATTTCAAGTAAAGCAGTGTTTCTTAACTATTTTCTTTTTGCTGAACTTATGAAATAACAAAGTGATGAGGCCGAGACTTAATTGCAGTTAAAGGTTTAATTCTGCATTCTTTGGTAGCCCCATTCCATCTTCAGTTGGATTTTAATCCTAAAGAGAAGTATGTTGAACACAAAGACAGCAGTGCAAACCTAACTCTAAGTAAAGTAATTCCAAAGTGTATTTCTGGATTGAGTGATAAATGCAGTAACAGCATCAGATTTAATTTGCAGCATGTAAGTACCCCTATTGGATATATACCGTAAAAAGTCTTTATGGATGTTAATCAAGGGGAGAAGCTATAAAATCTGTCTCATGGACAGTGGAAGTGGCACAGTTCTGGAGCAACCAACTGTACTAAGCAGCAATCCCCAGAATGCTGGACTCCAGACTATTGGCATGTTCCAGTGTTAGTCTGTTCCATACCATGGTTCCAGTTACAAGAAAAAAGATTGCATACAGAAAGGCAGAAGAGTCCAGCAAGGGCTGTCTGCGTTTTGGGCAGCTTTACAGTGAGGTACAAGTAACTTGTGAGTGTTAGCTTTGTTCCTTCACTGTGCAGGAAAGGTTAAAGTTCCCATAAGAAACAAGAGCAAAACAGTTACTAATGATGTAAGAAAACATAAGGAAGAGAAGAAAGTCAATTCTGATGGAGAAAAATATTACAAGTATTGTGGCTGGAGAAACAGGTTAACACAGAAGTGCTGTGGAGGAGTTTAATTAAAAGCCAGTTTATTTAAAAGAAAAAGTAACCTTGTGTTCTTTAGATCACAGAAAATCCATAAAATACTGCCAAGAACTGAGCTCTTGCTCAGTGAGACCATGAAATGGCAACTAATCCAGAGCTGGTGTTCACTAAAGAGGCAGGGCAGCGCTGCAGGCTTTCCTACTTAGCAGAACCCGTTAGAGTTGTTACCGCCATGGGTTGTTATCCCAGAGGATTAACAAATGCTTAGGTGGTTATGGTCAAAAAAGACCAAAAGCCAGAATGTATAGAAAAGGGGAGTTGACCCCTATATTATGACTGTGCTGGTTTTGCCTGGGTTAAGACAAGCCAGTTACAAACCTGACATTACAGTGTGGATTTGGTCACCAAGTTTGTGCTTTGTTTGATAAAGCCATCTGCAGGCTTTCAGCTCTTGTAGGTCTGTGTGTAGGATTTTGAGAGGTTACTGCAAAACGGAGATAGCAACTGGATTGCATTACTAGCAGTGACTGCTATTCAGTAATGTTCTTAGTATTCATGCATCCCCTGTTCTTACTCATCTATCAGATGCTGTTTAACGTCAGTAAACTTTTAAAGTGGGAGTTGGGATTTCTGAGAGGGAAAGAAAGATAAAAGCTGAATTCTGAACACTAAAGTTGTCAAATGAGAAAATACATAAAACCAACAGAGGTATAATTTTACTTGGAAGCTCAAAAATGGGTTTAAAAGTCCCCAACCCCTGAAACAATACCAGAGTATGAATGAATGAAATGCTTGCTCAATTTATGAACTTTATAACCATTTCTCTACATGTCTTTTATATCAAAATAATCAGGTTTTTGAAAGGAAAAGATGATCCAATTTGAGTCTAAATTGAAGCTAACAATCTCCATGTCTTGTTTTCATCTCACAGCTCAGAATTGCATTCTTCCAAAGCTAGGAAATAACACTGCTCCCAGTTCCTTGATTTTCTCGAGCTGCAGAGTTGTCACAAACTGTTGCCTCTTTGTTCTCACCTCTTGCACTCCTACATCTGTTGTTTTGTAGCAAGTCCTTGCTGTGCTTTTGTTTGTATTTTAGTAGCATAGTGGATTTCTTAACCAGGGAGTGGGTGGTGCTTGGTTGTTTTGGTTTTGATTTTACTTCTTGAAGCCATGAGATTCAGCCCCAGTACAGCCTCTTGCCAGGGAGCAGGTACCAGTATATCTCTGTGATGTACTGGTCCTTGTTTATTGCTCAGGAACTAGCTTAGATAGGATAATTTCCTGAAATAAAGAAATTAATCTGGTAACGAAGCCAAGGCTTATGGGTGAATTTGGGTGTAAAATCCTGTGGACATTGAAGTAAATGGTGCGTCCAGCAAAGAGACAAGAGTGGAAGGCTCTAATTGTTGTTCAGCAGTGTCAGATCTTTCCAGTGTTTCATATTTCCAAGATGAACTGATGACTCAATAGCCCAGGGAGCGCTCACCAGTTCTTCACATCCCACGTACATCCCTGGTAAGGAGAGTCTGTGCAAGGACTGCATTGGCCTGGTGTACCGCAGTAGCAGTGGGTTGAGTCATGAGTTTACTACATTGTACAGCTCTGGCTCGTTGTGGGTGCTGGTCAGTGAAAGTATTGCCAATCTGTTGGGCTGGGACTGGGCCAAAACATATAAAAACAGGCATTGGACTAAAGGGTTGGCATGTGAATGAAGAAGGGGGATACTTACTTGATGTGGGGTTTTTAATACTCGTTCGACTTACCTCGAGTTTGTCAAATTGGGCTTAGTATAGAAGCCAAGCCTTTTCTCTGTTGTGTTGCAGCAGATAACCAGCAGGGACTGTAGTTTTATCCCCTTCAAACTGTAGTTTTGAAGGGAACAGTAAACTACTCAGTCTTCACTGAGGCTGTAGGGATGGTGACCTGTTGTTTTCCCATAGCAGTAAAGGCACTTAGAAAGTGCATTTGAACACTGCATATGTGTTTGCAACCACATGCTAAGTGGATACATTCAGAAATGGCCTTGAGGGGTTTGATACTGTCTAGTATGTAAAACTCTCCTGGATGTCAGCTTCTATGCTCATTCCCTATGGTTTTGTAGAGATTGGCGTCGAGGGGAAGCAAGAGATGATGAAAGATCTTTCCGACGTGGTGATGATCTACCTCGACGTGGTGATGATCTACCCCGACGTGGTGCTGCAGAGGAAAAGGAACGTCCTTCTGTGGATTCAGCAGAGGACAGGCCACCTAGACGTGAAGGGGAGGAGGACAGACCCCCCAGGCGTGAAGGGGAGGAGGACAGGCCGCCCAGACGTGGATTGGATGAGGACAGGCCACCCAGGCGAGGTTTGGATGATGATAGAGGCAGTTGGCGGGCTGCAGATGACGACAGAGGTCCCAGGCGTGGAATGGATGACGACAGGCCACCTAGACGTGCTTTGGATGATGACAGGCCACCCAGACGTGCTTTGGATGATGACAGGCCACCCAGACGTGCTTTGGATGATGACAGGCCACCTAGACGTGCTTTGGATGATGACAGGCCACCCAGGCGCGGCTTGGACGATGACAGAGGCAGTTGGCGTGCAGCAGATGACGACAGAGGACCTAGGCGTGGAATGGACGACGACAGGCCACCCAGACGTGCTTTAGATGATGACAGGCCACCCAGACGAGGGCTGGATGATGACCGGGGCAGCTGGCGTGCTGCAGATGATGACAGAGGTCCCAGGCGTGGGATGGATGATGACCGAGGTCCCAGGCGCGGGATGGATGACGACAGGATGCCAAGGCGTGATGACGACAGGGGGCCTTGGCGGAGCACAGATGACGACAGGCTCTCCAGACGTGATGATGACAGGGGCCCATGGCGTGGTGGTGATGATTCAAGGCCAGGTCCTTGGAGACCGTTTGGGAAACCAGGTAAAATACAGTAATCTTCCCTCCAAAGAGTGTCTTAACCCAGTAGGTAATGGATGTAGTGTACTTGATGCCAGAGGTGGGAGAATCAACTCTTAAAGCATCTGGATTAATTTGGCTAGTGTGGACACTGTGTTACTTAGTATAATGCAGCCTTTTTGATTTGGTTGAATTAAAGATAAAAGAAGTGCAATGCTCATTGCTTGCTTGGAAGATACCTAAAGGTCACAGAGTAATCATAGAATCATAGAATAGTTAGGATTGGAAGGGACCTTAAGATCATCCAGTTCCAATCCCCCTGCCATAAGCAGGGACACCTCACACTAAACCATGTCACCCAAGGCTCTGTCCAACCTGGCCTTGAACACTGCCAGGGATGGAGCACTCACAGCCTCCCTGGCCAACCCATTCCAGTGCCTCATGCTACGTGCAAAAACAATCTCTCATCAAAACAATCAAAAAGAATTTTCAAAACAATCAAAACCAATTCTCTCAATTGAGCAATTGAGAGAACTGGAGTTGTTTAGCCTGGAGAAAAGGAGACTCAGAGGTGGCCTTATCACTCTGCAACCTCTTGAAAGGAGGCTGTAGACAGGTGGGGGTTGGTCTCTTTCACCAGGCAGCAAGGACAGAACGAGAGGACACAGTCTCAAACTGCGCCAGGGAAGGTCCAGGTTGGATATTAGGAAGCAGTTTTACACAGAAAGGATAATAAAGGATTGGCACGCTCTGCCCAGAGAGGTGGTGGAGTCACCATCCCTGGGTGTGTTTAAAAAGAGACTGGATATGGCGCTTGGTGACATGGGTTAGTGGAGGTGTAGGGCATGGGTTGGACTTGATGATCTNGACTGGATATTTGGTGACATGGGTTAGTGGAGGTGTAGGGCATGGGTTGGACTTGATGATCTTAGAGGTCCCTTCCAACCTGGTGATTCTGTGATTTTGTGATTCTGAAAGTACACAAGTTAAATGCTCTTGATGGGAGAGAAACACTCTTAGCACGCCTCGGTCTCTTACCCTTTCTCCTCTGTGTCTGAAATTAACTTCCTCCTGAGGAGGATTTTGATACATCGTTGAAGTGGGTCTGGTTTTGAGAGGCCTTTTTTATGTGTACAAAGATATTACTGGTGTGACCATAGTTCTTCTTTTGCTTTGCTGTCTACCTTTGTTGAAGATCCTGCTTTGAGCAAGAGGAGCTGGTAAGGGATTTGTCAGGAGGTTGTCCACTCCAATCTGAATTATCGTATTCTTGTCTAGTTTATTTCTAGTCTTAAATCATGCTGACAGTGAGTAGAACAACTGTTTCTGATTCTTTTTAGAGCTGTTAATGTTTAAATAGTAAACACTATTTTAATCTCCTGGTTCTTTTTATTCAGATTTATGTATACACGGGCACGACATCAACTTCATAGACATTAATTCTGTCATTCAGACCTGTAGGAAAGTTACCATAAATCTCAAAATCCACATTTCAGTTGCATTCCCCTTTCTCCTCTTCAAAGAAAAAGCACAATAAAGGGCTCCCAGTCATAAATAGCTTTATGATACTGCAGGATGCACTGTGTAAGCAGATGGTAAATGAGAGTCTTATTTTAAAGTAGTGCTTTAAAGAGCAATAAGCTCTTGAAAAGTGTTTTTGCCTAAAATCTCCTCTTTCGTAGATTCTCACAGAGAATCTGCTCTCTAAGCTCCTAGTCCCTTTACTCCTTCTCATACTGAAGTAAACCCCTTCCTGCACTTGTTTTGCCCAAGACCCTTGAGAAGTTTGTGCTTTCTGCCTGAAAGCTGCAGGGTGTAACCAGCTTTGCTGCAGTGTTTCAGGCAGAACTGATGGATAAGGTACATAATAGTATCCTTGTATTCTACAGTGGTTTGTGTGTGTGGCTCCCGCTCAACGTGCACGCTTTGTACAGGCATCTTGTGTTGGATCCTCAGAGATGAAAACCTGAAGAACCAGTTTCAGTGAGGGAAGTAAAGGATTCTTTGTCTCCAGGGAGATCAGAGGTCAGACACAGATTCCTTTCCCTGTTTCTTATTCACAGGGGGATGGAGAGAACGGGAAAAGGCTCGTGAGGACAGCTGGGGGCCTCCCCGGGACTCCAGACCTCCGGGAGAGCGTGAATGGGATCGAGACAAAGATCGTGAGGAAAACGAGAAGGACCGGGAGTTCGACAGAGAGAGGGATTTCGATCGAGAGGATCGGTTCAGGCGGCCCAGGTTGGAGTCCCTGCTTAATGCTCCCACGGTGTTTTCTGTTTAAAGAGCAGTGCCCTGTTGATAATGTGACCTGGCTGAGTGAAAGGAGCGGTGTTGGGTTGTATGGAATTAAGCACTTGAAGGCAGTAACTGGATCGAGGTCAGGCTGGATGGGGCTTGGAGCAATCTGCTCTAGTGGAAGGTGTCCCTGCCGATGGCAGGGAGTTGGAACTGGATGAGCTTTAAGGTCCCTTCCAACCCAAACCAGTCAGTGATAGTATGATTCTATGATTTTAGAGACTTTTTTGTTATTTTTAAGACAATGTTAGCAGTTCACGGAAGACATTCCACGATGCTTTGCTGCTTTTAATTTATTTTTAACCTGTTACCAAGAGAATTTCATGTTAGGCCTCAGAAAAATGGAAGAGGCTTTGGAAGTATGTCAGTATGTTAAAGAGGCCTGCAGGGTCTGAATGTTGTGATTTAGCATTGCTGCTTTCCACAGCAAAGGTAAAACCTTAACATTTAGTCTTATTTCATGTTTTGAATGACAATAGGGATGATGCTGGCTGGAGAAGAGGACCAGCTGAGGAAACTTCTAGCTGGAGAGATTCAAGTCGTCGTGAAGACTGGGACAGAGGTGGTCGTGACATGAGAGACCGACGTACTGATGACAGAGATACACCCCTCAGGAGAGGACCACCCCCCAGATCTGACCGTGAAGAACGTATGTTTATTGCAGGGACAGGCCAAGGGGAATGCCTTTAACCTGCCCAAGGGAAGACTGAGCTGAGCTCTCAGGCAGAAGCTCTTCCCTGTGAGGGTGCTGAGGCGCTGGCCCAGGGTGCCCAGAGAAGCTGTGGCTGCCCCATCCCTGGCAGTGTTGAAGGCCAGGTTGGACACAGGGGCTTGGAGCAAGCTGCTGCAGTGGAAGGGGTCCCTGCAGGTGGCAGGGCTTGGAACTGGATGAGCTTTGAGGTCCCTTCCAACCCAAACCAGGCTGGGATTCTATGATCATAAGGCCTTCATGTTACCCTGACAGTGAAGGGATGTGATAAAGTGGGAATAAATTGTATTTTCAGGCACTTAGACACCCTTTGCATAAGCAAAGTGATAGAAAGAAGCTTTAGTGTCATTGAGAATTCTTCCTTGAATCTTAACCTTTCTAGTTGCACTCTTTTCTAGCACAGTAGCATTTCACACCTGCAGGGGAAGGATAACATCTGAAGTGTGCTGTTTTCATCGTACTTTTCATGTTCAGGGTGAATGAAGTTCTCGTACTGAAATTATCAAGACAGACCTCCCAGAAATTTCTGGTTCATTTCTTAAAACTACTCAAATGTGAGGAGAAACACTTCCAGACAAGGCCCTGTGGCTTTCACACTATTAATGCTGCTGAGTTTGATGAATAATCTATTACAATTACATCCATTAACCTATTTTAATTATGTGCATTTATTAATCCTTTGCTGTGTTCTAAAAGCACAGGAACACATTTAGCCTGAGATACCACATCTCTCAGTTCTGGCATTCTCATGTTCATTTGGTGTGTGCCTCAAGTGTGAGTGCTGTCAGGGGGTAGAACATGATATACAGGACCCCAGGGGTGAGGGTTCTCAATGTGAAGATTACTTTTATCTATGTTTTTAATGTATCGAGAGGCTTTTGTGTTTGACTGTTTTGTGTTTGTTGGTGTTGGACACAGCTTTGTTCACACCTTGCTGCGGCAGAGTTCTTAACTCCCTTCTAGTGGACATTAACAGTTCCTCATATAGTAAAGGATGGGGAATGCTGTTACCCGCAGGATTGTGTAATTCAGTGCTATGTAAACCCCTGGTTTCAGGAGGCTGAAGAGTAATTTGCTGTGTTTTGAGGCAGTGAACGTTTTCCATGAGTGTGTAAGTTAGGATTTTTCCATTTCAGGGTTCAGTCATGGCCCCGTAGACTTGTTTATGTCTAAGTGGGAGCAGGAGGTCACCAACCATTCCCTCCTTGATTATGGGGACTTAATCAGCTCCTCATCTCTTTGCTTCTCAATTGCATCTTAATGCTTTGTGCTTTTAATTCTGATAATAGTACAAGAATCTATTTTTACATCATAAACCCGTGTACATCAATAGAACATTCTTACGTGTTTTAAAGATGACGCTTGGCTTCCCCACAACAATCCCAAACCTGGAAAGAGGCTCAAGTAGTTCCTGTCCATTACTTCACTATCAAATTAAACTGCATTTGGCTGTTGTCATCACATTACCTCTTGGCAGGAGTGAGAATCAGTAAATCAGACTGTTGGTGGTGGGCGTATTTGTTCAAACTCTGCTGGTGGAGCATGACAATGGTGGTTTTATTGTCTCTCTCTGTAGCAAGCTCGTGGCGACGCTCTGACGATAGGAGAGAAGAGCGTGGAGAAGAACGTGAGACAGTTCGGCGCTCAGCCCCTGCTTCTGCTGCTTCCCCAGCTTCTGCTCCCCCAGCAGCAGCAAAGGATCGAGAAAGAGATGGGGAGAAGGAGAAAGGTTCCTGGAAAACAGAGAAGGAACGTGAGCCTGTTCGCCGCACTAAAAACGAGACAGATGAAGAAGGGTGGACCACTGTACGACGTTAAGTGGAGATCAGCAGAGTTTAACCAATGTTTTAGCTTTGATTTGATGGAATCCACAGATTATATTTGTGCTTATAAACATTCTGAATTGGAATTCTTTAACAAATGTTTTGAGGTAACATGAAAGCATGAGCTTGAATTACTTACTCATATAGATTGATCATGCACAAAACTCACAGCAGAAGGTTGGGAATTGAATGCCAGGATTTGAAATTCCAAACAATGCTTCTTTCATGGGTTACTGGTTGCTAAAATAAAAAGAAGCAAGCCCAATTGTCCTGAATAGTGCTGCCATCTCACACCAAAACAGGATGACCTTTTCAGTTTTAGTGCTTCTTAATTTGGAATGGGGTATTAGCACCACGGAACAGGCATTAACATCACCTCTGTCCACACAGTGGAAAAAGCAGAGCTAAATGAAACTCCATAGTTAGCCAAAAAATAGAAAAACCAACATAAAAGCCCTCTTCTACCTGGGTGTTTTGAGGGCAGGTGGTTTGAAACATGTTTTATTGCTATCTAAATTCAGTAAGTTGTTCAAATTTGACTTAAATAGGATAAACATGAGCGTCAGCTGCACTGGGCTCTCTTCTGTAGATTCACTTGAATCCATGAGCCTGTGAGGCCACTCTCTGCAGTCATGGTTCCAGTACTGTGTTCTGCTGCAACAGGACAACCACCCAACTGCCAGCATTTACAAACTCAGTGTTTCAGTAAACATATGGCTGTGTATTTTCTGTTGCCAACATCACAACTGCTTTTTCCATTCCTGGATAATTCATTGCCTTTCAAGGATTTATAAATATTGTCCTATTTAAAATGTGTGGTTTTCTGGAGAAATTGTTGAATTTTCCCCCAATTCTTTGTCTTCAGGGTCAGTTCTTTCCCTTTCCAAAAAAGAAGTGATCTGTAGTAATGGCTGTGTTGACTTGAACTTTGGGTGCAGTAACAACGAGTAATTATCTGGTTAGACTGAGGCCAACACAGAACTTGCTGCTGTGTGTTTCTTCAATGATAAATAAACAACTTAAGGAATTAGCTGCTGCAGCGTCTTGACTTATCAACTTCGTGCAAGGTATGTTATGGCAAAACTCTTCCCTGTCCATGTACCTGTTTCTGCACTAGATTTAGACCACTGGAATACCTGGGATAGTTTATTCATTCCTGAGAATTCATTCTAATGGGTGTGAATAAGAGTTGTAATGCTCTTTGTGTCCTATCCTTGCTCTCTTGAGTTAGCCAGGACCAGTAGGTTTCTCAGGGAGAACTTGGTCAGATGTTTGTGCCTTTGGAGCCTGTTACATCATTGTTGAGTCACAGAATTCCTTCAGAAGAGTGGTGTTTTCTAAGAAGTAAAAACGTGGGGTTTGCTTATCACAGAGTTCCTATAAGGGGTGGAACTAGAGAGCAGCAGCTGTCCAGTAACAGAAGATGCCTATGGGCTTTGGAGCAGTTCATGCTCCTGCTGTTCAGCTGCCTTTTGCTGTCCTTATAGTCTGTGTAAGGGATCACTGGATCATGCCTGCTAAAGGGGATGCAGGAGCTTACATCCCTTCTGGCTGTGAAGTGATTGTTACTCAGAACACTGGCCTTCAACACTGCCAGGGATGGGGCAGCCACAGCTTCTCTGGGCACCCTGTGCCAGCGCCTCAGCACCCTCACAGGGAACAGCTTCTGCCTAAGAGCTCAGCTCAGTCTCCCCTGTTCTGGCAGGTTCAAGCCATTCCCCTTGGCCTGTCCCTACAGGCCCTTGTCCCAAGCCCCTCTCCAGGTTTCCTGCAGCCCCTTTAGGCACTGGAGCTGCTCCAAGGTTTCCCCTTCAGGAGCCTTCTCTCCCCCAGGCTGCCTCAGCCCAGCTCTCTCAGCCTGGCTCCGCAGGAGGTGTGTTCCACCCCTCATCATTTTTGTGTTGTTTAAAAAGCTTAACCCTCCCTTCAGCTTTTACCTGTATCTCATCCTCCTGCCTATGCACTGCTGTGACGTTGAATTCTCCTGGTAGCTTCCTGGTTCGCTGCTGTTGGGTCTCCCTCAGGCCTTCCCTTCCCCAAGCTGACCAAGCCTCTTCCCTCAGCATTTGCTCCCAGGCACCTGCTCCAGCCCCTTACCCCAGTCTAGCATAGCCAGAGCTGCTTCCTTGACACTGCAGGACTCTGCCCCTTCTTGTGGAATCTCATCAGGTTCCTGCCCTGCTCTGGCCCAAGGGTCCTGACTGGTCCTGCAGCTTAGGTGTCATCCACAAACCTGTGCTGCTGCCTCCGTGTCCTTGAGAAGATACTGGTTCAGGTCCCAGGACACCCCAGTCCAGGGGCAGTGCAGCCACTGACCCTGACCCTCTACACCCAACCATTTGTCCTGCCCCCCTTGCTGTCTAAGCTGTAACAGATGAACTTGGATGCAAGAATATTGTGTGCATGCTGAAGGCCTTGCTAGAGTTGAGGTGATAAATGCCCACTGCTCCTGCCCTTGTCCACAGAGCTATTTTGGTGAAGGCAGGTGAAACAGTCATGGTTTGCCCTCAGTAACTCCATGCTGACTGTTCCCAGTCAGCCTCTCCAAAACCATGCCCTGACACAGCTTCCTTCAGGATTGTCCCAGGGAACTGAAGTGATCCCATCTGGCCTGTAGCTTCTCGGATGTCCTTTTGACTGCTTTTGAGGATGGGCATGACACTTCCCTTTCGCCAGTCATCATAGAGATGTAAAGAGTGATAATACCTCCAGTTACAAATCTAATCTTACCCATTTGGACATGGGAATGAACATTAGTGATCCTTGCACCAGCTAAAGCTGTTCCCAAATCTGTTCTTCCATCACTTGTGATAGTGTTGCCAAGATGATGTAAAACACTCAAAGATGGGCAGCCTGAGGGAAAGACGTGTGAGGTGTGAGCTTCACAGACATGCTCAGTGTGCTTACTCTATTGCTTGATCATTTCAGACAGAACACTAACCACAGGGACCAAACCCAACAGCTAAACCCCTCATCTACTGCCACAGTTATACATGAACATAGGATTTGGTTACCTGAAATGTTGAAGTCAAATGAATTCTGTGCCCAGGATTGCTGTGATTGATCCATGTTCAGTTAGCACCGCAGGCTCTGTTCAGAAAGCAGAACTTCAAGCTGCTGCTGGCTAAATGGATGTAAATGCTGCTTGACTAAAACAGGTTTCCAAGAGCAGAGCAATGCAGGTGATAAGGTATGAACAGTTCAGTGTCTTTCCTGCTTCAGGAGCAGCCCAGAGCCTGCGCCCAGGTGATGGGCAGAGCTGGGGACCATCAGGGTGCTCATCAGAAGTATGGCACAGGTATTGATTACATCCTTCAGGTGCTTTGATTATGTGCCATAGGCATTTGAATAATGCCACCCAGAGGTGGCCCATGTGAAGCTTATGGAGTTCAACAAGTCCAAGTGCAGGGTTCTGCATCTGGGTTAGGGCAATCCCAAGTTAAAACACAGGCTAGGGGAGACTGGATGGAGCAGCCCTGAGGAGAAGGATTTGGGGATGTTGGGTGAGAAGATCCCCATGACCCCACTTTAGTGTGCACTTGAGCCCAGAACCCCCCCATTTGCTGGGCTGCCCCCAGAGTGTGAGCAGCAGTTGAGGAAGGGGATCCTCCCCCTCTGCTGTCCTCTGGGGAGCCCCCCCCTGCAGCCCTGATCCAGCTCTGGGGCAGCAGCACAAGGGGGACATGGAGCTATTGGAGCAAGGCCAGAGGAGGCCATAGAGATGCTGCGAGGGCTGGAGCAGCTCTCCTCTGGAGCAGCTCTGGAGCCAGGATGAGAGAGCTGGGCTGGGGCAGAGCTGAACAAGAGAAGGCTCCTGAAGGGGAGACCTGAGAGCAGCTCCAGTGCCTAAAGGGGCTGCAGGGAACCTGGAGAGGGGCTTGAGACACGGGCCTGTAGGGACAGGCCAAGGGGAATGGCTTGAACCTGCCAGAACAGGGGAGACTGAGCTGAGCTCTGAGGCAGAAGCTGTTCCCTGTGAGGGTGCTGAGGCGCTGGCACAGGGTGCCCAGAGAAGCTGTGGCTGCCCCATCCCTGGCAGTGCTCAAGGCCAGGTTGGACACAGGGGCTTGGAGCAAGCTGCTGCAGTGGAAGGGGTCCCTGCGGGTGGCAGGGGTTGGAGCTGGATGAGCTTTGAGGTTCCTTCAACCCAAACCAGCCTGGGATTCTGTGATCTCTGGAATGCCTTTGTTCTAAAAACAATGAAATTAATACCCCCCCTCCTCCCCACCCCCCAGTATAGAGACCTGCAGGCCAGGGCAGGGCAACAAATGAAGTGGTTCTGCTCCAACATGGGCACAGCCACAACTGCATCTTGGGACTCCATCACACAGACCTTGGAGGGAGCAGGATCAGGAGCACACTGAGCAGCTGCAGTGCAGGTGGGCAGGGGACAGTAGGAGGCTGTCTCAACCAAGAAGAGTTCTCAAGCTCTTGCTTTCCTGTAGAAGTGATGCATCGTTGTTGTTTTACCATCCATGGGCTGCAGCCATTGACGGGAGCTGCTACATGACATCAAGTTTCCCTTCTGTAACTAAATGGTGCTGTTCAGTGGTGTAAGGCTACAAGGCGAAGGGTTTTGGTCAATGAAACACACAATTCCCAATTGAGCCGTGATTCAGACACTGGTGCCCACCCTGGGTGTTTCACCACAGGGCTGCAGGAAGCAGGCACACAAGTAGCATAACAACACCCCCTGATTCCTCCCATTTGACCACAGCAGGACGAGCTAGAACTGAAATGTCCTGCACTTTGTCTGGTCCTCCTCTTAAAAGGAATTGTTAATGCATTTAATTATGGTAGGATGGAGATGCCATGAGCTATTCCACTGCTTTATGCTAAGCAACATCTCCCCTCCTGCCATTTAAGCTTCCTTAGTCCTTTCATTCTTGGGCAGGAGGAACATCTACTGCCTTCCTACAGCTTTTTCTACATGCATCAACTCTGTTTTGTTCCAGCAACAGGCATATCAGAAGGAATTCTCTTGCTCCCAATGTGATGGGTCACAAACTACCTCCAGTAAATATTAACCTATATATTCAGTGGGTTAAACTGGCACATCTATAGGAAAAAGTCACTTCAGAACCATTGTGGTTTAGTCCTATGGCAAAGCAGCAAGCAGAGGGACTCTGGTCAGGAGATGATGAGCAAACCCTGTCCAAACAGCATTTCCACTCCAGATGGCTCCAGACTTACCTGACTTCAGCTGATAGAGTTATTTATGCAGCTGAAATTAGTTTTTCATTAGAAGTAGCTTGCTTGTTGCCAAGACGAGGGTCATCTGAGGGTGACTATAGGCTCTGTTCACTCCTCTTATCAGAGCATCACTATGGAAAGCCCCATCCCTTACATGCTTAGTAGCATTTCCCTGTAACACAGGGATTCTCTGAAGATAAAGTATTTGATGTAAACCAGTGGCCACGATACTTTGATTTGCAGATACACATAGAATAAATGAAAACAACATCTGGTTTTCTTAGACCCCTTTAGTGGAGCATAAACAGCTCCAACCCAGGCTGCTTTCACCTTAATCTATTTGCTACTCCTAGGATTTAAATCACTAATGTCAATGGTTTCCAGTATTAAAGAAATGAGGGTAACATGATAAGCACCATCTATTGTAATAAGCTTTGCAGGGTGACCAAGAACAAGCATGTTTCTGCTCACTTAGTGCCACAAGGAGTGTGCTGGTGCACAGGAAATCACAGCTGCTTACTTTAAAACCAACCCAAAATGCCCTTAAAGGCTCAGTCTTCACAAGATGATGACTTACAACACTTTAAGAGGAAAAATACCCCGATGAATGATCACATAAAGTAACTTAATCACATAAAGTAACTTAAGAGCCCTGTTCTCAGGCTGCCTTTTGCCAGATCTGTGTCTTGTCATTTCCTTTCTGGAATAGTTTGAGCTTCTCCCCAACCCCAACTGGCCTTTTCAAGTTGCCACTTTACCTGTTAAGCCTTTCATCAGATGCCCAATGCCATGCACCCGCTGTGATGGGCAGCTCAGCCATCCCATAGCAAGGCTGTGAGTACAGGGGTAGGAGAGAACAAGCAGAGAACAGTTTAACATAGGGAGAGGGAGGAAACAGGCGCTGCAAGAGGCCAGAGCCATCCAAAGCAGAGGATCTTCTGGTATCTCAATGAACTTCCAGGTGTTGCCACACAGTTCAAGTACGGAGCAGGGGAGGGCTGGGTACATCACACATACTGTGAGGAGCACCTCGGATCCAGCCGTGCCAGAATCACCCCTCAGAAAACACCCGACACAGATTGTCTCACATCTTTCTTGCTTTTGTGTCCGGTAAGAGTTAATGGCATTAAAATGTATATACTGATCTTCAGACTTCCCACAAGGAGGTAACAAAACTACACAGGAAAACTCTTGCCATAGCATCACTCTTGAGCTGGATTCTAACGGCTGGTGGTACAGGTTAAACCTAGGAGGACCAAGCAGCATAAACACAAACGCATCTAACAGAAGAGCCAGTGATGTGTGACCATAGAGCAAGGGATAACACAAAGCTATTTAACAGGAGGAGGGTCAGCTGGGAAGTGTCATTTAATGCAACCACCTTGCATTCAGTTGTTAGACCTGACACCATCTTTGGAGCCCTTTGATGAAGAGAACATTTCCACACAAACCTAGTTTCTCCCTCTGAACCACTGTGATTCAACAGCATTGGTGAATAATGAACCCTGGGCCTCTGCCCCATCTCCCACCCCACTGAGCAGCTTATCTAAAGGAATCCACATCACCCCTCATTCTCCCAGCTCCCTTAGCCAGGACTCGTCTCCCTTCTCACCCTCTTGGTTGTGCCCCTGCAAACCCTGCACAATGCTCTCTTCACCTCTCTGCTTTCAGTAGGGCAGCCCCCAGCCCTTCTCCATGTCCCATTGCTAAAGCCAACTACAGCATAACCCACTTTATGCCGGGCACTCAGGCACCAGCCTTAGAGCTTTGGAGGGCTCCCAAGCAAACCACAAGCCCGCTGCTGCTCCCTGTCCTGCCTCTGACTCACAATACAAGCAATTTCTGATCTCTCAGGGGTCAGCAGCAATGCAGCCCTGTCCGGTACTTGTTACCAAGGAGCTGCCACCACCCGGGGTTCAGGTCTTCAGCTTCCATCTCATGTTTTGTATAGTCTATGTAGCATTAAGGATATGTTTACCACACGGGTAGATCCTTTGCACTTTGCAACGAGTTAACGCCACAATCTCTCAACTCCGAAAACATGCAGCCTCCCCTTCCCCAGCTCTCCTGCAGGCACAGCCTTCTGCTTCCCCTGGGTCTCTTCTCTCCAAAGGCTTTCCCATCGCCTCCCTGCTCTCCACCGCAAACAAGCTGCACCAAAGCTCAGTCCCTGCCGTGCTTAATGCCTTCCCTTCGGCAGAGAGGGCTCAGATTGCCCCTCAGCCCACAGTCATGACGCTTCCAAATGCCATTTCGATGCTTCCTCCCCTCAGACCTCCCCCTGAAGCCGCACACCAGACACGGGGATTCACGAGTGTAACGGCTCAAGGGGTGCTGTGGGGCTCGGCGCTGCTCTCCCCCCGTGCCAGGGGATCTGTGCCCATTCCGGGAAGGAAAGGGTGCGTTTCATCAGCGAGCGCAGGTTCGGTGACGATTCGCTTCCCGGTGTTTTAAGATCGGCAAAGGGAACCGCTCGGTTGTTGACTTCCAGACCCGAATGGTGCTGTACCCGACTAAACACCCGGCACCGCAACAGCTCTCCCTCCTTCCCTCTCCTCCCGTCCCAACGGCGCGGCACCGAACGGCCCCCGACGGCACAGAGCAGGTCAGGACGGGGGCTCCCTTCCCCGTTCCCAGTGAGATCTCCCCGTAACTCCGTTTCCGTAAAAATCACATAGATAGATATATTTTCTTACAATAACCACACACAGTGCGTCTACGCTGCGCGATCCCCGCGGCCCCGCGCCGGGCTCCGCACCGACCAGCGCGCACCGACCCCGGCCCGGCTTTCAATACACCGACGTGTGAGGTGGTGGTGGTGGGGGAAGACTCCAAAGACCAAAACCCCAACGGGCAGGAGCGGGAGGCGGCCGCCGGGGTGCCGGCACCTAACGGCCCTTCTTGCCCAGCGCGGTCCGGGCGTGTTTGAGCTGCCGGGCCGCCTGCATTTTGGAGAGGGGACAGTACTTGATAGTGTGGGCATTGTCGCCGCTAGCGCCGCAGAGGGGGCAGGTGTAGCGGCGCAGCACCGGGCACAGGACGCGGCCGTCGGGTCCCTTGAGGATATGGGTGGTGTAGAGAGCCACGGCCTCCTTGTTGTTCCGGCAGAAGACGCAGACCTGCAGCTCAGGCTTGAGCAGGCGAGAGGCGGCCCGCGGGTGCGCCGGCAGCCGCCCCGCTACCACCACACCGCCCCACGCGTGGCCGGAGCCCTCCCGGACCGGCAGCTCCCCCGAGCAGTCCAACACCACGGCGGCGGGGCCGCCGCGACCGGGGAACGGGCTGAAATCGGCGAAGCGCTCCTCCAGCAGCCCCTCGCCGTGGTGGTGATGGTGATGATGATGGTGGTGGTGATGATGATGCCCGCACAGGTCCAGGTCGTGCAAGTCCAGCGCGCCCTCGAAGTACGGCCCCGCCGCTTCTTCCTCCTCTTCCTCTTCTTCTTCCTCCTCCTCGGCCGGCGGCACAGCAGCCGCCACCACCACCGAGGGGGTCTCGGCGCCGAAGCCCTTCCCGGGACGCACGGCTTTAGTGATGAGCGTGGCCAGCCCCAGGTAATCGTTCCAGGAGTTGAACACGTTCCCGCAGGCGCTGTGGCTCCGGCCGCCGTAGCGGGCGCCCGGCAGGCACTCCACGGCCGGGAGGTGCCGGTGCTGCTCCAGCTTGCCTCCGGGGAAAGCCTCCATGTGGGTACGGCCGCACGGGAGCTCCCGCTCCCTCTAGGGCCCTGCGGGGCTGCGCTGAGGACCCGTCCGTACCCCGGGACCGCGGCTGAGCACTGCCTGCCCGCCCGCCCGGCCGACCCCGCTCCGCTCCGCTCCGCTCCGCACCCTCCTCCGCCGCCTCTGCGGGCGCGGGGCCGCGCAACGCGCCTCAAATAGGGGGTGGTGGCTGGAGGAAGGGGGGGGGGGGGGGGGGGAAGAAGAGGGCGGGGTGGACCCCGCGGTCCTATTGGCCACTGGTCAGCGCCCCCCGACGGTCATTGGCTGGAAGGGGGAGGGGCGGGGCGTGTGGTGGTTTGGGGGGGGGGGCCGTGGTGGAAGCGCAGGTGTGGAGGCACGTGCGGGCGGGGCCGGAGCCGGAGGGAGGGCGGGAACGGGGCGGGTGCGCGGAGCCACCTCAGCGGTACCTGAGCCCTCCCGAGCCGCTCTTGGTCCCTGCAGAACCCTCCTCAGCCTCCCAAGGGCTCCCTCGGAGCAGCTGCAGCCCCTTCAGAGCTCCCGTTGCCGGAGAGGAGAGGTCCGAGTGAGCCGGATCCGGCGCTGCTCTAAGCCAGCCCCCCGCCGTGGAGGAGCGGTGCTGCTCGGCTCAGAGCGCCGGCACCGTGTCGGGGATGGGTCTTCAGCTTAGACAGTGATGCAAGGAGGAAACACGCTTCATCCCGGAGAAGGCTCTGGGGGGACCTTCCTGCAGCCTTTCGGTTCTTAAAAGGGGTCTATGAGAAAGATGGGGGAGACTTTCCTGGGTTCCTTCCTGTTCTATACGATCCTATGTCTGTCTTTGGTGATAGACAACCCAAAATAGAAAGCTGTTAGTGCTGGGTGAGCTTGTTAAAGGACAACAGATGCCTTCCCATAGGTGTGTGGGGAAGAGGTGGCTTCTCTGGACTCCTCTAATAAATAGGTTTGCTCGTTGTTATCTAAAGCTAATGGAAGTTTTGGACTGGGTCTTTGTTGTTGTAGCTCAGCACCACACAGCAGCTTGCTCACACCTTGTATCCCCTAAGGCAGGATGGGGAGAATCGAAGCAATGTAAACCCCACGTGTTGAAATAAGAACAATTTAATAACTAAAATATAACATAAAACTACTACTACTAATAAAGGGAATAACAAGGGGAAAGAAGATAAAACTGAAAGGGGAAAGGGAAGCAAACAACAAACACAAGGGGTGCACAATACAACCGTTCACCACCTACTGATGGATACCCAGCCTCACCCAAGCAGCAATTGGTCCCTCCTGGGTAACTGCCCCCAGTTTCTATGCTGGGCATGACGTGCTGTGGTATGGAATACCTCTTTGGCTAGTTTGGGTCAGCTGTCCTGTCTCTGCTTCCTCCTGGCTTCTTGTGCCCCTCCTCACTGGCAGAGCATGAGAGACTGAAAGGTCCTTGATGAGGGTAAGTGCAACTGAGCAACAACTGAACCATTGGTGTGTTACCAGCGTTGTTTTAAGACTGAAGCCATAACACAGCACGGCACCAGCACAGTCTTAGATGAGGTATATGCAGCTGGGTGTGTGGAGCTGGTGTGGTAGATTCAACCCAGAAAGGGCTGGGAGCAGGCTTTGGGCAGTGGGTGCTCATGGAGGGTGCTGTGTGAGGGACCTCAGCAGCAGGATGGGCACCAGTGTCTCACAGCACACATGGGTGAGCCTGATACCCTCAGGTTTTGGTGAACTCAGCCCTCTGCCCATGCTGCTGGATGAGGAGCAAGGTATAAGTCCCCTTTCCTGCCCCTCATAAGTCCCATCCAGTCTGCCTCCCCCCAGGAAAGCAGATCCTCCTCTGTGAAGCATGTGCATGCTCTTCCATTTGGGCATGAGGAGTTAAAGATGCAGCTGCAATTAAAAATCCTATTAATTTCCAGCTCCTGGTAAGAGCTGCTGGGCTGAGCAGGGTGGGTGGAGGTTTGTCGGTAGTAAATCTGTCTCCCCTGTGCACAGCCTTGATTTGTCGGTCTGACAGGCAGGTGAAACAGCTTTACAACGTGGTTTGTTTGCAGCTGAAATCACGGAATCACAGAATGGTTTGGGTTGGAAGGGGCCTTAAAGCTCATCCAGTTCCAACCCCTGCCACAGGCAGGGACACCTTCCACTGGAGCAGGTTGCTGAAAGCCAGGAAATTGGCAGGTTTCATAAGCTCAGATATCACAAATACCCCCTGAGGGGCCAGTGTACAGCAACAGCACTTCAAGGCCTTGATGTGTTTCTCCAGCCTCCTGAAGCAGCTGGGAAGTGGGTGTACCAAGGATGAAGGAATAATGCGTATGGCTGCAGGGAGTACAGATGGCTGGAAGCAGAGTGTGAATGCTCAGGTTGGAAAATGTTGCTCCTTTTAGTAAAAGATGTCTTGTTCTGGAGCTGTGCTCACTGTGGGACACAGTTCTGCACTAGGTGACCACAGGGACATTTTAGTTGTGCATCATCAGGCTCAGCCTAAAGCCCTTCTCCTGGATGCAGTTACCTGACAGGCCCTTCCTCTCTTCACTGGAGCATTTCAGTGCCTGTGCAGTGAGGCACGGGGACACAGCCTCTCTGAACACAACTGCACGGTCTGATCTGTGTGAGTGATGGGCGCTTGCAAGTTGTGCTTAAGGAATGGCAGATGGGTGAAACTGCACAGGGTGATCAGTCAGAGTGTTCTAGCATCACATCCTGGGGCAGTTGTTGTCGCTCATCTTCATCTCTAGACATTTTAAGAGGAAGTCTTGGAGAATGAATAATTCAAAATCACTTCATGCTGTAGCAGAGAGGAAAAAGATCCTGTTCCCCTCAGTGCTAATGCAGGGGGTGATGAAGAACACAGAGCAGCACCACAATAGCCTCACTAGACAAATACTGTGAAGGATGGGTACCCATCACAGCAACAGCAGTAACAGCACCTTGTGACTGACAGCTCTGGCAGAACTCACGTGCATCAGCAATCCGAGCGTGCAAATTCTGTTGCCAAAGTTACTTCCCTGCTTTCCCTGTCCAGAGTGTTGTTGATGGCCCCTCATGTTGAGCAAAGACTCAGCAGCTCATCTCAGGCACTGGGTCTCTGAAGAGCTGTCAGGCGTTATCAAACTTTCATCATCCTTGTACCAGCTCCTTGGGTGGCACATCACAGTGCAGGTGAAAGAGTAGGGAATGCTGCTGTTCACGCTGGAGCAAATCAGTGTCCTGGGGAAACTCCTTCGCCAGTTTCAAGCAGTACACAAAAGCTATGGTCAAGGAAGGATAAAGCATTGGCATTTTGGTGCTCTTTGGAAGTGTTTTCATTTGAAACAGTTAGAACTGCACGGAAAACTATTACCTTGTCCTCAGCTG
This sequence comes from Agapornis roseicollis, assembly GCA_002631895.1. Taxonomy (NCBI): domain Eukaryota; kingdom Metazoa; phylum Chordata; class Aves; order Psittaciformes; family Psittacidae; genus Agapornis; species Agapornis roseicollis. The sequence continues at coordinate 61,609 of NDXB01009862.1, forward strand.
GAGTTTGGAACTACTTCTGATTCTATCCCGAACTACTCTTTTGGCAACCATTGTAAGGACCTTGACAGTGTAAGACCACAGCTGTCTTGCTGCTGTCTGATGTGAATTCTTGTGGCAAGGCTGCACAGCAACCCTGGAAAACCATCGGCTGGAGCAAAAGTGACAAATAGCTGTTGGCACCGTGACTTCAACGCCACAGGCCAGACTCTGCCTGGTGAAGGGGAACGTTCCCTGAAGTCCTTCAGAGCAGCGAGAACCCATGTCAGAGATTTAAGCTGATCTGAGCACAGGAAGCCGTCAGATCTGCTGGGAGGGACTGGTTTGGAAGCTCCTGCTGGCTGCAGGAGCTTATTGAGCATAAGATTGCTCCTTCAAATATACATATATGTATATATATGTGATATATACATATATATATGATATATACATATATATATATGAAAACTGGAGCCATAGAGCCATAAACCATGGTAGTGGACATCAGCATACATGCCACCCTGCTCTGAAGGATGGTGTGGGGATGACTGGGGCCATCAAACCATGTCTGGCTGCTGACTGGTATGGGGAGAGCCTATCTGGGCAGCACTCCCTGGCATGCCATGGGTGCAGTATCCCTGGACATCACTGCCCTCCAAGAAGCCTCTGAAATCCAGTGGACCAAGCAACATGGTGCTGCTCTTATGCGTGCCAACAGTGACGTCTTTGTGTAGGGTTGGAGGAAACGCTTCTCAATATTAAAGGAAAAATGATCTACAGGAACAACAGAAGGATTTAAGCACAGGGGGGTTTGGGTGCACCCAGGACAGCTGTCAAGTTTGGGGAGAAGATTAGCAGTTCATTTGAGAGCTACCCTAGGAAAGAGCTTACTCCAGGGGAGGGGGCTGTTAGCTCCCTGGAGGCTGGGGAGGATTTACCGTGTGTAAGTGCTGATGTATTGTGCACGTTCTGAAGCTCACCATCCCAGCAGCTTTGATATGTTCCAGCTCTGCTTTAAAACCCCCGTGGATGTTACAGCGACTTTCATTTAACGTGGGAGATGTTGACAAGCTCCCCCAGGAGGCTGGCGACTTCTCGGAAGGGTCTTGTAAAATCCTAGCTTCACCACCACTGCCAGATGATTTTTTCTCCCTCCCCTTCTCTGGAATATCAAGGAGTGCTTTGTTTCTGACAGCACTAAAAATACATTAGGTGCCTGCTGACACGGGAAAGATATGGGCTGTGCTGGTTGGACTCCCAGCCTAGTGTTCAGGGATTCTCTCTAAAGCTTTTGGCTTAACAGATGATGCTTGTGTTCAGAAAGTTGAGGTTTATAGCACAGAGTGATCCTTCTGTTTGGAAGATGGGAAGCAGCTGGTGGGGCTAACACGGGTGAGTTATGTTTCAGCAGAGGAACACAAACACCAGTCAGCTTCAGCTTGGAGTCTGCTCACAGGCTCCAGCACCCATGTTTGACGCGCCCTTAGGTTAAGCACTTTCCTCAGTGTTTGCCTTTTCCCAAGGGAGATGTGCACAGGGGGTTGTCCTCTGTGTGCACACGGGGTGGCTGTGCGAGCTGGGGGCTCTGGGGAGGAAGCCCCTGCTCTGTGTTTCTGGTGTGGGGAAGGTGAGGGGCATTGTGCACGGCAGCCCACAGGCCTTGGGGAAAGGAGGGCTTGAGCTGGCACAAGGGTATCGGTAAGATATGTAATGAGGTGATTCTAGCTCTTTCTACTGCCAAAAACACACCGGGATGGAGGATTAGAGAAGAAAAAGCCAGCTGTGAAATATGATTTTGGTTTGGGGAACTTTTCTTTGAAGCTGTGCTTTTGCTTTTCTTGTGTGGAAGCAGCTGATCCTTCAAGGAGGCAGGAATCTGACTGCACAGGAAGCAGTGGTGGTCTCGCCTTCCTCTGATCTGTGCTGAGCTCAGTGGGCTGTTTCTCCAGACCCAAACATGTTCAGTGTTTCCGTACCAGGTTATCAAACTTCTTCAGGGTGTAGACCCCATTTTTAACACACTGTGCTGGAGGCATGAATGACTGCCTGGATCCTTTGTCTTCAGCAGTGTTAGAGTTACATGGCAGTCCTCAGGCAACTGCAGCTAATGTTTACTTGAGCAAACGTTGCTGGTGAGGGCCAGCTGTATTTTTAGCTGTCTTCTAATTTGATTCAGCCATCAGAAATGCAGAGCAGCACGCAGGAGCAGTCAGCTCTCTAAGAACTGCTGCTCCACCTCTTCACATGCAGACGACTGGGAAGAGCTGAGAGGGAAAAATAAAGGTGTTTCCAAGAGTACACCATTGCTGGGTGAAGAGACAACATGATGTTAGCCTGTTTCAATGGGTGTAAAACCAGAGGAGGCAGTTGTAGGTCCCCAGTGAAGCAGAAGTAGACTGTTAGTTCCAGCTCTTGGCATCCAGAGAAAATTCCCAGCTCTCTGTGGTTGCAGTGCTCAAGGTTTAAGTGAGGAACTGGGGCAGTGATCCCAGAGCAACTCCTAGAAAACCACAAGGAAACAAATAATCCTATTTAACTGGAGCCTTTGACTAATGCCACCAGTTCAAAGACCTGAGTAAAACATTGATGAGCTATTTCATAACATGGGCACTGGACAAGCTGGGCTTTGGGTGGCGTGGAGAAACCAAGTAGTGATCACATAAGTAGTAATCTACAAGTAAAGATATACAGGCAGCTTAACTATGGCTCTGCTTGACTGTTGAGTGCTTGATTTCCCAGCATCATGACATAATTTTCCCTATTTTATTTCTAGCAATGGCATCTTCTGCATCCCCTATGTTTTGAACTGGAGCCTTCAGTAGAGCCTGAACTGCAGTCAGGCAGCACCCATCTGGCTGTGGTCAGCATGCACAGGGGCATTCATAGGGGCTGCTGAGGTGATGGCTGAGCCCTTTCCAGGGCTGACAGCAAATGGGAGGAGAATACACCTCATGTTTAGTGTGTTTACAGTGTAAAGAGGAGAGAAACTGATTTTCCTCTACCTCAGAAAGGTTTCTCAGCTAAAACTGAGCTAGTTTTAAGGATACAAAGTGTTTTCTGGACATAGACCTTTTCAGATCTCCAGATTTAGAACACTGATGAATGAGTTGAAAATAGCAGCTGGTAAAAAAAACCCATTACAAGCCAAGTTTTACAATCAAAACTGTATCCACTTTTATTATCGTGGCTGATAAACAGCAGACACTATCAGCTCTTCCATCATCTCTTGCAAATGCATGGAATTTAAAGGAGAATGCAAAGGTCGCAGAGGACCAGCCAAGGTTTTGACTTGCCCATCCAAACTACTGCAGAACACAAATACAAGCCAAGAATCAGCTGTTTATCAGCAGAAGCGTATTTTTTCTGAGGATATAGTAGCTCACATTCATACCTCATGGAGAAGAATGTCAAAGTAACATGGAAATCCATATAGACTTATGATGAGAAAATCAGGTTTTATGAAAACTGAAAGGGGTATTTTGTTTAGGAACAATTTGTGTTTATGCTTTTATGACTACATCAGGGGTGTGTAATAAATGCTATAAGCAATCCAGTTTGTACATGTCAAATAAGGTTTCCTTCTTACAGCAAATCAGACTTGTGTTCTTCCATAATAGAATCACAGAATCATAGAATAGTTCGGGTTGGAAAGGACCTTAAGATTATCCAGTTCCAACCCCCCTGCCATAAGCAGGGACACCTCACACTAAACCATGCCATGTTCCTGGAGATCCCTGAGGGGTCAGAGCTTGGGCTGCAGTGCTGGGCACCTCTTATATCCTGCTGCTGTGAGGGCTGGTGCCTGTGTCAGGTGAGATGGGGGTTCCCATGGCAGAGCTTTTTCCCTATGAATGCCTCAGTGTTGTGGAGGGGCTGGTGCTTCCCTTGACTTATGATAGTGCCCATGCAACTGGCAGCCACCCCATGGAATCACAGAATCAATGAGGCTGGAAAAGGCCTCTAAGATGATCAAGTCTAACCATTAACTATAGGACTGCCAAGACCACCACTGAACCATGTCACTGGGGGCCCGGCTGGGGCCACATGCACAGAAGGTATCATCCACCTCTCACTGCTCTCCATCATCGTGTGTGCTTCCAAAAGGCTTCTCCCTTGTTCCTTGGCTGCATCCTCCCAGGTTGCGCTCACACCTTAGGCTGAGACACAAACCCTGTCTGCTCAGAAGTCTCCCTCACTTCCTGGATTATAGGGTCCTCTGTGCACCCTCCTGCACAGAGGTTGGGGCTTGCTGGCTCCTGCCCACCCATGTTCCTTATTCCTGTGAGTCCTGGGCATGGATGCGTATGGATGAGGATGAGGGTGGTTGGGTGCAGATCTGTGCACAGTGATGTGTGAGTGGATTGCAATTTGCACTTCAGCATTTCACATCCCTTGGGAGCCAGTGGTAAGTTTCCAAATCCTTATACCTCTGTGCCTTCATCACACATCCCATTCAGAGCCTGACCCTGAGATCATGATTTCAGTTGTGTTTGCAGTAAGAACTATTCTGTTCAGACTTTTGGGTGCTTTTGAATGATTATATATTTTTTATTTCCTGAACGGATAAACCACTAATTATACATGGAAATTATACCTCAAAGATCCATCTTAATAACATAATTGTAGGAGCAAGACAACTGGTATGATTATGTGCATCACTGCATTTTTTCAGCCATTAACCAGCTTTTCTTGGTTAATGAAGTTAGTAAAACCTAGAATGTGCTTTGCTGGAATATATCCAGTGGAATCTCATTATCACCTACAAGCCTTTATAATTGGGGTGATAATGTGCAAACCGTTGTATTGCTGATAAATGAGATGGGATTAAGAGGGCGAAGTTCTGCTCTCAAACACATGTGACAGATCTGGGGATTGTGGTTGCGTGTTTGTGCAGCCCTGTTTGGAGTCTGGGGGGTGATGTTTCAAGCAAGAGGAGGTGCACTTGGAATGAGTCCAGCAGCAAAACTAATGAGAGCTGTGACCTCTCAGGAAAGGTAGAAAGAATCGGTGCTGTCGGGTCAGGAGGAACCTGTAGTGAGGCATGAAAATGGTCTTATATGCCTTCAAAGCAGGGAATAATCTGTTCTTCATGATCCTGCTGGATAGGACACAGAGGAATGGGCTTAAAGCACAGTGGGGACAGTTGACATTGGGTATTAGGGAAACGCAGGATGGATAACTAAGGACTGTCTGACATTGCTTGAACCAGGGTGCTTTGGTGGATTCCTCACTGCTGGCAGGCACCAGGAGGAGGCGAGGGAGGTGCTGGCAGAGGTGGCGTGGTGTGATTGCTCCTGGCTTCAGGTGGGGAACTCAACCACCAGTGGACCACTATGATGTTATTTCATAGTTCAAGGCACATGCAGGTGAGAGATTATTAGCAGAGAGACCAGAGATCCACTTGGTGCTTGCACACAGACCAGACTTGCCAGGAGGATCTGTGATCAGAATTACACCTCTTACACACTTGGAATTACTTGTCAGCACTCCTGATAGAGGGAGAAAAGCAAAAGGGAGCATTACTGTTAGTTTCCTTGGGTGATACAGGTCATAAGGCTGCTTCTGTCTGCACTTGTTTGAATGTCAGCAGGTCTTTTTAGGAAAAAAACATCCAAATGTTATTAAACCCCCCTGAAGGGAAGATCTTCCTGCCTGCTCCAGCTCTGGCTGCAGCAATAAGTTCATTATTTGCACATCTTTGCAGTCAGAACCTGTCTGTTTTCAGCGTCAAGGTTTCCCTCTGCAATTTGAGGACCCCGATCACAACATTTCATTCTCCCTGGAAACCCTGATAGTCTTTAACCAAGTCATTCCTTAACCTCCTTTCTTCATAAGCTGAATAAACTGAGCTCCCAGATCTGTAACTGTAAAGGCTGCTTTTCTGCCCTTCATATTCCTCTCTGAACTCTCTGCAGCTTGTCAACATCCATCATGAACTGTGGGCTCTAAATTTAACACGGTCCTCCAGCGGGAGTCACACCAGCAGAGCCAGGAGCACGGCAAGATTTGCATTCTCTGCTCCAGTGCATTCTCTGCTCAGATATTGTGTACAACCGAACAGGAACACAAAACCAGGTTCAGACCAAAGGTTTATCTAGCTCAGTGCTTTGTTCCTGGCAGTAGCTTGTAGTGGGTGGATACTGAAGGGTGATATTTCCCTGTGTAGCCCCCACTTTCCCTTGTCTTTTAACATAAAGACACAACCTGAAACTCCATGCAAAGCCCTTGGTATTTACGTGGTTTTGGTGTCTAAATGATCCTCTTACACCTGTAGGTTTTCAGTGTTTGTAGCATGCTGCCCAAGGAGCTAAACTGCAAAGCAGAGGAGCTGTGTCTGTGCTAAAAGGATGGGAAAGGGTATTTTTAAATCACAGCAGGCAGGTGAGAGCCATGCTTCAGATGGAGGGACAGCGCGTTCCTGCTCCCCGGGGATGATGCTTGTCTGCAGCCTGGCTTGGGGAATGCTGCCCTGACACCCCGTTCGTAATGGCTGTGAATGCAGCAGAGGCAAATGCTGCTGGAGCTCTGACAGCAGCAGCCTGAGTGTCAAGGTAAGAGTTAATGCAGTGCTCATAACACTGGGGAGCCCTGTCTCCCTGTCTGTAATAAATGTACTGTGCTTAGCTAATGAACCACTGAGATCATAGAAACATAGAATCCCAGACTGGTTTGAGTTGGAAGGGACCTTAAAGCTCATCCAGTTCCAACCTGGGCAGGGACACCTTCCACTAGAGCAGGTTGCTCCAAGCCCCTGTATCCAACCTGGCCTTCAACACTGCCAGGGATGGGGCAGCCACAGCTTCTCCAGGCTGGACGCAGGACTGCAAGTTGGGGATCTTGTGAGAGTGAAGTAGAGGAGTTGTAGATGAGTATTTGATCCCCACATCAATTGTAGCATCTCTGACTCCCAAGATTAAGCCCTGCTTTTTTGTGAACATGGAGCTAGGGGACTTGTCTTGGCCCCACCAAAGCACATGAGACTTCCTTGCCTCCCCTTGGTGAGTTTCTTGGCAGTGACAAATTCTCTCCCTCAGTTATTGCTCCACTGCACTGTGTCATCTACGGCTTTATTAGAGCATGATTTCATGTTTTCTTCCAGTAAGGTTGTTACGCAGCTGAGAATAGATCACTGTGGAGCTTCTTGGAAACTACTGGGTGATGATTCCTTGTTTTCAGTTACTTGGAGCTTTGTCAGCCCATTTTCACCAGGTTAGTTGTCTGCTGTTAGTTGCCTCAGTCAGTGCAGTGTATTAGGTTGGGTGTCGTGCAGCATTGAGTGGCATCAGCGTTAGCATATATGGCAACACACTTCACCATCTTACAGTTAAAAGACACCAAGCTACTGCAGTAGGATGTACTTGCTGTAGACACAGGCCCTGTGTTTAGGCTCTCTTGTCTTCCTATAGCTCTTGGGCTGGTGGAAGTATGAAAGTGTGGGTATTCTGGAATGTCCCATTACCCATCTAACTAAAATAAGATATAATCCAGTGTCATGGAATTTTGTGCATGAAACTTTCATGGGAAAAGCAAGATGTCCAAAGATAAAGCCAGTGCTAGAGAGAGAAGTGGGTATGTTTGTGTTTCAAACCGTTGCTAGCGTGCAGATAACCAAAGACATACTTGGTAGTGGTGGGCAAGTCTGGTGATAAGGAAGTGTGCTTTAGTGCAGGGGAAGTTGATCAGGAAAAGCCATTGCTTTAGGGGCCTGAAAGTAAGAGCAAAGTCAGGTGAGGCCAGCAAGACTTAGACAAGTCAAGGAGAAAGAAACCCTCAACCTATTTAAAAAGGTTTAAACCCCATTTTCTGAATAGACAGAACAATGGATGTTATAGGCCACTTAGAAGATGTAAATGTACACACACAAATGTAAATGCACACACACAAATATAAATACACAGTTCCAGTATGTCTCTGGATTCCAGTCTTTTTGAAAGGCAAGCTCATGGTGTTCTAGTCCCATTGAAATTAATGGCAAGATTCCTGCTAGATTTATCCTTACTCATTAATTTATTGCAATCATAGTATCCTGGCATGGTTTGGGTTGAAAGGGACTTTCAAGACCATCTAGTTCCAAACCCCTGCCATGGTCAGGGACCCCTTCCACTAGAGCAGTCCAAGCCCTGTCCAACCTGTCCTTGGACACTGCCAGGGATGCTCCTGAGAACCTAGATCCGCATTACCTGTGTATTGGAACCAAAGCAAATCCCTTGGAAAACAGCACACTCATAAACTTTTACTGAAATCGAAGTGTTTCACACATGTGGAATTCATCAGTATGTGAACAACAGTTTTAAAACCTCATGGTTATTTCGGAATGCCTCTTAGTATTGCTTCAGCAGCTGTAGCTGTCAGAACTATAACACTGGAGTGTCTTGGCCTTGTTGAAGGAAATATTTTAAACCCCTCATTTGAAAATCCCTGGTATTTTCTCCCTGAAATTGTGAGGCATTTTTAACCTGTCACTGTTTTATTCTGACACCTGCCAAGTCTCACCCACCTCTTGATGTGCTGTCACTCAGGAAAACCTCACAACACAAACTCACCCGCGCAGAATCCGGATGGCTTCATTTAGACAGTGATTTCAGTCATAGCCATCACTGTGGTGTGGGGGAATGGGAGTGAAATGACAGTGCCTGCAAGAGAGGGAAAGGGAATGGGAGAGGCTGTCATTCATCTGCAGATGAAGAGAGAGGTGAAACCTGTCCTAAAGCAGGGCTGTGTCTTATTAATGGAGTTTTAACAAGTACTGTTACCAGTTAAGAGAGCAGACAGAGCTGCTGTGTTGCTGTTATTAATATACAGCATTCTATATACTAATATACATATTTATATATTAACACACATATTTATATACATATATAATTTATGTACATGTGTTTATATATTTATACATATATTTTATACATATACGTATAGGGATGCTGGGGAGGGGTTCTTCATTAGGGACTGTAGTGACAGGACAAGGGGCAACGGGTTCAAACTGAAACAGGGGAGGTTTAGATTGGATCTAAGGAAGAAATTCTTTGCTGTGAGGTTGCTGAGGCACTGGAATGGGTTGGCCAGGGAGGTTGTGAGTGCTCCATCCCTGACAGTGTTCAAGGCCAGGTTGGACAGAGCCTTGGGTGCCATGGTTTAGTGTGAGTTGTCCGTGCTTATGGCAGTGGGGTTGGAACTGAATGATCTTAAGGTCCTTTCCAACCCTAACTATTCTATGATTCTGTGATTCTATGATCCTATGATATAGTATACATATAAATATGTTATTAATATATATTTATATATAAGTATACATATATTAATATATTAATGTATACTGACACACAAGGGTCACTGTTACTACGGAATGAAACGAACAGAAACTAAATTGTCCTTAAACCCTGCATCTCCTGTGAATGTGGTGATGGCATCTTTGACTTACCTTAAACCAATTTTGCCAGGGACACCATGCTAACACTTTAATGTATCCAGAATCTGTATGAATCCCAAATTGAACTCTACAGTCTGTGCAGGACTGTCTGGGTGATGGTGACTGCTTTTCCCTGTGTTTGTTACTGGCGCACTCCATCCCTGTCCCTCTTCCCATTTCTTCTCGGACTCACATCAGGTTAGATGTAAGCATGTTTTCAGCATTTCAAGCTTTTTAGACAGGACAGAGAGGTTTAAAAAGTCCAGTCTATGTTTAATCTGTTGTTTGGAGGCATCTTATATGTCTATATGGTGGGGCAAATGGCACCCAAATCTTTGGAATTTTATTAAATGTTGCCTGAAATGTTGTCTGAGGACAGGCTTTTTACCCCTTACTTGCTTGCTACAGATCACTGCATCTACTTGGAGGAGGTTGTTTGCTTTGTAAAATATTGTCCATAATGATAAGAGAGACTCTGGGCTGGATCCTTAATGTGTTTAATGCAGGTAATTTTTTATATCACTGATTTTTATGTCTTTGCAAAACAGCTGAAATATTTCCTCATGGAGGCTTCTGTTGTTTTCCTTCGCTGTTTGCTAACATGTTAGGAAGAGATCAGACACATTTTTATCTCATTGTAAAGAGGAGACTTCCATGGAAACCACAGTGGATACTCCAGGGAATCCCATCAAGTAGTTTAAAGTCAGAAATCATAGAATCATAGAATAGTTAGGGTTGGAAAGGACCTTAAGATCCAGTTTCAACCCCCCTGCCATAAGCAAGGACACCTCACACTAAACCATGGCACCCAAGGCTCTGTCCAACCTGGCCTTGAACACTGCCAGGGATGGAGCACTCACAGCCTCCCTGGGCAACCCATTCCAGTGCCTCAGCACCCTAACAGGAAAGAATTTCTTCCTTAGATCCAATCTAAACCTCCCCTGTTTAAGTTTGAACCCATTACCCCTTGTCCTGTCACTACAGTCCCTAATGAAGAGTCCCTCCCAGCATCCCTGTAGGGCCCCTTCAGATACTGGAAGGCTGCTATGAGGTCTCCACGCAGCCTTCTCTTCTCCAGGCTGAACAGCCCCAACTTTCTCNCAGATACTGGTGCTATGAGGTCTCCACGCAGCCTTCTCTTCTCCAGGCTGAACAGCCCCAACTTTCTCAGCCTGTCTTTGTATGGGAGATGCTCCAGGCCTCCGATCACCTTCATGGCCTCCTCTGGACTTGTTCCAACAGCTCCATGTCCTTTTTATGCCTAGGACAGCAGGACTGTATTTAGGAACAAGGAGCAGCGAGCCTTGCATGGGAGCAGAGTTGGGAGGTCTGGATATCCACCCTTCCTTCCTTCCTTCCTTCCTTCCATCCATCCATCCATCCTTCCTTCCATCCATCCATCCTTCCATCCATCCATCCATCCCTCCCTCCCTCCCTCCCTCCCTCCCTCCCTCCCTCCAAGGTCCAGGGCAGATGTCCCTTTGCTCTTCCTAGGTGACGGCCATCCTGAAGCGATGGGATATCAGTATTTAAGCTGTCATTATTTAAGCCATTTTTCCTCAACCATAACTTCTGAACTGTAAGTTACTGTAGCTATAGGCAGTGAAGAGGCTGCCCACATAAGAAACAGATCCAACATGGTCTGAAGCACATCAGCAGCACTGGCTGTGACCATGGGCTCTGCCCTTCTCCCTCCCTTTGGCTATTAGCTGGAGCAGAGCCCTGGGTTTGTGTGCAACCAAAACGTTCATGTTCTTTGGCTGCAAAAAAAGCCCAAGTTATCTTGCAGGGCTAATCCCAGGCTGGAGGGGATTATAAAACCCCCAATGTGTGTCAAATACGGAAATCTGGGTTGGCTTTTACTCACTTTAAAAAAACAGGGAATAACGCGTAAAAAGAGAGGCAAGAGAGATGTGCGAAGAAACCAGGTTAAAAAACCCAGTTTGAAGCAATCTGGAGCAGATAGGATCATCTTTCTGAATGAGGATGATGGGAGGACACCAAAATCTTTTGTGCAAAAGGTGCTTGAAGGTACTTGGTGGTCCCAGACAGGAATTTCTTCCCTGTGAGGGTGCTGAGGCGCTGGCCCAGGGTGCCCAGAGAAGCTGTGGCTGCCCCATCCCTGGCAGTGTTGAAGGCCAGGTTGGACACAGGGGCTTGGAGCAACCTGCTACAGTGGAAGGGGTCCCTGCGGGTGGCAGGGGTTGGAGCTGGATGAGCTTTAAGGTCCCTTCCAACCCAAACCAGCCTGAGATTCTATGTTTCCCAAGCAGATCACTTTTGGCAGGGCAGAGGGAAGCAATGAAGCTGCATTTGCTGCAGGTGCTGTTCAGAGGACCCAAAACCCCGCTGTGATCCAGTGATTTCACACAGGCTTTGAGCCAGCACTGCAGGGCTTTTTCCATCTCAATCTTCTCATTTTTGCACGTGTTACTGTGACATTCCTGCCACTAATACCTGAACCTGCCGCATCCTCCTGTGACAAAGGGTGTTTTAATCTCCTTTTTTATGGTGGGGGACTCCTAAGGTTATAGAGTTTGTCCATAGTCATCTACTAGGGCTCTAAAAGAGCCAGGAATAGGTTTGTTTCCCCATCATGGGCCTTAATCACCACAAAAATCCTTCCACTCCAGTGAAGCTGCTTTTGCTCCTGTGAGCATTAGTCCTGCAGTTCCCAGCCCTCCCGCATTTAATGGTCACATGCTGCAGACTGAATGCCAGGCTGATCTTCCAGCCTTGTGTTCGCAGGCTGGAAGGGCGAATGCTGGCATGGAAAAACTCAGCTTTCATTAGGCACTGTCTGAACTCAGCTAATCTCGTTGGAGTGAGCATGGAAACGGCGATACTGTCAACAGAGCTTTGCTGCTTTGGGTACCACTGGGGGATACGGCCGCAGCAGAGAGTGTCCTGGCTCTGCTGAAGCCAGCAGCAGGCTCTCACTGGCTGGGAAAGTGTTTAAGCAAAGCCAAGAGAGAGCTGAAACTGCCGAGCTCACAGATCCCGACAGCTGGTAAATAACAATCCTGCTTGGGAATGGTACATGGATAAAATACAAGTGACCTTTGGTATCCTCAGGAAGCTTTGTGGTCCCTGGGTAGCTGGAGTTCAGGTGTCACTGCCAAAGCAGGGGAGGTTATGATTGTTTTCTCTCTGGTACCTGAGCTAGAACATCCTCATGGTGTGCCTTGCTTTCTCCTGACTCCCATTTCTAGTCCAGCTGTGGGACCTGCTTTTCCACTGCTTTGGGAACTGTGCCCACACTTGTGTCTGTATTTGTGTGTGTAATTTTATGTGCCAGCAACTGTCTCTGCACTGGGTTTATCAGCAGCACTGAGCACAGGCCTCCTTGCTGCTCTGGAGTGGAGTGATAACCGGTGGTAACAACCTGTGCCTCTGTAGAGTCATCACAAGGAGCGGAACCATCCCACATCAGCCCAGGAGGTCTTTGAGCCCTTGAGGTTACGGGGTACATGATGGAGAGCCAGAATCACCTCGGAATCTCATGTCTTTGTTGCTTCCCAATGTGTTGGAGCTGACAGTGGTCTCCCTCTGCTTGTCTTGCAGCACAACATCAGGAGACGTAGCTTGAGGCTCCTGCCTGTGTGTTGATGTGCCTGGGGCTGGGGCAGCTCAGATGTAGCTGTGTGTGCAGGACTGGCAGGCCACCGGGACTCCAGGTACATTTGGGGTGTAGAGGAAAATAACTCCCATGTGAAAGGAACATGTCTTCAAATGAGTGTTTCGCTAAATGCATTCAGTCCTCTGATTCACTGCTCCAGCGCAGGCTTTCAGCCTCCCCAGAGGAGCTCATTGTTCACTCATTTTTGCTCTATTAATAAACATGCACCAGCACTTAAATAGAATAATGTACCTCAAGAGCAAAACAACTTTGTATGGCTGTGGGGGGAGAAAGTGGCACAGAGGAAACTGGTGCCATTCGGGTAGAGGCTTGTGTACTGAAATAAACCTCTGGCTCAGGCTTAGCTCCTGGGGCTTTGCTGGGTGGGCCAAGGGCAGTTTAAATGCTCCTCTCGTTTAAAGCACATGGCATCTTGTTCCCCCAGATCTTTCCTTCATACGTTGTTATATTTCATATCTAACTCAAATGTAGTGCTCACTTTTTGGGGTTCTGTTTGAGTTGAGGTGAAAGCGGTGTGTAACAGGGGTCTGGATGACACAACACTCATTGTGAACAGTGGGAGGCCAAATAATGTTGGAGCGGATCGTATGTACAAAAGCTTATTTCTGAGGTCTTTGTGCTTTTAGGTGAGGTTTCCTCTCCTTGAGTGTCTCTAATGTGCACTCACATCACTTATAGGGGTGTTTGGGGTGTTACCTCCCCTTTCCTTTTCTCCCCAGGTTGCTCCTTGGGCCTTGCAGGGGTTTTTTTCTACACTGGAAGAAATCTCAGAGCAGCTCTGAAATGCTCTCACCCTGGGGAGCCATTGCAGGAGGTTTTCTCCTGGGCAGTTATCAGCCCCCAAGGGACCTATCTCCTCTGAGCTCCTGGGTAGAGGTCGTGTTTTATACTCACGCTGGATTATGGCAATGATGCCACTTTTGAGGAGTTCTCTTGTTAAGCTGTGTTTTGTTTCCAGTCATATACATGTACAGGACAGAGGCACAGCCCTTTCCTGAGCACCAGGCATTCAAGTCGCTACTGCCTTGCCAGGGGCTCTGTAGAGTGGTGGGCACCTATCTTCTCCCCCTTGGAGAGTCCAAGCTGTCCTCTGCCCCTCATTGCCAACAAAGACTGTGCTCCTCCTCTTCCTCTCCTGCAGCAGCCAGGGCAGCCTGGAGCTTCTCTATTCCTGCTCTGTTCCTGTCCTCTCCCACTGTCTTCCCAGGGTGGTGTGCAGGAGGCTTTACCTATCAGGATGAGCAGGAGCATCCTCAGAGCCACCGGGAGCAGCCGCCTGACTGCCTCTGGGCTCCCCGTGCAAGGGGGAAAGCAAAGGCTCTTGGAATGAGTGCAGTGTATTAATAAGCCAGGCTGCCCCACATAGCAGGAGCAAAAGTGGGACAGTCAGCACACTGCTAATTTTACACAGGCCCAGGGGGATTAGGGTTTTTTTTTCCAGGGAGTGTGTTATCATTATTTTGTGTCCTAAAGGGCCTAAAATGAGGGCTAGTCAGAAGGAAGTTGCTATTAGAGGCTTCATCCCCAGCATCCTAGGCCGGGGTAGGGCTGTGTCTCATCTCTTGCCTTGTCTCAGGAGCTGGCAGAAAGAGGTGGAAACAGAGATGCTGCCTGCAAATCCCTTCCATTCAGCCCCCACCCTTGTCCGGTGCTTCTCCCAGCCTGGCATTGAGGAGGTCCATTCGCCCTCCTCTTGTCCCCAGGGGCACCCGCACTGCATCAGGGCTCGGCTGCTGCTTCTCTACCCCTGAACCAGGCTGCGGCTGCAGAGTGGGAGCTGTGGCCAATGTTAAATGAGGGCTGTGCTTTTGAGCGTGAAGACTTTCAGTCAGTTAATTACTGAGAACATCTGCAGCTTCCCTTTAAATCCTAGAGCTGCCTCTCTGCACCCTCTGACACAAACTCGGATGCCATCCAGGAAGGGATCGGGGGACCCATCAGTGGATCCCTGCTCTTCCAGGGCTCCTGGATCCCCCACTGCACTGCTGGAAGCACCTAAGGATGCACTGGGGTGTCCATCACCCTGCCCATATGGCCTCAGGCAAGTCTGGGATTTCAGTTATCCCTAAAACCTAGGCTGAAGGATCCCATCCTGCAAGGAGCCAAGTGTGCCAACCCTCAGTCTTTAGTCAATGGGGTTGTTCACATGCTTCAAGTTAAACACTTCGTTAACTGCTTTTGCTTAATTAGGCCAGACTGTGGTTGCTCCTTGTGGGACTGAGTGCCAAGTGAGGCACACTAGATCAGAACTGATATTTTCAAGTGAAAAGCTAAAATTGAAGCATTTAGCCCCCAGTTCTGCAAATAATTAAGCACATGGGTAATTACTGATTTCATTCCATTCATTGGTTTGTTGGTTTCAGTTGTGATGCTGGTACTTACTCGTCTGTGTAAGCATATGCGAGGTCGGGCCCGCAGGTTAAAGGATCTCATAGGCTGGGGAAATAGATCTTTGTATAGTGTCTAGCACATGGGGTCTGCAATGCCTGTCGTGTCTCCCTGGGTAGTATGATAGGAATAATAATGCCATATTTAAGTACTACTGACTTTTAAAGCTGCTGTGCTCAGAAATGTGGTTTGAGCTTTCTGTGTCAAGCAAGTCTCATTGTTAGTGGTGCAAAAGAAACAGTATATGATATCTGGGCAAGGAAACCTGCAGCCTTGTATCCACCTGGGCTATTCTTTTCCTGCATGTGGATGTTAAAATGCTATCATCTTCACTTCTTCAGCCCCTCATCCAAAAGGAACAACCTGAAATCTGGGCTGCAATAAGTGTTGTTCCAACAGGTGAGCAAGAAAGGCTTTTGCCACTGTTCTTCTGTCTGTTTGCTTTTCCCTGGGTATGTTTCCTTTTAAAACCAGACCCTTATCATCTCAGAAAGACTTAATTCTTGATATCTCTTTGTTCCCCTGCAGATGATTTGTCAGTGATGTTTACAGAGCTCATGATGAAGAAAAAGAGCTCATGATGATGGAGGGAAGCATAGGAGGGAACTGAACTAAGGTGACCCAGGAGAGGATCCTGCCACTCCACCAAGCAGCTGTTAATGATGCCTTTGATAATGTGCCATGCTGAAGGGACCATTACATGGCTTCTATTCTGTACCCAGCTTTAAGCTGACTGTGTGTGCCCTCGGGAGTGGGGGGTTCCAATACCATGCTTTCAAACAGAGCCACCAGGAAGCACCTTGTGTCACAACCAAGGCTCATTAGCATAGCTCAGCAATTAAACCCCGCTCAGCCTGCTGTCCTGAGATAAAGAACTCCCAGTTTATGGCCCCGTTGACTTTTGCTGGAGAAGAATGGGCTGACAGCTTGGAGTGGTGACGTTGTGTCTCACGGGGACGGCTCTCCGCAAGGGTGATCTTGCAGAATGTGACTTTTCCACAGCCTAACCAAGGGTATCAGCACTGACTAATTACAGGGAGAAGCCAGGGGCGATGGTTCTCTAGGAGAGGGAACATCACAGGCCCCAAACAGCTGGGTAGTGCTGGTGCTTTTCTCTCTCTGAAAACAAGAGCCCTGCTGGAGGAGAGCTCCCCATCTGGCAAGCTCTTCAGTTCCTATAATAGATGCAAATGATATTTATCTTAGTTCTTTAATGTAGTTTAGAAGGGACCGGATGCACGTGGCAAGACATGTGCCTTCTCTTGAGAGCAAACATTGCATTTGGTTAGTGACACTGTATTAAAGGAGCTGTCGACACGTCAGTTTGTGTTCAAATTGATGAACATTGTTTTCAGGAAAGAAGCTTCCTCCTGTTTGCTTCTCAGCCCAATCACATTTTGCTGTTTGGTTTGGTTCTTTTTAACTGAGCTTATATAGGAAGATGAGTTTAGGTATTGGTGCTGCTGGTTGGAAACTGTTCATACAGTATTATGCTTGCTGCTCTTAGGCATAAAGAGAATAAAGTGGCTTAAATCCCAAAGCAGTTTTAAAGCAGGGGTTCTTCATGTAAATCAGGAGATGGAGGATGCTCTTCAGGATCCAGCAGAGAGGGAAACACAAAGGAAGAGTTCCTGGTGTAGCAGTGGAAAACCAAGTCATTCCAGAAGCCCAGAGAGGAAAAGCTGCTTGTTAAGGTCAGGTCCTGCCTCAGCTGGGAATTCACTTTGCAGGAAGTATGCTCCCAGGGCCATGCCTTAGGCAAATACAGTAGCAAATGTGAGCTGTAGGCTTGTCATCACCTACTTCATATCAGCTGCCGATCCGTGTGGACTGCTCACATCCAGTGCTGTCTAAAGTGCAAGAGAACTGCACCCTATAGGTGGTGTGGTTTGTTCTGCTAGTAGGAAACACAGTGGGATTGCCACAGGTGACTGTGAGGGTGTTTGGATACCAACAAGCCTGGAAGTATGTCCTAAAGCTTGTCCCAAGAGTTTGTGGTTGGGATTTGGGGCTTCTAAAATGTTAAGTACGAGCCTTTGTTGCCTAAAGCCCCTTGGGAAGGGGAGGGGTGAGTTGGGATTGTGTGTATATCTAGATACACACATTATATATAATAGATATTGTGCATATATAGATATACACCTATCTACATACATACATATGAACCTGGGTGTGGTAAAAGAAGATCAGATATGGAGCTGAGGACTTGCAGAATCATAGAATCATAGAACAGTTTGGGTTGGAAAGGACCTTAAGATCATCCAGTTCCAACCCCCCTGCTATGGGCAGGGACACCTCACACTAAACCATGGCACCCAAGGCTCTGTCCAACCTGGCCTTGAACACTGCCAGGGATGGAGCACTCACAACCTCCCTGGGCAACCCATTCCAGTGCCTCAGCACCCTCACAGCAAAGAATTTCTTCCTTAGATCCAATCTAAACCTCTCCTGTTTAAGTTTGAACCCGTTACCCCTTGCCCTGTCACTACAGTCCCTAATGAAGAGTCCTTCCGCAGCATCCCTATAGGCCCCCTTCAGATACTGGAAGGCTGCTCTGAGGTCTCCACGCAGCCTTCTCTTCCCCAGGCTGAACAGCCCCAACTTTCCCAGCCTGTCTTTGTATGGGAGATGCTCCAGTCCCCTGATCATCCTCGTGGCCTCCTCTGGACTTGTTCCAACAGCTCCATGTCCTTTTGATGTTGAGGACACCAAGAATAAGCATTGTGCTAGCCTTCTGCAGCCTGCTGCATGGTGGCACCTCTGCATCTTGTCCATCTATTTGCATCAGAGCTTCACTACTTGGTCACTAAAAGGCATTTCTGGAGCTGTGATGGTGTTTTCCAGCTCTGTTGGCATGCTCTGTGTGCACCTAAGGGGAGGTAAGAATCAGGCTCAATCTTCAGCCCTCTTATTTTGGAAAAGGTCAGTGGTCCACCAGGTAAGTCAGCACAGAGGGAGGTCATCAGATACCAAGCTGGTCAGTGTGCATGGGTCCAGTACAGAGGGTGCTGTGTGCAGGAGAGGGGCTGAGGGCCAAGAAGGTCCATCTTGGAGAACGAACTCTTTGTGCAGTGAATGTCTGCAGAAACCTTTCTTTTTCTTCATTAAAAAACCTTTCCAGTGAGTGTATGGATCCCCATGGAGCTGATTTAGGCCCGTTAACAATAGACTCACTTTGCTTAATTAACCTTTGCAGAATCATCCTGGGATTCCCAGGTGTCCATGGCCACAGGTTGAAAACTATATGTTGAAGGAGAAGGTGTCTGGTGGTGATTATGGATATAGAGCACAGTATCTGAATGAAGGAGGATTTACGGGTGTTTGTTATGTGGTAATCCCTCTCATTTACCCCAGCTTGTAACTCTTTAGGAAACACTGTGTTCTGAGTGAGAGCCAATAGTCCATCCACAGACCAGGTGGCCACAAGTCCAATTTAGTTCTGTGTTTGCTGCAGATGACACTGGGGTTTGAGCCTGGGCCAAGCAAGTGAGCCAGCCTGGAGTACGTACTAGTGAGGCATGAGACCATGAGAACCTGATCTCTGTTTGCTGCCAAATAAATGACAGCAGGAGCCGTGGTGTGTCTGGGGCTGTAAGATCAGCTTGTGTTGACTCTTTTAGAGCCAACATAAATGCTGATTAATCTGTGTGTGGCTACTCTGAAATGTCACTGCCTTCTTGACAGCGGTGACTCAAAGGTGTCTCTGGATGGATGGTGGTGGGGAGGGAATAAGCTGTGTGCATTGATGGTTAACTGCATGGCTTATCTCTTCCCAAGCGCATAGGATGTCCCAGTTTCTCTTTCTGTAGCTTGCTGCTCCCAGATGCCAGTAAATGCCTGAGGATCCTTTAGTTCCATATTTCTGCACATGTTCACAGTATCCATATGGAACAGAGATATGTGGCCAGTGTAAACTCCAAAGATCAGGACTACAAGGTCCACTACAGCATCCTCCTTTGCTGCTGCGCAGACACATTGGGTTTTCTTCTTTTCTTAGGAATAGGGGGTTTTGCCCTTTTTGGTTGTGCTGGACAGGACTTGCAATGAGCACCGTCCTTTGCCTGTTCATGAGCAGGGAAATGCTGGTGAAATGAAGAGAGAAAGAAAAAGGAGCATGAGAGGAGAGCCTGGTCTCTGCTTTGTGATGCTGCTGCTGAAGGCTTGGGTTAGGCTTAGGACTGTTGAACGACTCCTTTGATTAGCAGCGATGTTTATGGTTTCTTAATGACGTATTTGTGCTGCAGAGGGGGAGGCATTTACTGGTGCTAAAGCTGTTTTCACTGAATCTCTGAGAAATGAAAAAAATCATCATACCAAGTGTGCACACAAAGCCTACAGAGACCCCAGGCTTCCTTAGGAATTTCTCAAGGTGGACATCACCCATCAGCATGGATATGTAGGTGAGTGCAACCTTTGCATGGCTTGCAGAGGGGCATTGGTTGGTTCCAGAGAGGCTTCTGCAAGGTGTTTGTTCCACTGGTCATGGTTGTGAGAGCCTGGCCTCACAAGGAAGTGTTCCTGAGTCAAGCTTTGGCTCACTCGCTGCTCAGTCTTTCAGACCTGTGTCACTTGGTGTGTGGTGGTGTCCATGCTCTGCATCCTTAGTTGCTGCTTTAGGGACTCATTCAATCTCTGCAGCCCTACTTTGTAGCTTCCAGAGGAGGCTGTTGTTAGCAGCGCAGTTCTGATGTGTGTTTGCTGTGCTGCCAGCATGGGATCAGCCAAGCAGAGGTCACTCATGGAAACCACAGTATGTGTAGGAAATGAGACCATTCACGCTGTGCAAGCGTCCTGGATTCATGACCAGGACCATGTAGTGTGGGACAGGGCCCCCTCTTACTGCTGCCTTAGCACCTGAGTGTTGAACCTCTCATTGCTGTGAGACAGGAAGGTACTGCTGCTCTCTGGGAACAGGATTCAGACCCAGATGTAAAATGAGGTTTTAAGTGATTTAAGGGACTGAGGCCCCCAGAGGTCTCTCCTGCAGCAAGGAAGAGGTGGGAGCTCAGGAGCGGAGGGCTGGCAGCTGTCTGGGGGCAAGGATTTGTGGGCATTCCTGTTGGCAGGGCAGGATCCATCCTAGTGCACCCAGCCAGGAAGCAGAACAAGGCACCAGGGCAGCCCCCAGCCCAGAGCACCAGGCACCTCTGAGGGGATAGGGATGGGTTGAGGCCATGCTAGGATGTCAGCCTTTGGGTCAGGACCAGGATCAGACCTGTTTGACCCTAAACCCCTGCAACCAAACCTCCGGGAGAGCTGATGATGTTCTCACGGCCTTAGAGGTCCTATTCACTGTAGTGCTTCTCATGGGTCCTTAACTTCCCAGCAAGGTTTGCTTTGCCAAAGAATTTGCAAATGATGAAAGAAAGGAGGAAACATCAGTGTTTGTTTAGCCAAGGGAAAGATGGGTGACCTCTCATCAGCAGGTGAAGGATATTTGTCATCCCAAGGTGAGGAGGAGAGTGGTGTGTTTCCACATGGAATCCAGGCAGGCTATACTGATACTATCATTTTATGCTGCAGAGTGGGTATTGCCTGGCAGAAATGTCTCAGGAGGTAGGAAAAAGCAGGATTGAGCCTAGCAAAGCCTCAACTCGGGCTCAGTGAGCTCTCAAATGTGCATTTGTCTTCATTATTTCCCCACTGAAGCGTGCTGGTGTCTGATGAAGCATTATGGATGGGCAGAAGGAAGGAACTGTTAGCAAAGCCTGAAAGCAAGCTACTGCTCTGGCTAATGAGGCACAAAGGAAATTGTGGCTGTAGTGGCAGTGAAGTCCAATGGGAGAGAACTGAGTTTAAGCTGGAGTGAGGGAGTAGAGCTTACAGAAAGATCCTACTGGGCCAGACATAGAAAACCTTTCACTTTACAGCTTCTCCCCATATTCTTATCTAGAAAATGAATATTCACATGGGCATAAAGCTCACAGCCATCACTGCATGGATGGGATTCACATTCAGCTGTGCTGAGGGTAACTGCTATAATTTCTTGTGGTTTTGATCAAAGGATCTGTACTTAGTCTTTGGAAGATGAGGAGGAGTAGGAATCAGCCTCTCACCGCACACTTGGGAAGGACAGGTTAGTCTTCCCCCACACCAGAAAGAAGTACATCATTTTTCACTCACAGCAGGTTTGTGGAGACATTTTGACCTTTTCAGTGTAACTGTGAAATCACAAAGTGGTACGTAAGGGCTGAGATGCTCTGCCCCTCTGACACTAGTTTCCTACTTGCATTTTGGGTAGATACGAGTGCCCCAGGTATCACTACTGGAGAAAGATTCCCTGGGGCAGGACATGCACTGTGGCATACCCAAGTGTTGGACCCACAGGGAATGAGGATTACATCTACTACTCTGCTGCAGAGCATGGATCTTATGGTGTGAGCTTCACAACAGCCCAGTCTGGGTGCTCTCAGCATAGGTTGCAGGAGCGCACAGTTTGCAACTGTCCCAGTTCTGCTCCAGTGCCTTAGAAGTCACAGCAGCCCCCAGGCTGGTTTAAAACAAGATGGGTGAGAGATGGACCTGTGCTCTGTGGGCTGTGAGGCTGCAGTGCCTCAGAGATGGTTGTTGAAGGGGCCTACAAGGAAGCTGCAGAGGGACTCTTCATCAGGGACTGTAGCAATGGGATGAGGGGCTATGGGTTTAAACAGGGGAAGTTCAGGTTGGGTATAAAGAGGAAGTTCTTTACGGTGAGGGTGGTGAGGCACTGGAATGGGTTGTCCAAAGAAGCTCCATCCCAGCCATCAAGGCCAGGTTGGATGGAGCCTTGGGCAATGTGGTTTAGTGTCCCTGCCCATGGAAGGGTTTGGAACTGGATGATCTTAAGGTCCTTTCCAACCCAAATTAGTTTGGGATTCTGTGATTCTATGGTTGTGGGTGCAGTAAAACAGAATATGTTGCTCTCTGATATTGGTTTTCTTACTAGAAAACAGAGACTCGTGTGTGACTATTATCACACACTGATGAGCTGAGCATTTAATGCTGTCCATTTGTGGATGAGAGATAAACCAGCATTCATATCCCCATTGGCCATACCAGGTAGAACACAGGAATAAATGAATAGTTTGGGTCTGGCATGGCTGAGTTGCCAGTCTCCCTGCTGGCCATTGCTGTGGCAGTGCAGGCAGAGCGCTGTGCTTCCAGCTTAGCATTCTCCCAGGCAACCCAATTCATCTGCTATCAGTAGGACAGAGTGGCTGGTGCAGACTCAGCCACAGGCTGGACAAAGCCTTGCAGGGGCAATCCTGCTTGGTGACTCTGGAATTCCACACCAGACTATGGTACTGCAGAGGTAAACACCAGCTGGGTGTCATGTGAAAGGGGGGAAATTAGTGAGACTTGACAGCCCCTGCATACAACCAGCAGCCTTGAATTTCATATTCCCTTAGAAAGAGGAGATCAAAGCGCTGTGATTTGGAAACAGCCAGCAGCCCGTCACGGTGCATTAGGAGTGAACAACAACGTTGTGTCCAGGTGAAAACAGCTTTTGTGTGATTTGGTATGTGGGCTTTAGGATGGGAATCCCCAAATGCCCAAGGATTAGGCACACAATACACAAGTCCTTTGTAAACTGGACTAAGTGCTCTGCAGCCGGGTGGAATTTGCCACCTGGGTTACATTCCCCAAACCAGGGAATGAAGAGAGGGGCACTTGTGGGGCTACACAGATGGGGATGGTCAAGGGTATGCTGAGCTGCAGTTGGCACCTCTTATCTCAGAAGCAGGTGCTTAGCTTGGGATCACATCTGCTTTGAATTTACAGCTGTGATGGAGGAGCTGGGTTGGACAGGGCTGGCCTTGACAACTATGAGAAGAGGAGGAAAAGGCACACAGCGAGTCATCAGGAGCACAGCAGTCATGTTAGTGCTGTCCTCATGCTTCTCCATGTATAGACTGGGCCTCAGGTAAAGATGAATACACATCTGTTGTACCCATCTATGCAAGGATTGCTGTCCTAAGTTATCTCCACATTTCTCTTCCGTGTGTTTATTCAGTCTCTTTTTGAACCCATCCACACTCTTGGTGTTCACATCCATGGGGTTAGAAGTGGTGACGGTGTGTTGAAGTCTTTTAGAGGGACTAGCCCTGGATGCCAGAATTCCTGTGAGACTTCTATGCTTAAGTTACCTCGGACAGGATGCTTGAAAGTGCTTAGTACAAAGGCAGAGCTCTGCTTTTATTAGAGCTGCAGGTGCTGATGTGGCCGTTTAACTGGAGTAAAAATAACTTAAGCAAAAGATGTCCTTTTATTAAGCCATCACTATATCCTAGGTGAAGTGTTCTTATTCTATAAATAGATGTCACTTTGCCCTCGGAGGAGCCTGACATTTTTGTTAATACTGTCTCTTTACCAGCACCTACCACCTATTGTGTAGTGCTAAACTGGGAAAAGCTCTTAACTTTTATACCCTGTCTCAGGTCTTTTGCATTCAAGTGCCTGTAAAAGCATCACATTTGGTATAAGGTCCAGTTATGACTTTATAAATGGACACTTTTTGGTTTTGTTTTGACTTTCCCCCTCCCGTTGACTTGCATTGCTACAGAAAATAGCAGCTGAATTACATTTGGCTTCTCCTGCTTCCTTTCTCTTCGAGATGAGGTTACAACGACCTCATCTACCTAAATCAATAATCTGCACCCAAATCTAATAAAGATTTAGCAGGGCCTGTAAAATAGCATGCAGCCCAGATGGAAAGGGAGGTCCTAATGTCCAATCCTCTCATTAGCTATTTGTCAACCATTAATGATTAAAACAGGAGCAGCGTGTGGGGAAAAGGACGCAAAACAAGAAAGCAGAGAACCTTCCTGAATGTGAGGTGGAGACGAAGCCTGTAAACTGCATGTGTACAGGTTACAGCAGGACACTGGAATGTGGAGAGGAAGGCACCTAAAAAAGTTGGATTTCCATAGGAATTTACTTGCAGAATGCCGGATTTTTATATGCAGAAACCATGTATCTTCATCCTACTCTATGAGAGAACATATTGAGGAGCTGAAATACATTTGGCTTCCCATCGGCTGAGCCTGCATCCTTTACAGGTGTGAAAGTGCTAAACCAAAAAGCAGTATTTCCTGGAACTGAGTATTATATCCCCTTCCTTTTTTTTCCCTCCATAAAAGAGAAATTGCCTGTGTGACAGTGGGCCCGTCTCTTGATTTGTGGCAGTTAGCAAAGCCCTGCAATTTCCCAGTCCTTTGCTTTAATTCCAAGGCTTTTCTTTCCGCTGAAGGAAATGAACATGGGAACGGGCCATCAAAGTTTTTATCTTCCACCAAACTGCTGGAGCACGGAATTAGGCAGGCAGTTGTGTGAGCAGAGAAACCTGATTCTTCATCACCATTGATTGACCAGAAGCTGGCTTTGTGACAAAATGGGGCTTTTCACTAGGGTCATCAACGTGTTATTTTGCATTTGAAAACTAAAACCACTTTCCCCCCCTTTTAGCTTTAAATGAAAACTGTTTGTGTTTAAGTGGTTAAAGGTTAAATATTTTTATAAAGTTTGAAGCTTTTGTGCTTTTTTGGGGAGGGGAAATGCTGTTTTTAAGAGCTGGAGTAACAGAGCAAAAGGGGATTGAGGATCTCGGGAGTCTGTGGCATGCATACATATAATAACGTTCCATGAAACAATATTTCAGATTCCAGCAATGCAAAACATAGCAGCAATTCTGAAGAAAACAGGAAATAGAAGTAATTAGTCAGAGAGGAGGAAGAATCCCGAACATTGCTTGGATGCCAAATGCTTTATAAAACAGTAGCCAAAACCTGTCCATGCATCTTCTTTGAGTGTTTGCATCTTCCTCTGCAGGTGGAAAGTCAGAATCAGCTATAGTAAACTTGCATTCTCCTTAATGAATACTGACTTTAAGTTTACCTATTAAATAGTTGCCTTCAACTCTCCCCCTTCTGTAGAAGGAGCTATTCCATGCTCTATAGACCTCATCTCTATACCCTTGCACTGAAGAGAGCACAGCTGCAGCCAGGGGCTCTTTGGCACGGTGGTTGTTGGAGCCAAGTCCCTCTTTAACATCATCTCCTACAGCTTGAGCTGTGCAGTGTGTGAA
Organism: Agapornis roseicollis; assembly: GCA_002631895.1. NCBI lineage: Eukaryota > Metazoa > Chordata > Aves > Psittaciformes > Psittacidae > Agapornis > Agapornis roseicollis. The sequence continues at coordinate 87,082 of NDXB01009862.1, forward strand.
GGAGAAAGGTGTCAGCAGTGCGTTCTTGCAGGGCTGGCCCTTGCTGTGCACGAATGGAGGCAGCTGTGCAGCATTTCCCAAGCTGCACTGAGGAATCCACCACATCCTCTGCCAGTTTGCTCTTCGTGTTTAAAAGCTGAGCTGCGTTTTCCATTTGAAGTTGCCTGGCTTTAGCTTCCAGCCATGGGTTCTCATTAAGCTTTCCTCTGTAGATTAAGGCACCCTTTACGACTGGTATTTTCTCTCCATGGAGGTGCTTAATACCCTGTAATCAAGTCACCCTTGGTCTTCTCTTTGATAAGCTAAACAAATCCTGCCCCTCATATTTCTCACTGGAAGCAGCTCCTCCTCCCCAGCCTTTAAATCCTTTCATTCCCAGATTTCTTCATGCTCTCAGTATTTTCAGTTTCCTCTAAGACAGTGCAGATCCCAGAGCCGTGCATGGTCTTTCTGCATCAGTCCCATCCTGGTTTATGGAGAAACATGGCTGCAGCTCCACAGCAGTGCCAGGGGAACACGTGTGCTGAGCTGTGTGACTACAACTGTACAGATGCCAGGAGAGGCACATTGTGCCCACATAGACATGCAAGGCATCACCTGTATTCCTTGTTCCTCACTGTATAACTGTAATAAAAGCATTGTTATTAATAAGCCCGCCTTACAAGGAAGGCCATGGATTGTCCATAGCAATGAGGGCCACTTGTGCAGAGCTGTAGGAATAGCATCTTTTCCAAGGACAGGTTGGACAGAACCTTGGGTGACACAGTCTAATGTAAGGCATCCCTGCCCATGACAGGGGGCTGGAACTGGATGATCTTAAGGTCCTTTCCAGCCTTGATGTTTTACAAGCAGATGTTCTCCAGGCAGTGCTGGATGAGGATGGACCCCACAGCGTTCTCTGCAAGTTCTGCTGTTTTGTCCTGGTGAAACATGTCCTCTCTTTTGGCTTGGTGCAACCAGCTCTGCTGGGGCCTGCTCAGTACCTCGTAGGGTTTGCATGCCTCACAGGAGAGGTTCTGGATAAAACGTAGTCACTTCCTTCTGCAAATACACTCCTGTTTGCATGATAAGTTTTCTCCCAGTTGTCTTTCTCCATCACAGCTGCAAAGGCTGGTTTGTTTCTCTTTTTCTTCCCCTGCAGCACTAAATCAACAGGCAGTGATTAAAGAATTTAAGCAGCTCATTCATTTGCCAGTCCAAAATGTCATTTTACTGAAGCATCTCTAACTAGCTGGCAGCTGAATCACACGTTTCATAGTTCTCCTTTATGGAGCAGGACAGAAAACTGGAGGCACCATGTTCAAAGACGTGTGTGGTTGTTCCTCCTCCTTCTTTCAGAGGAAGGTCTTTTCCATTACATAGCTCTAGACCTGTATTTTTCCATTCACTACTTGCTACTGTTGTTCTCCCTTTGTTTCCGAAAACACACAAAATAAAAGGGAAAAATCCCAGATGGCTTTAGTGTTGTTTACCCCAGGAAACATTTCGAGCATTCAGTAATAAAACTGGGAGGAAATCCTTCACTTCCTTTATGCCTCCTAGCAAGTAACCACATCAATATGAAGTGAGGATGTTTTTGGGTACTGACCCAGTGTCACTGACCAAAACACAACCATAAATACTTTCAAGATGCAGTCTTGAATCAGGCTGGTACATGAGGAAAAGCCACTTCTGTTTTGGAGAGGAATTCTTTCCTTCTGCAACCACTTTCTAAATTGCATTGACATTTAGCAATTAACATACAAAAGCTTTTGTATCCGCAGGATCATTTTTCATGTCAATAAACACATTCCTTTGCTTTTCGGTGCAATGTTTAATAATCCTCATTTCCTACAGTGGAAAAGAACCCTTGTACTTTATTTGGATTATACAAATTACACGGGAGAAACAAAGCTATATCTGATCACAGTTATTAAATTAAGAACATTTGCATAAATCCTTTTTCTCCCCCCCCCCCGCCCCCCCCAATCTAGTTTGCTGTTGGTAAACAGTGTGTTATCTAGGTTTAGCAAAGCCTTTGGTTTCCAGCCAGGTTTTGGCTTTCCCTCTGTCCCTTTTGAAGTTCTCTTGGCAGGCAAGGTCTGCTTCTCCTAAGCTATCTGTCATCACACAAAGTGGATTCCAGCTTCAGACAATAAACGAGTTGCTATTCCAGATTCATGGGCTGAGCTGTCGTTAAGTCCCTGCTCCGGGGTTTTAGGATGTGTCTCTCTTCCAGCCTGAGGCTCTGCTCTGGGAGCTCCTTTGGGGGCTCTTCATACATCCCAGAAAGTTAAGCACTCAGTTCAGTGTTGCTCCTGTCCCTTTGTGGTCTCAGGGCAGGATGTGTGATGTGAGGGGATGGTTTGTCGTGCCCCATGGCTGCTTGGCACTGCTCACATGGAAAAAGGACTGTCTGGTCTCCATGGGGTCCTTCGAGTGTCCAAATCTGATTGAGAAGACCAAATGAAGCATGATTTTCACTCTATTTCCCCCCACGCCTGGAACAGGGGGTGTCTTGAGAGAAATGATCCTTCCAGAACATGGAGACCACGTCCTCCAGAACAGGAGATAGGAGAGATACCGGAAATATCCATGAAATCTGTGTGCCTCCCAAAGCGGAGCCCTGGTCCGTGGCTTGCTCTCAAGGTACTGTGAGACTTCTGCTCTATCTCTATGCACCATGAGCAGCCTGTGGGGGCACAGTGCAAATGTAAGCAGTGAATGTTGGTGTCTGCTAAACTTCCTTGTTAGAACCTGCAGAACTGAGGGACCTTTAGGTCCATTCCAACCCTAACTATCCTGTGATTGTATATGGAGTGTTGCTGGGAGTCTCCAGGTACCTTTTTTTCCTTTCAGGTAGGTTGCCTGGGATGATGGAGGGGTTATGGATTTCAGTTGGTGAAATATCCACCTGGATATGGCTGGAAATGGCTGGGGCCATGTCAGGGCTGGTGCTACATGTAGAGATAGGGTTTCTGGGAGACTGCCCATAAGATGGTTTGGTGGCTCTGCATGAAAGGGTAAGGACTTCCTTCCCATTCCCAGTGCAACCTGCTTTAGAACAATCAGATTTCATTCCTCTGCAACCACCTTCTGCTGGAGAAGTCCATCTTCCCCTCAGCTCTGCTGTTGGTTATTCATGTTCAGTGTTATTTCTTTCATTGCAAGGGAGTGAATTCAACAGCGATGTCTCCCATGCATGTCACAGGTTTTTTAAGGAATGAAAAGAAACTTGGTGCTTTTGACAGTAACCTTGGTGACCGTCTTGTAAACAAATAGTGGTGCTTCCCTCTACTACTCCTGAGAGCCCAGTCAGATGCCAGTCTGGAAACATTATCCTTTTCCTCACTGGAGATGCATCGAACTTCCACAAAAGATGATGGCAACCACAGCAAAGTTGCCCTGCTGAGATGTACACATCCTCCGTGGGACGTTGCTCTGGCCTTGGGCTTTGTTTGTATGTCCACAGGTATATATGTCCACAGGTATATATGTCCACAGCGCTGTGCCACCAGCAGCTCCTGGGTCTGCTCTGTGGTGCCTGGTGCTGGGGTGATGGGCTGTGCTGCCTTGCAGCCTCTTACTTAGCCAGGGCTGGGGTCTGTCGTGTGTTCCTTTGCTGCTCCATGGCATGGAGCTCTGCCTGGCTGCATGGGGTAGGAGGAGGAGGTTAGACATGAGGAAAATCGGACAGTTGTATCTATCTGGACAATACTACCTCCAGCCTTGCAGGTATGGCTCATGCACTGTAGGTGTCAGGTTGTATCTCCATAGTGTCTGCAGTTTGGGACTGGACCAACTGGATACCACGAGCACAGCCAGCTGATGGACAGCCTGTTTCCCAAGGGCTCAGATTGCTTAGAGACCAGCCTTGAGGGCTGCCACAGAGCATCCCCACTGCCTGGTGACAAAAGGAGGAATTGCCACCATGAGGGACTTGACAAATCCTGAAAAGAAGGGTCCATGAAGTGAGTGTGAAGGGAGAGGTCCTGTATTTGTGGAGCCCAGTCCAACTGCCTTTAAAGGCAACAGGCTCACATTGATTTAAATGGGATCTGCATGGGCCCTTAGTAAATGAGACAGTTAAACTTTGCTTTTATCCCCCTTTTAATCAAACTGGAGGCAAAACTGAAGCCTTTGTTTATTTGCTGGATGGAAGCCTAACTGCTGGTGGGATCCTGGAGACAGAGATCCAGGCACTTAACTTGAAAATGACTTTGTTGCAATAATGTCATTATGTTTTATTGACCAAGCATTTCCACAAGTGGTGAAAGGGGATTATTGGGAAATTGGGATGAATGTGCATTATGTCACTTTTGAATCATATCCTGTACGTGGGGAAGATGTGAGCCCTGATTAAGTGACCCACTGGGCAGAGGGGGTTTGTCTGTGGTTGCTGTACTACTGTGTGCATGGGAGCTGAGGGCTGCTATAAGGAAAGATTTTAGTGGGAAACTACAAAGCTGGATCAGAGGAAATGCTTTCAATATATCTAAATCAAGATGTATGTGCTTTGATTTCTGCCTGCGTTACACACCCCTGAGCAATTTTTGGCCAACTGATAGTCATTAGACAAAGCTGTATGGTTTTGCAATTTACTTATTGCAGCACTATGAGTTAACTGCTAACAGAATCATATTTTCCCTTATATGTAACTTATAATGTGTTGGATGTGCATTCAGCTCCTGTCATGGATTAAGCTTCCAGAGAGGTGTGCCACTGCTCTCCAGGCTCTTACAGCCTTCAAATGGCTGTTGAGCACAGCCAAATGCAAAGCGTTAGCATAAGTGCTTGCAAAGGCCTTTTCTCTTTCTCTTGCATCCATGCTCAGCTAGGGAATGAAATACAAGATCACTGTGACATCAATAAAACTTACTGTCAGCAGGACGTGTAAGTTACCTGCAGCTGAATTCCATTTACAGGTGGCAGTGGAGGCTACTTCGTGTGGGTTTTTCCCCCCAGGAATCAGTTTTGGTGAGTGATGGCGTTTGTGTCATGTGAATTCTGTTTCCATTTCTGGCATTTTTGTAGGGCTTATGAAAATGAGAGATCTTAAGGTTTAGGAGAATGGATTTCAGGCAGAAACAGTAAGACTGGAAAAGATTTCTTGTGCTTCGTAATATTTAGCTGGACTTGGGGGTTTAGGTCCTAATACTCTGCATTAGAGGCCATTCCAGAGCTTGTTGCTCATAGGGGAGTCTTTTGGTACATGTGTCTAAAAATACCTAAACATGTCTCCTCAAAGCTAGCTAAATGACCTTTTCCCACCCTCTTGTGCCTTTGATTGCACTGAACATGCCAACTTCAATGATTCTTACAGACAGAAATGCCTGCTATGGTCATCAGAAGACATACGTCCTGGAATACCTAAGGAATAGCCCAAGGCCAGAGCAGGGAGCTGTGAGGAATAGCCTGGCAGCAAGAAATGCTGGGTATCTCATTTCAGCACAATTTCTCATTCAGTGCCAGAAGGGATTGTCTCGGATGCTGTCATTGCAAAGTCAAGAGGACATTGTCATCTTCATCTTCGGGGGTTGGATTGGATTGGATGATCTCCAGAGGTCCCTTCCAACCCTAATGACTCTGTGATTCATTTAAAGCTGATAAAGCAGAGGCACGTACCTCCCACTGACTTTCTAGGAGGAGAACAGTACAGCTGAAAATCAAGTCTCTTTTATCCAGATGCTTAGAATATGAATTAAATGTCATGATTTAGATAGTGCAAATAGAACTAAGGGTTAGCAAGATGACTGGTTTTCTCCTTGCAAGCCATGATTAATAAATAGCACCATGTTCCTATTTGTTCCGTACTTAACTATGTTAACTTAACTGGGAAGTTGTGAGTGCTCCATCCCTGGCAGTGTTCAAGGCCAGGTTAGACAGAGCCTTGGGTGGCATGGTTTAGTTTGAGGTGTCCCTGCTTATGGCAGGGGGGTTGGAACAGGATGATCTTAGGGTCCTTTCCAACCCTAACTATTCTATGATTCTATGATTCTAATAATCTTCTCCCCCTTCCTAGGCAATGTGGCATGGTGGAGGATTCCATGCCTGCATCAGCCCATGTTTCCTTCCCCGATCTTGCCCATCTCTTTGCCTGTTGTGGCCACTGGCCTTGGGGCAAGCACATCGTTTGTGTTTGGCTCGCAAGGACACCCATTGCCAAACAGTTTGTGCAGCCTAATCCATGTTTGTGGCACGAAGTCACACATCTCCCAAAGTGCCATTTCATCTAATCCATTGCTGGGTTTAAGCAGATTATCAATTTCTTTCACTGAGTTTCTCTTTCCAAAGAAAGAAAAGGGGACTCACAGAGGAGTTTGAGCTGAGATGTGTGTGTGTGCATTGAGGATTTATTTATTGGCTCTAACCACAAACAGTTTAATGTTTTTGAATTACTGCTCAGTCTCATTTAGTTTGGTTGTGACCTTGAGCCATACATTTCCAGGGCTCTTGCTAATGGGCCTGTTAAATGATGACAGTGAAATACACCAGGCCCTTTGATAAGGGGACCGTAGCTACATTGCGTCTTATTTTAATGTTATTCTACAAAATAACCATTATAATCTCGTTATTATTTCTTAACTCTGGTTCTATTTTGTCACACCAACGTTACAACAATCCACAGCTAAAATATTTCCCCATTTGTGCAAAGCACATTTCTCTGCCAGGGGTAATGAAATGACCAAGCAGTGACCCTCATTTTTATGTTTCTCCTACTGTGAAGAGGAATTGAAGATGAAATGTAGAAGCTAATAGCTGTGCAGCCCCAGTGAATCTAGCAAATCTAAAGAGCCCAGCCATGGGATACATTTAAATATTAAAGCAGTTTTTATGTGCTCTAAACAATATTTGATGCAGCTCTCAGTATGCTTTAATCTGCCTAAATGGTTATTGTGCTATGTGTCCTCGCTGTAAAACTGTCTTTTGTGGTCAGGATACTTCCCCCCACTGCAATTTAGATTGGACGTGGATAAACATGAAAGACCATTCTCCAAAATGTATCCTGTACAGGTTAATCCTGCACAGAGCAGGGTGCTTGTGCACCATTCATATTAATTTGATACTCTCTTCCTGATGTGCATCGCGACAGTTGCTTGTAGGATATGGAAGGTGATGGTATAGAGGGGAAAAAATAAGATGAACTTGACACCGCTCATTCCTATAGGGAGAGTGGCATCCAGCAAGGTTCTTGGGTCTTGCCTTTGCCTGGCTACAGTGGGAGTTGTGTGTTTGCACGTTTGAAATCTCTTCTTGCCAGCTTCATTGCTGAACACCAGAAAACACCATTCTTGGGAGGGTAAGATCCTTCTCTTTCCCATTAGCAGACCTTTGGGGCACAGGCACTCCTGCTGTGCCCATGGGCAACGCTCGGGCTGTTGTGATGCAGTGAAGATGAGGAGGCAGCTTGCCATCCCATCCAAGCGTCAGGTCTGAGGCAGGCAAACCTGGACTAGTGGCTTTTCTTGATTGTATAGAAACAAACACTTCCATTTCCTCTGTGCTTCAGGCCATTTTGGCTGGTGTGTCTGCTTTGGAAAGGAAAATGCTGGAAGTTGGCTGCTTCCGCTGATGGAGCATCTCCAGGTAGAGGCATCAGATTGAAAGAAGCTGTTTGCATGCATCAGGGCTGTGACTGAATTTCCGACAGGTCTGTGTATTCTGGGGGGTTATGCAAGGCTTACAAAGGTGAGGATGGAATTTTCCTGCTTGTGCACTCTTCCTAACTGAGCTCTCTGTGTCCATTCATGGCTGAGCTCAGGCTGTATTGTTTTCCCAAGGAGCAGTAATAGTTTTTCTGCCTCCTTTCAAACTGCCTAATTCATGTCAATGGGATGTGTAGGAATCACTTTGCTATTGCCCTCTCCCTCCCGAATGTGGTTGAAATAGGCTAGCGCCCTCAAAAGTGAAAAGGATAAATATTATATGCATATATAAATATAAATATGCCTATAAGTAATATAAAGCATGCCAGGTTGGACAGAGCTTGGGGCAACCTGCTCTAACGGAAGGTGTCCCTGCCTGTGACAGAGGGTTGGAACTGGATGAGCTTTAAGGTCGCTTCCAAAACAAACCATTCTGGGATGCTATGATAAAAGCTTCTTATTCCATCTTTCTTTAGGAAACCAGGGTAAATACAGGGAATATACGCATTCTGCTTCTTTTTCCTCCTAATCATTCTAATAAAACCCCCACCACTATTTCTTCTCCCTCCTATCCCTGAAGAACAAATCCAACCCCCAGTGCAGCGTGGCTGTAGTAGTAATAAGGGGACGGAGCGTTTAGTAACCTCTGGGAACAGGGTTTCTGAATTATCTTGGAGTCTTGAAATTACTTTAGCAATCTCCTCTAAATCCCAGGTGGGCAGTGATCCATATTGTAAACCCTTCACACGTAATTTGACACAATTAGCAAATTCTGCTTCTGAGACCGTCTTGTGACTTGTGCTGCAAGTGTTTCCTACAGAGGAGTTGTGGGCTGACTGGGTCTGCATGGAGGCAAATGAATCAGCTGTGGGGAAGGCTGGTATTGTCCAGCTTATCCCAGGCCAGGATGATGGTGATGAAAGAAAATGTAGTTTATCCACTGTCAAAGGATGTTTCACAGGTCAGATAGTATAGATCATGGATTGGTTTGGGTCAGAAAGGACCCCAAGATCATTCAGCTCCAACCCCCCTGCCATAAGCAGGGACACCTCACACTAAACCATGTCACCCAAGACTCTGTCCATCCTGGCCTTGAACACTGTCGGGGATGGAGCACTCACAACCTCCCTGGGCAACCCATTCCAGTGCCTCAGCACCCTAACAGGAAAGAATTTCTTCCTTAGATCCAATCTAAACCTCTCCTGTTTAAGTTTGAACCCATTACCCCTTGTCCTGTCACTACAATCCCTGATGAAAAGTCCCTCTCCAGCATCACTGTAGGCCCCCTTCAGATGCTGGAAGACTGCTATGAGGTCTCCATGCAGCCTGTTTGTTCCTGTTTCCCTGTATATGTTGCAGAAATAAGGCAGAGCATTGCACACAGCTCCAGTGCAGGTCTTTTCTAGACTCTGAGTTATTTCTGCTCTAACCTGTTTTCCTTAACCAAAGTGATTTCCCAGTGTCTGTAGCTGACCATCCCATTGCCAAGCTGAATGATCTCTGTCAGTGTGACTCTTTTATGATCTTGCTAATGAACTTTCCATTTTATGCTTCTTGTCTGATTAGTAATGCCAGAGATTTAACCAAGCAGAGATAATTCATTAGCCTGAGCCATAGCTCCAGGGGCATGGTGTCAGACCCTCCCTTCCTGCTCCATGCACTCCATTAGTTTCTCTGTGCTCCGAGATCTCTACTTTTATTTCTAAGGGAAATACAGAAGTCTTCTCCTCCTGCAGATTCCTTATGTATTGGTCATTCCTGACTCATTGACAGTGAAATGTATAGGATCATTTTGGAAAGGCCTAGGTAGTGATTTTCTTTTTAAATCTGTATTAAGTTTCATGCAGATCAGTGGAAACAGAAAAAACCATGCACAGAATCTGACTTGCAGTGTAAAGAAGTGATTAGTTGCAGTTTGTTGATGCAGATATGATTGTTTATGCTGCAATTCTTTTCCTTTCTGATGTTGTTTTAATGTGCAGCCCTTGAAATTCAGAAATGAAATATTTGATCTGTTACCGAGTAAGTGTTGAAGTCAGTGCAAGTGCAGTGTGGAGAAGGAAGGAGATTTCTATGAGAATGACTCTGTGCATGACTCATTGTGTTGATTTGATCTTGTGCTTCTTGTCTGCTGATCCCAGAGGGGGTGTCTCCTTTCTAGATGTGCTTTCAGGGACTGGGAAGTAGATACTCAATGGGTTAATGTATGTGCATGCGGCTGACACATCTACACTGGGTTAGTGGGCTGTCAAGGTTTGACCATTGCTTGGCCACTAGCAGGTTGTATCAGTTCCACATCAGAAACCTGGTCCTGCCCAGTAGGTAGGCTGGGGAATAGGCAGCAGCTGGCTGACAGAGGGATTAAAACCATGGAAGGATAACTCCCAGAGCAGAACAGCTTCCTAGGGTGAAGCTGGCTGCAGCAGGGAGAATTGGTGAGGGAAAAAAGAGGAGGGACTCACTGATAAGGCAGAGTCATGTGTAGGAAGAGTAGGAGCAATTGCAAGGAAGATACCTTGGGGTAATGTGGGAATGACCCTTAGATTACTATTAATTGTATTGTATGGATCATGCTATTCATATATACTCGTATGGATCCTGTCACTTTTCCAGGCTGAAGCAATGGAGGAGGTCTTTCACTCACAAGGAGCATGTCTGCTCCTGCGGAGTGGCTGGTATTGCAGAGAAGATCAGCTGATGCTTCTGGGAGATGTGCTAACAAGATTGGGGCTTTTTACTTCTGGAAAGAGAAGCGGAGCCAGGCTTTGCATTAACACAAGCAGAAAGGCTCGAACCAGGGTGAGTGGGACCTTGCAGGGAGTAAGCATAGATACGGGTGTGAAAGTCCTCTGTGCCAGAACCTGCAGCAACAGCCAGGTGAGGTTTTGGTTGGCAAGTCTCTACTAAGGCAGCTCAGCCACTCTAGTTCCTTTCTTTGGACCTTGTCATTAGTTTTTGCCCAGTTTTGTACCTGCTGCAAATCGGGTGGATCCACTGTAGTACCAGATTGTGCCAGTGATGATTTTAGTTACTCCCTCGTAAGCAGTGGGTGCAAGCCTGGATTCCTTGTGTACCCACAGCTACCAGAAAACCCAGTCCTTATTAATCTGTCAGTGACCTTCTCATTGCAGCAGACAAAGAGGCTTGGGAGATTGAGCACAGTGTCATGTGCTCCATCAAAGTCATACGTTTTGCAGCATGGACACTACCAGAAGTGTCTCTAGCTGCTGTTTTTCCTTCCCGTGTACAGCATGCCGGTGTTAGTAGGACATGGCAGACAGTGCAAGTGGGGATCTCTTTGTGATCATTTCCCCCCTGCCTAACATGTGCCCTTCTCACTTCTACTGCTGTTGCTACAGAGGGTAGGCAGGATCTAATTAAAGACAAGGAGGGATGGGTCTGCATATGTTGCTTGTGTTTGGGGACTGTCTGGCTCGAAGGAGTAATAATTGGCTACAGGGCCTTTCACCTCTGTGGCATGGCTTTGAATGCAGATCAGCTTAGTGACTTTTAATGTCATTACCATGTGACAGCTGTTTTCTGTCTGAAATTAGCTGGTAGTTTGAGTGCTCTTTCTACAGGAAGCCAATATCAATAATTACCACATCAAATGGTGCTATTAGCACCCTTTAAAATATATATAATTTGAAGTTTAATGAATATCCTTCAAGTATACATACCGGTGTCTGCTGTAACAACACTGAAATCAATATAAATCCACTTAGCTCTGTAGTTAAGTCTATGTGTAGAAATATATGCTTGTAAGTAGTTGGGGTACAATAAAACAGTAGCTTCTAACTGGAGGACTCTAACAGCTTTCTGCAACTGCTTTTGGGGTCCCATTATTACATAGGACATGTAAGCTCGCAATGCATTTAGGGTTAGATTCTGTGATTATCCCCTAACTGTGTAAAAAAATCACAGTGAAAAAGCAGCATCAACAGAAAAGGTCAAGGTAGTGCAGGGAAAAGTCATTCTGGATGAATGACTTCCATTTCCACGGTGAGAGCTGTAAGGAGAGATATCTCTTATTAGGCCAGCTGATACAGCTGAATGAAACAGATAAGCTTTTGGGCACATGGGCTCTTGTTTTTCATGCTCCAGCCCTAGATTAAGGCAGCTGTCCAGCTCTTATTAAAAACTTCTGCACTTTGCCAGCTGTAGCTGGTTTGTCTCAAGAGGCACGGTGCCTGTCCTGATTTCACTGGCCATGCTGGGGGCTGTGGTCTGAACGGGAGCCGCTTCGAGAATGAATTTTGTCACTTACTCAAAGGCAAAAAGCAACCCCATGAGAAACACTGGGGAAAAGTGCTGTGGTTGAAGGTTGACCCCAGATTCTTTTCTTGTGTCCTCTGATGCCTTTTGGAGCTCTGTTCTTCATTGCAACCCTACAGCAGCAATAATACAGCTGTGAACAGTTGCTTCATTCCCCTATCTGAACGTTAAGTTAAAGAAGAGGCTGGAAAGGTTGACTACCTGTATTTACAATGGAGAAAAATAGCTCATCAAAGCTAAAACCTTCTGTGGAAAAGTGCTTTTCAGAACAGAACTTCCTGTAGCATGTTCCTCCTGGATCATAGAGCCAAACAGCTCCAAAAGAAGAACCCACAGCTTTGCAGTTCACTGGTGGGGTGGGAAATCCATGTCTGTGTTACTGCTATTCCTTGCTTGGTATCATATATCTATGCAAAGAACAACAGATCTAATAGAAAAGGCTTGCTGAGAGAGATGGTGTCTCATCCCCACTTGAGTGATGAAAAAGAATATCTGGCATCCTGACATTTTTCATTATATGGAATCCTCTTCTCCCAGCGGGTCCTGTTCAAGGTGAAGGACAATGTTCTCAGCATGGTGGTTTCTTGCTTGTGATCTCTCTAGACCTTTCGACTCAGTAAGCTCTGTAGATTTGCATGCAATCCCTTCCTCCTGGAAATCTTGTAATACCTATATACTCATACGCTGTGATGGTAACTTGTTCTCCTCAGGGTGAAAATGATTAAATCCCCCATGATTCTGCAGTCCCCCATAATACAGGTAGCCCCTCCTATTAGGTAATGAAACCATTATTCACTAACAAATTAAACATGCAGGTCTGTGAGGTCTTTCATAAACAGATAAGGTGTTATCTGTTAGGGAAGAGAGCCTTCAGGCTATTGCAGAAGAGCATGATTTACATACAGTGAAGGATGTTCCTGAGCTCCTGCTAAGACACAGTAATAGAGACGTTCTTTACAACAGCAAGAGGGGCTTCTCAGGCCCCGTTTCTTGGGGGTCTCCACAGAGTGTGTTTAGAATGGGTTAAATAAGACGTATCTGTCAGGAGTGCTGGAGTTCATGTCCTTTTCTGGATGACATCCTAAACCCTCCTCCAGACCTTTCTCCTGTGATTCTGTGATAGGTTTATGCCTGGGCATTTAGTGTTGACTCAGGCTTCAAAAGGTCTGACTTTCCAGGTGAAGTACTTGAGGTGGGGGTCATTTAGAAGAAAGAGCAGATGCAATGTCTTGTGTACAGAGAAACTTAGTGATCGGAATGGGAAGAAGAAACCCAAGGACATGTGTTAGTTGCACAGATACACCATGTCTCGGTGCAATTGAGGTCTTTTTCATTACTGCATCATGAAAGAAGCAGCCTGTCTACTGCAGATGTGTTTTATACCTTCATCACAAACCTCTTTCTGTATGAAAAGCAATTCCCCTCACAAATGGCCCTTCATTAGCTGCGGGGTCATGTCAGAAACAATCATCAGTGTATTGCTGATGTGGATGCCGCATCTTGTGAACTCCCTGACCCCAGCAGTCAGCAGGATTCCTTTATGTGAAACACTAATATGAAAAGCATTAGCATTAATGAAAGAGCTCTCGACCTGGTTGGTGTAAGGGGTCAGCAGAAGTTTACAGACACCTTTGCCTAACATTCCTATCATGCCGGGCACTTTGGCTCTCATCTTGTTTTTCACAGGCTCTGATTAATAACGTAATTCTCCAACTCTGCTGCAGCCCGTCAGTGGAGCAGGAATCCAGCAGATCTGGAAGCCACCCTAACTGCAGGCCATTGGACTGGTCTGTCTGCTCACACTCACTTGTTTCTGGTGGTGTGTCCAGATTTCATATGGTGAAGAGCTTGAAGAAACTTTCTGAGGAACCTTACCCTCATGCTTCTGATGACTTGGTTAAGATTCTCCTTCATGGATGGGATAACAGTTTCCCAACATCTCTTGGTCCAATATATTCTTCCCAGAGGATGCAATGATAAAAGTTGGAGGTCCTGAACAGGCCTTAGTCATTATCAGGAGTGTCTGAAAGGATGCCAACAGCTGGCGGTGGCAGAGCTGTTGTGAAGGGTAGAACCCCTTTCTATGAATGCCCTTTATGTTGTGAAGGGTAGAACCCCTTTCTATGAATGCCATTTTCTCTATGTTGTGAAGGGCAGAACCCCTTTCTATGAATGCCCTTTTCTCTAACATGAAAAGTCATTTTTACGATTGTAGACGTCAACCTGATTTTCACTTAAAAATCTAGTTTGGACTTGGATTAAATTCATGTTACACATAGGTAGACAGTACAGCATACTGCATAATATATAGGGTAATAGTATGCATTAACTACAGAGCTTGAATTGCAGGATGTTTTATTTCAGAACCCCAGATGCTGTGTGAGCACTGTAGCTCTTCCTGTGCTCATGGGGATTGCAGAGGGAAATGTCAGGTACCCATGATTAAGCCTTGGTGGCCCTTCAGGGATATCTCAGCTTACTGATGAGGGGAGAAGACTGGAAAAGTAAGTGACAAACCAGCTTTACCTGCAGAATGAGCTACCTGTGCCTGTGAAAATGTAGGTGAATGTAATTTGCAGTCTTGCATCAATTCGGGACTCCTAAAATTGATCTTTACAGCAACAACTTATTGCTATGAGCATATTCGGTTTCACTCCTGCCACTCGCCTTATTCCAACTCCAGTTTTGATTCACAGCCTCACCAAGCAGTTGTGAGTTGAAGGAGCTGCCTGTAACTGTTTTGTCAGCCTTACAAAAGCGGTGGGATGCGTATAAGGTGGGAACAATGACTGTGGCAGTCCCAAAACAACGGTATCATTTTGTTTCCAGCCTGGAGTGCTCTCCTGGCTGTCTGGCAGGTCTCAGAGCTGGTTATGTTTCAGAGGAGAGAAATAAATGTGGATGCTTGGCTGAGCTATGGAGCTAAAAGTTCACTTCAAAACAAATGGTATTTCAGCTGTCTGGCTTTCTGTAGATGTTTCCTTACTGCAGGAAGGTGATTGTATCAATGAGGCTGAAATTTCAGTGTTCTTAACAGTGTGCTTTACTTTGATGGGATTAATTTACTTCATTAGGTATGTTGGTAATTTTTTCTTGCCCAATGGAACTTTTTCATTTGCTTTGTTAGCCAAATCTCAGCTCTGTTGAAGACATGGGACAACAGAGAGGGATGGTGATTCCTGCTCACAGCGCAGTCCTGTGATGGGGTTGACAGCATCCATCAGACCTGATGTCCAGATTCTTGTGTATAACAGGTATGGGACTGACACATGCACCTTCATCATCACAAAGCCTGCACCTGCGTTCAGCCCACTGAAGCTGCAGCCCTTTCAGGGTCACAAAGAGTAAGCTAGAAAGGTTGAACAACTTGAGGGTCCAAGGTGGGAATGCAGAAATGGCACAGACTTTGACTCTTTGGTCATCATTATCCACAGTGTCCTCGGATCCCACCTGAAGAGAAACAGAAGGGGCGGCCTGGAGAGAGGTGTGGAATATTTCATACTCCACTTTGGGTAAACATTGGCTTCTGTGGGAGTTGCCTTATTCCTGGATTTGTTATGCTTGGTTTGTCTTGCTGCTTTTAAATATTTGTACAAGTGACTAGAGCTATGCAAACTGTGCCTGAAGGAAACGTGAAGCAGAGGATAAGAATTAACTGGAGGTACTGAAATTTGTCAGTATCCTGACTGAAAACATCACCAGGGAAACTGGAAAAATGTGGTGGAAACATAGGGAGGTAACTCCATTCTTCTGACCTGTGGAAGGGAATGTTGAGGGGATGCATTAGTCTGACAGAGGTGAGTGGTGAGAGCCTGTGTTTAAACAGGTCTGTAATTTACAATGTCTTTAAAAGCACTTGGTTATTTGTGTTCAGACATACCAGTACATAGGCAGACCCCTGTGAAGTTACTGTTCAGACATGTTGGCTTCTGCTGACATTTCTGTTTGGGCAGTGTTGTAGGGATTAGAAATACTAAAGCTTGGGCTGCATCACCCTACACCATAAACATGGTTTGCTATCTTATATATCAAGCTTACATTTACAAGTGTAATAACTCTATGTGAAAGCAGGTGAATAATGAATTGATTCCTTCCTGTCGGCTGCTGTAGTGGAAGACAGTGCTTGCTAAGAAAAACAGAATACTGCCAAATGGAAAGCCCTGCAAACCAGGGATCTCTGGATATGCAGAGAACAGTGGTGGTGGTGAATAGCTGCTTAGAATGTAAGCACACTGGGGTCTGCCTGTACTGAAAACCTGCTTTATTATTGCTGCTGCTTTAACTGCTGGTTAAAAACAACTCAACTGACAGTATTAATGGCATAAACCTATTAGAGTGTGAGAGAAATGAGGGCATAGGTTTCCTCTAATGGCATTGTTCTGTAGACAAGTGCCTCAAAATCACTTGTTTGCTGAATGGGGAGGGATGGAGAAATCACTTTGATGTGATGCTAATAAGATACAGTCGCTGAATATCATCCTCTGGAAGAATGAGGGGTGATAGCTGAGTGCCAATGATTCTCCAGCATTCATAGCCATGCTTGGACAATCCAAGACTTCCTACTATGCAGTGGTAGAAGAGCTACTTTTGTCTTTTCCCCTTTACTTGTCACTCACTAGAAAAAGAACCACTCCTACTTTGAATTTCTTTTTCAAACATAGGAAGGAGAAGAACAAGAAACATGTTACTTCTGAGCACTGCAGAAACAAAAGTTCCTCTGCCTCATTCATATTTCCTTGACCCATCAGTTCAACTACCTGTAACTGTATTTATGATTTTATTTGGTTGGTTGTTTTCAGGCTGTTCACTGATTCTGTTGAATACAAGCGAGCAGAAATCTCATTCAGTTGAGATATTTCCTATTAGAATCCCAGACTGGTTTATGTTGGAAGGGACCTTAAAGCTCATCCAGCTCCAACCCCTGCCACGTCAGGGACCCCTTCCACTGCAGCAGCTTGCTCCAAGCCCCTGTGTCCAAGCTGGCCTTGAGCACTGCCAGGGATGGGGCAGACACAGCTTCTCTGGGCACCCTGGGCCAGCACCTCAGCACCCTCACAGGGAACAGCTTCTGCCTGAGAGCTCAGCTCAGCCTCCCCTGTTCTGGCAGGTTCAAGCCATTCCCCTTGGCCTGTCCCTACAGGCCCTTGTCCCAAGCCCCTCTCCAGGTTCCCTGCAGCCCCTTCAGGCACTGGAGCTGCTCTCAGGTCTCCCCTTCAGGAGCCTTCTCTCCCCCAGGCTGCCCCAGCCCAGCTCTCTCATCCTGGCTCCAGAGCAGAGCTGCTCCAGCCCTCGCAGCATCTCCATGGCCTCCTCTGGCCTCGCTTGAACAGGTTTCATTAAAGTTTAAAGGAGATGAAAGTATTCAGCAGAGGGAAGGACAGATCTGTCATCCTGCTGTCCTCTTACAGCGGCCTGGGACTCTTTCAGCTCCAATGGGAACCTCAATTTATACACCAAACTCTCCAAAGGATTGACAGCTTGTAAACTCCTGCAGACGTTTCTGTAAGCAGCAACAAATTGTAGCTGGCAAAATCAAAGCCTGCTGAAACTTGCTGCGTAAAAAGGCAAGATATTCTTCATCTCTGCTTTCGCAAAGCAGATTGTCTCCTGCAGCCTCTTCAACTCTGCAGATGAGCTGGGCTTTATTCACTTGCATACATGTAAATTTTCCTCATAGGAAAACATGCAGGGCTTGGAAGACAGCCCCCGACAGAAAGGGCTATGTCTTTTGGCTCTCACTTCCAAACAGATTTGTAAGCATGAGCAAGAATATGCCTCAGGAGGTTTAAAAATAGTTCTCATAGCTGGAATTTTTTGGCCGTATTTCTACATAAGGTTATCCACTTCTACTCCCCTGTTAAAAATGGCAACGGGAGGAAAACAGCAGAAGCAGCAAGTGTTATCTCAGAACCATTTAGCGTTGTAGTATTGCTACCTAATAGGGTTGGAAAATGGGGTCTGGGAGAAAATCCTAATTTTCGGAAGCTGGCAAACAGTTTGCTGGGATTAGCCCTGTAGTTAGGGATGGAGTCCAATCTGCATCACTCCCCAATTTTCCCTTTCATATAGCACATTATGTTAATCACGCCGCATTCCATTTCTCAATAAAAGGTCAACAGTGCGCTGTTTGTGCAGAATGCGCAATTTAAACTTCATGTCTGTCATTAGAGATAATCTAGGTTTGCTGTATCAAGTGAGGTTGTCATAGAAACTAGACCTGAGATCTCTGTTTACAGCCTTTGGAGAATAAACACTTTGCATTTATTTCCCTGACAAAAAAAAAAACAAACCCCAACCCATCGCTGAACAATTAAATAAGGTTTGGAAACAAAACCATAATGGCCCAGAGAGAGATGTCATTCATCAAAAATCAATATATGTTATGCAGCTGGTAAACTCCGAGCGTTCAAGCGGTTGACTGACAGCAATAGTGAAAGATTTCCCAAGGGGGGCAAGGGAGGAAGTGAGAGTGTATCAGAACGCCTGGAGCTGAGTTAATTTCAATTTGCTAATAAGTTTTGCTCTAGAAATTACAATATTTGTTTAAATTTCTTGCTTTGCGTCAGGTAAGGCTTTCTGTGCTGCCTCTTTGGGCGTTTTTAACGGCGTTTGGAGGTGGGTTCGTTTTTATTTGTCTGTGCCTTCCTATCAGTGCAAAACTTTTCTTTGTGGCTTATTATACCGAGGTTTGCAGGCAGCCTAAAAATATCTCCAGTAGCTGCAGCTTCATTAGTGAGCAAAAAGGTCCACCGCTTCCAGCTTAACACTGAGGGATTGGCTGGCCCTTTCCCTGACACGCTATGAACTTGCAGGGCTCACCTTTGTCAACCAATGGTCTTTAGTAATGTTTCAGGAAAGGATTAGAGAAATATGCGGACAAAGATGGTTTCTGTTGTTATAGAACAGGCAAATCACCAAGACTATCAATCCTTTTATCCTCAGGGTGTAATCATATTACCAGCTGGGTGTTTGTGTGGGGGTTTTGTCAATGGCATAGCATTACTCTGCTGACAAGATGAATGATGTGGATTGTATGTTTTCTGAAGCATCTTGGTGCTGCCTGATGTCCACATGCACAGTGTCTCTTAAAAGTATGAATGGGCTGTTTGTCTATCATGTCCTTAGGCACAAAGGTGTCTCCAAAAGAGGTGGTCTATTGCCAGCTTTTGAGAAGAAAGTGAAGCACAAAAATTAACCAGATGTTGAAGTGAAATGGGAAAACTGGCAAAATTCATAGTGAAGGTGGGCTGAATGAGAAGCTGTTGACATTTTGCTTCTCTGTCAGTTGGGACTCTTCATTAGGGACTGTAGTGATAGGACAAGGGGTAATGGGTTCAGACTTAGGGGACATTCTTTACTGTAAGGGTGGTGAGATGCTGGAATGGGTTGCCCAAGGAAGTTGTGAATGCTCCATCCCTGACAGTGTTCAAGGCCAGGTTGGACAGAGCCTTGGGTGCCATGGTTTAGTGTGAGGTGTCCCTGCTTATGGCAGGGGGGTTGGAACTGGATGATCTTAAGGTCCTTTCCAACCCGAACTATTCTATGATTCTATGATTCTTCCAGGCAGGAGATGCTAAGACAAGACAGCAAAGCCAGTTGTTTTCTGCTGGTGAAAGCTGTGCACAGCTCTGTTAGCTGCAATGCATTTCTCTTCATTTCTTCTAGCCAAGAATGTGATCTGTTAGTCCCTAAGGGTTGTCCCTGATATCTCATTTTCCTAGGAAGTGAGGGAACAGTTCAGCTAAGGCTGCCCGCGTTGTGTTATGCCACTGGTGAATTTTCTCTTTCGGGTCTATACAGAGCCCCATGCTCAAACCCCAAAAGAGCAACTGCAATGAATACAGGCTGATATTCTGGTATTTGTAGGCCTTCAAGTCCTTGGTTTTGTGGATGCATTTTCTAACCCATACAAAGAAAGATGCTCAGGTACTCCTGCTAAATGCGGCTTCTCCACCTTTCCAGGGCAGAAAATCTTACACCTAATGTGTTTGCTCAGCAGCATGCACTTCCCTTCTAATTATCTGCTCTATTTGTAGTTCTTGACCTCAGCTGCATCAGTACCATGGCAGGTCTGTGAATCAAGTCTTGGCTTGTTGAACTGCCATTCAGGTCATTATTATACAATATAAAGTACTTCAGTGTTAGCAGGAAAACAGACCTTCATAAGTACTTTCTATCATGCCTGTACTAATGCTGAGAGTCACTGGTGGAAATAGTGGGAAAACCAGTAACCAATAACTTGTTCATCCTGGTTTTAAGCTTCCCTCAGAGCTTTTGCTACAACAGTGCTGCAGCAGCACAGGGACCCCAAGCCTATATAGCCACCTTCAAACAGAGAGGCTACAGCAGTGTCAGGGTCTCATAGGCAGCATCTACACTTGACTGAGCAGCCTCAAAGGCTTGGAAAAGCTCAGGGGACATCTGCCAGTGTGTCTGCAGGCCTAGAGCTCAGGCCAGTCAGTGAGCAGTGTGCTTGTACACCTGGCTTTGCCAGTGAGGTGGTTGCCTGCCTTTTATGTGTTTCAGGTTTAATGGGCTCTGCCTGTAACACTTCAATTTCAGCACATGGCTAGAGTTTGGGTTGGTGGGCTTGTCACGACCCTTTCATCTGAGGTGGGAAGGGAGGTTGTGTTGATGATGTGCCTGGGTTTTGCTTGCTGATGGCCATGACCTGGGCACAGGAGCAGGAGGATCTCCAGAGTGTAGAACATGATGTGCTTGAGCAGCCTGTGCTGTGGAGGAGGTTGGCTGCAGTGTCTGGCCCTTCTGGGCCCCTTTGATAAGTACAGCTGTGGGAAGCAGTGACTAACATGTTGGTAGCAATGGCTGCATCCAAGAGGGATGTTGGTACCCAATCCCTGGCAGTGTTCAAGGCCAGGTTGGATGGAGCCTGTAGCAGCTTGGTCTAATGGAAGGTGTTCCTGCTCATGGCAGGGAATTGGAACTGGAGGAGCTTTAAGGTCCCTACCAACTCAAGCCAGTCTAGGGGTCTATAACAAGGAGGCAGCCTTGTCTGCTAAAGCAGTAGAAAGCATTCTCCTGTGATGTGACCCACCTTCAATGCTGATGGGGTATACACTCTTTGAGGCTTGGCAAATGACTAGCCAATCCTTTCGAATGGTATCCTGGCCAGATCTTCAGTCTAGGCATGGTGAACTGAAATGCATTTTAAATGCCCTGGAGTGAAATCTGGACTCTGACATTGTCTGTGAGAAAAGTCCAGTTGTTTTTTTCATTTTTAGGAGAACAGGAATTAGCTCTGTAATGCATTGCATGTATGTGTCATTATCCTTCTGGCTGGAGGAACACCTATTAAATGAGAAGGAGCATTCTCACATAGCCCTCTGCTACTTTATGTATATGGCAAAAAGTATGTAATAAAAGGTGTTTGGTGAGGCAGTTAGTTGAGAGGTGCTTTCCAAAGGCTTACTAGATAGGACTCGCTTTTTTGACGTGTGCTGAGGTAGGTTTTTTGATTAGGTATGGATCTCTTTGCCTTTTATAACAGATGGAGTGAATATCTGAGTGTACCCCAAACAGTCCTTTAGTTAGAGAGGGAATTATGTTCCTGTATTTCCTTGCAAGTATCTTCTAATTTTCATTTGAGCATCTATAGTCATGTTCTCCCAGTAAATGATTTTCCTTGTAATTCTCTGCATAGATAAGAGCTCCATCATGCTAGGCATGGATTTTTCCATTTCCAGTTTCAGGCTACTTCTCACTTTTATCCTCTAATTCCTCCTCTCTTCTCCCTGGTATTTATAGGATACTGTCACCTCTTTTATTCCCCAGTCTGCAAGCTTCATGCATCCTGTTCTCCATGCTCCCTTCATGGGAAATAGCTACTATAGCTGCTGTAGGAGGAAAGAGGGTGGGAAAAGGTTGTAGTGGTTTGCCAGTGTCTCGTTTCAGGAGGCAGCATTCTCTGCTTGTGCTGGACTGAAGTATGCAAAGTGAATTGTAGCTGGGGTCATAGATTTTGTGGGGGGTTGGAACCGAACGATCTTAAGGTCCTTTCCAACCCTAACTATTCTATGATTCTATGATTTATGGAATGAAGCAGTTTGGCACTTGTCAGTGTTTTGTTAAATCTTGAAGCAAGCAGAACGAATGAAAAAAGGAGATGTGTTACAGCATCATCCTTTGCATGGTTCTCCAGGTCTTTTGAGTGGGCTTTGCTTGAGGGACTTTATGGCCCTGTCCTCTTGGTGGGAACAAGGACTGCAGGGTCCCAAACATTGCACAGGGACCCCAACGGGCAGCCTGAATCTCAGCCAATGCTCTCTGTGTGAGCAGAGCCAGACGCCATGGTTTGCCTGCTGCTGTTTCAGGTTTCTTGCTTACAAGAAACCTGGAGAGGGGCTTTGGACAAGGGCCTGTAGGGACAGGCCAAGGGGAATGGCTTGAACCTGCCAGAACAGGGGAGACTGAGCTGAGCTCTGAGGCAGAAGCTGTTCCCTGTGAGGGTGCTGAGGCGCTGGCCCAGGGTGCCCGGAGAAGCTGTGGCTGCCCCATCCCTGGCAGTGTTGAAGGCCAGGTTGGACACAGGGGCTTGGAGCAAGCTGCTCCAGTGGAAGGGGTCCCTGCNGTGAGGGTGCCGCTGGCCCAGGGTGCCCGGAGAAGCTGTGGCTGCCCCATCCCTGGCAGTGTTGAAGGCCAGGTTGGACACAGGGGCTTGGAGCAAGCTGCTCCAGTGGAAGGGGTCCCTGCCCATGACAGACTCTCCATCTCCACAGGCTCCTTGGCTAGCTGGCTGATCAGTCTTGATTTTACCTTGATGGCTCTGCCCCTGTACCCTGCCAAGTGCCTTACACAAAAGACAGACATATATGTGTGTGTAAGTAAGTGTGCATGCAAGACTGTCCTTCCTAAAGGCAGTGCTTGTACCCTTCTCATGAACCTTTCAGTCTTCACTCTTGGTAGGTGAGGAAAAGCAGAGCTGGACGATAGCCGATGTGGCTGGAGGCACAGGATCCCTCCAGAGCAGAGCATCCATCTCCTCAGCAGAGCATCCATCCCTGAGCACAGGAGGCTTGGTGGTGCCCGCAGCACTGCCTGTGAAAGTCAGGGCTGTCACTGCAATCGCGTGATGATGAAGCTTAATCACCCTCTGTGTTCAGAGCTTCCCAAACAGCTGTGATGCCTGCAAAACTGGGATGAGGATAATGGCTCTTCCGCAAGGAGCCAAGGTTAATCTGTAGCGCTCACTCGCTCGCACGTGGTGCTGTGTTATTTGTCACGTTTGCTGTGCCTGTTTCACCATGACCTCCTCTCCCTTTGTTTGGCTTTGACTCCTCCTGCGAGTGCTGGGGAGGGACAGCTTTATCCGAGCCCATGTGGCACCTGCCTCTGCTCCTGGGTGCTACAGGAAGAACAACAATAGCAACCCAGGGCCTAATTCTTGGGCTTTTCATTCAATTGCTCCCAAGTGTTGAAAACAAATAGTGTTTGGACTGTTGTGAAGGAGCTGACTGCCAATGGCACATACTGAAGATGATTTTGAAGGGGTCAATGATATAAAGCAAAATAGGCGTTGCAGATTAAGACTGGAATTGACTGGAAACCTTTTTAGTTCAGGTATTTTTTAAGAAGAAAAAGATGTCTCTACAAGTTCTGTTCTGGCAGGATTAGGATATACTATTGCAGCTTATTGCTGCCTACCTCCATCTCAAAGGGTTTAGTCTGAATCTCTGATTTTCCCTGTTTTTTTGTTATTTTCATGTTCTATTCTTTTAAGGTAAAAAATTAAGAATATCCACAGGAGAGTTTCACTCAGGTTTATCGTCCAAGACCAAACAATACAGAAGGACAGCCCGTGCTTGGCAAAACCGGCATCTATGAGCTGCGCAGACAACAGAGAGCTCGTATGCGACTCCAGAGCTCAGCAGTCAAATGGTTCTGTCTCCAGCTTGGCCCAGCATATTCTGTACAGTCACTGCAGGGAGGAAGCAGTGGGGGAGGAGAGGGCAGAGGCTGGTGCTAATGTTTTTAATTTCTCATTTACTATCAGGCAGCACCATATGGAGCAGGATGGAGGATGTAGAGGGGAGAGGGATGCAGAGCGGTTTTCCCTCGAGCTGCTTGCTGGAAGACAAGGAAAGTGAATTCTCTGCAGGTACCCTGAGCCTTGCCAGAAAAGTGGCTTTTATGATTGCTAATGGTGGTGAGGACATTTCTTTAATCAAATGCGTCAGCTTTTGGGTATTTTTTTGTTGTTGTTCTTAATAGGATGAGTGGGATTGACTTCTGCCACTCTAATGTTTTCATAATGCCTGTGCATTATTTTCCTGCAGCATTCACAAGTATGCTAGGCACTTGTCCCAATCAAACAGTATTTGTTTGGAGACCCAGTAGGGTGCCCAGGCATCTGAATGCCTCTAAAAGAAACACCGCTGCTTCGGCTGATTGTGCAATGGTACTTCTCCTCCCAGCTGCATCTGAATATCTCCAACTGCCAGCAGACCTGTGGTGAGCAGAGACTCTTTCCCCTGCTTGACTGCTCCTCTGACATCTCTTCCTCCCACAGGTTGCATCGCCTTTATTCCAGTGCCTGCTCAAAGCCAAAAGCTTTGCACTTGCTCAGAAGCCAAAGGCTTTGAAAGCAGGGGGAGGGAGGAGAAAATCATGCCAGGAAAGTGATGCCCTTGACAGTCTCGTGTTGTAACGTCTGTGCAGAGGGTGCTTGGGAGCTCGTGGGAGCTCTGAGCAGCCCTGAGAAGTATGAAAGGTATGAGTAAAGATGTGAGTAAAGACTCGGGACAAGCTTTTCAGTAGAACAGCTCCTGAGGGGTACTTTAGAGCTGTGACATCCTGAACCTAATGCTGTGCCTGGTCTGTATGAACCAGCCTGCTTTGTGTCAGTAGGGAGGCCCCCCACCAGAAAGCCCTTCTAGTCCCTGGGTGATGAGACCAGAACTAGTGCGTGCCTATGTGTGTGTTTAGACAGACAGCCCTCATCCAGCTCTGGTGCCTCTGCTAGCAGGGTGCCTCTTGAGCCTCAGGGAGCACATAAATCTATTGGCACTTCAGCTCCCCTCCAGCCTCACGCACCCTTGGCTCAGCATGCTGCAAATTTCAGTGATTTAAAAAGCATTATTTGCCAGCTTCTCTCTTTTTAGTTTATCTTCTATCTTTTTCTTGTGCTGAGGTCATTGTTTCATAGCTGCAAGGCTACAGCTTCATGACTCCATCTCTTAATTGTCTTTTAGGACTACTTGCCTTATCCATAATGGATTTGCAGTGCAGTCAGAAATGAAAAGTGATTGTAAAACACTGGGTTTAGGGTAGCTCAAAAAACCCCCTCAAACATCTCTATAATGAGTCTGACTCACAGCTCCATTGACAAAATGTACGCATGAACGTGTCAAAAATGTTCTTCTTGGTATGGTTTTGAAATGAAGAGGTACTTGATGTCCAACTATTGATCTTCCTTTAGAAGTTGTACTTTCTATAATCTGTTCTCAAAAACCTCACTGTGTTCCTCCCAAAGGGAAATAGACATTTAAATCAGGTGATTGTGCACTGAGCATCTTGGCTATGCTGCATATTCATATTGCTTTGAGCAGCAGCAGATAATTGAAGAACTCTTTTAAAGGAGGGGGTGGTGAAGTGCTGTGTTTGGTTTCAGGCTTCTGCTCCCCCCTTTGGGTCTCTGTAAACCCAAAAGAAGTGTCAATAACCTTCAGCAAGAGACAGTAAAGGAATGTCTGGTGCCCCTCATGGAACAGGCTTGGGGAACTTAGCACAAAACATGTAGGGAAAAAGCCTGCTGTGTGCATGAAGCCCATCCTGGCTGTCTTGCTTCAGGTGAGACAGTTCTTCTCCATCATGTCATTAGGTTTCTCTCTTATACAGCCTGGCACCTGCCTTGATCATGGCATTTGAGACCTTCTGACTCTGTCTTTGGGCCTGGTCATAGCTTAGTGTCCCAAAGTAAGCAATAATTGGTATGCTTGGACATTAAACATGTAGAAAGCTGCTGTCAATCTGTATACATGCGTATTTCTTACCTCTCTCTGGTGGTTGTCTCTTAATATTTATGCATTGCATCCTAGGGTTGGTACAAAGGAACTTGCTTTCCTTTGTGAAGAGAAGCACGTACAGAGGAAAGTATCTCCTGATCAAAGCAGAAGGCTCGGATTCAGGGTTCCTGACTTGCCTTCCATTTGAGCTGACTGCTCAGTACCTTATTTTTGTGATGCTCACACTGCAAAACGGATGCGGTAGCTGAGTTAAAGCAGTGCAGTGAGTCATGGCCTTTACAGGGACTTGCTCAGGTAGCACACACCAGGGTACCTGATGTGCATATTTGTGAAGGTGGGGGAGACCTGAGCTGAATCACTGAATATCTGCCAATGCAGATTAGCTAAATCTGCTGCGGAGCGTTCAGTGTACATGCTTGAACACTCAAACTTCCAAATCTGTGCAGAAGAAAGGCTTGCTAACCTGTGAGAGCTGCTTGCGTCCCTTGTCCGCATGGCAGCCTTCCCAGGCAGTGCATCCATGTCCTGAGGCAGCAGTCACAGATCATGTCACCTCAGGGAAAGGACCTGTGCTATGCACAGCGCTCACTACAGCGAGGGAGGAGGTTGGAACACGGCTTTCAAGGAACCGAAGAGGAAAGAGGTAGGTGACCTTGAATCGAAAGGGTCTTTATCCTGTTTCAATCTGAACCTTGTCGGATCAGGACTGACTGAAAATGATTCTCTTCTGCTGGTTGCTCAATGGCCTGTGTGAAGCGTAATTGACAGATTTGGCTGTGATGTTGCCAAGTCTTCAGGCTCCCTGTGAGTAACACAATTCTGGCTCCTGCTGTGCAGAGCCTCTCTTGCTGTACCATGAGGCATTACTTACTTTCCATGATAGTTTAGGGGAGGAGGGCAGTTCTGTACCCCACACAATGACTCACAGCTTAAAGAAACACAAAGCCACAAGCTCAGGGGCTAAGTTTAGTCTGTTGTTTAGTTTGATGCATGCATCTTACAAGACTGCTTTCATAGGACTTGTGTTAACATCTGTCCTTTATTAAGATGGCATTGTGGATTTTTGCATAACATAAGTTTATGCCAGATGATGTTAGGAATAGGCTGCAGGAGCTAGAATCGTCCCACCTGGCTGTAGGTGCTCAGATGAGGTCCTTGAGTCAGAGGAAGGAAGCATTTGTGCTTTGAGAGGGTGACCATTGTAGACATTGCAGAGAGACATTTGGGTCTCCACTGTCAAAAGGGAGTGAGAAGGGTGATGAACCTCTTAACTTGAGCCCTTGGGTGATGAATCTGAACTTGCACTCAGTGAACTTGAGCTGAGATCTCTATAAATGAAGGTCTCTCTCTGTTACAGACCCTCACAGGGGAAATCACAGAGGTGGCTGTGTCTCGCTTGGTAGCAGGGGATCTATGTGCTGCAGCATGGGGCTCTGTTGGTACCTCCAAGGGGATTAGGACAAGGTGTTGTCTCCCCTGCTGTTGCTGACCCAGTATTTGGGGACAGGATTTTCAACTCAGCTGGATTCTCTCAGTTTTTTGCATCCTTGAGGCCCAGGCTCAGGACCTTGGATACTGTGCCAGTGCTGGTTTTACTGCAGTGCTTTCCATATTTAATGTGGCTAAATGAGGCTGTCTCTTTAGGAGTGTCTCTGTAGGAAAGATGCTTCCTGTGTGCCTAGAAACTGCCTAGCTCTGCTTGGACAAGGTCTGAATAGTTAAGCCTAGAAAAGAAACTATGTTTTGAGGCAGCAGGTACTGCTTTCTACAAGGTATGGAGAACTGGCTTGGAGATGGGGCAAATCTTGGGCAGGGACAACTTACTCTCTAGGATTCAAGGCTGGCTCTCCAGTCTGAGCCTTGACTAGTCCAGTTATGTCTAGAAATTCCTATTCAGTGGATGCTTACTCTAATGTTACGTGAATTTGCATGTCATTTCCAATTCTTTTTCCAGTGCTACCATCTGTTACATTCCCCTGATCTTTTACCTGACCTCTAAATTGATCTAGTCCCTCTGTTGGGAGGTTAGGACTTGTGGCAGTTCAATAGGGATCAAGTAGAGCAGCAGTCTTCCAGGGGTTAAGCATTTACTGCAGCTGAGACATGTGATTTGGTCAAAGGTTTTATCCCATGGTGTGAAAACACTGCTTTCTTACTCCTGTGCAGAGTGTGGCTTCGGCACTGCTTGTTCCCTGCACTTGGAGCTTCAAGCCAGCAGTGAAGGGGGGCAAAAAAGGTGTAGTAAAGCAGCAGAAAGAGCAACAGGTAATGAGAGAGGAAGTGTATTTGCTTGCAAAGTCTTGAAAGACCTTTGGATGTCAAAAGAGGTGGCTGAGGAGGTATTCCTCCTTGGGGATAACTCCTGAAGGTACCCTGAAGGCCAGACAGTAAAGTTCAGTGGCATGGAGCACCACGAGCTGTCGAGGAAGCCCTTCATTACCACCTCCTCTTTGCCCTCTTAGCATAGAGTCATCACATCCTAGAATGGTTTGGGTTGGAAGGGATCTTAAAGATCATCCAGTTCCACTCCCCTGCCATGGGCAGGGACACCTTCCTCTTCTTCCTCTCCCCAAGGCACCTGACACAACGCAAGCCGAAGGCACAGCATTTTCCCATGGATGCTGCTGTGCCCCTGCTGAATTTAGCAGCCACTTTGGCAACTCCTCAAATCTGTCTAAGGAAGCCTCCATGTGTGAGGGGCAAAAATAAACAAGTCAAAGGCCTCATTAGGGAACAAGTTCATCAGTTGCGGCTGGGGTGAAAGATAAAGCCCTTTGCTTTCCTGGGGCTCCTGAACAAGCTTTCCTGTCTTGTAGCCTTTGCAGTCGCCTCACCTTGGAGTTGTTGCTGTTGACCCTGGTGTAGCTGCCACACAAGCATAAATTGGATGAGAGCTAATTAACTGTCAAAACCCAGGGCAAAAGACAATAAACCCCTGCTTCACCTCCTGGTGGGTTTTAGTCTTTTCTCTTTGATGTGACAGCTTGTCCTCCATTCCTTTTGCAAACAACTCGCCATTGCAAAGGAAAGGCAATACAGCAAGGCAATCATTTACTGCCTGTGACAGCAAATAAACATGAAAAATGGGCTTTGAAATACTAAAGGACAATGATCAGAAAGGTTTCTTCTTTCATCCTAAATCATGATGTTTAGCACTCGGCTGCAGTATTAGAAGTTATTTATAAATGTCTTGGCTTGTTACGAAATATATGTTTTTACATAAAGATAAATAATGTTTTTTAATCAGATGATAAATTGATGTGTTCTGCGTGGGGAGGGGGAAAAATCCAACACAGGCTCTGTGTAATAGCCCCATCTTTATGGGGAGGCACCTAACCGATGGCAATATTGCAGGGTGACATCTGCTTCTAGGCATGTGTGAAACAATCATGTTTCTATTGCAGGCAAGCTAATCAGAACTTCTGATGGAGCAATCTTCTGTCAGAAAATGCTGGCTGATCAAAATCAGGGTGTCTTGCTGAGTGGTGACAGTCACAGATATGTGCAGCTGAGGAACATTCCTGTTTTGCTTTGGTAAGGTAAAAATCCTTGTTTCCGCGTTTGGATCCTTCACATAAGATGTTGCTACACCCGAGCAGGATTTAGTTTGTTACATGGCTTTGACAGCCTCCAAACAGAGTGTTTAAATGTGTCAATGCAGATGGGCTCAAAATGGGATGGGTTTGGGGGACTGTCGCTTCCTGAGGAATTGTAGGTTATTTATTTCTGCTCTGGTTCAGTGTAAAACCAGCCAAAACGTCAGTTTCCCATCTGACAGAAACTCCGTTTGTCACTCGACTCCAATTATGGCACTTGGATTTTGAAACTCAAAGAAGCAGAAACAGGAGGCAGGAAGAAGATGTGTTAAAATCACCTTTCTGTTCCCCCCCCACATAGACGCATGAGTCAGCTCTGTCAAACTCAGCGTTTTCCAATGTTGTTACTGGAATTGGGATATCACTGTGTTATTATTTCCATGTTATTGTAGGCACATTCCTAGCCTGGCCCTGTCAGGTTGTATTTCTTCTGGGAAAGCTCAGTTCCCTTCACCTGAACATGGATGCATCCTCCTCATCCCACTGAAGCAGAGGTGTTTGTGGATCCTCATCTCTGCGGCTTAAGGGTCTTGGATCATTTTGCTGATTAAGTGTTTAGAAGTAATGGAAGCTGCTGCTCTCCACAGGCTCTGGAGCATCCTGCTGACTCGGGGGACTGTATTATAGAGTTTCAGTGTCCTGTGTACAGTGAAGCAGCAGTTAGAGCTGCCCCTGACCACTCCACATCTGAGAGGGCTCTGCCCACCCCCCTCAAACAGCAGTAATGGTGCATCTGCTGTACCAGCAGCTTTCATTTAAAAACAATCCGCAAGCCTTCCCCATACCGTGTAACAGTGTGAGCAGGCTTGTGTGTGATTTGTTTTCTTTGCAAAGAAGTTGTAACATGCTTTGGAGCAGCCTGTGAAGAGCTAGAGGCGTGGATAGTCGAGCTTTGTTTCATCTTGCTCTGAGGCTAATAGGTGTAATGCTATTACCTTTTGCAAACACACAGAACTGCAGAAGAAGCCAGGTTGGAGTCCAGGTGACAATATTGCCTCAGCACCCCATTGCCACTGTGTGCACTTGTGGGTTATTTCAGCTAGTCTGAGGTTAGGGCAGCCTAGCTTAGGAAGTCCTTAAGGAGGAATGTGAATCATGCTGGAAATGAGGGTTTTGACAAATAAGATGAAGACAGATTTACTTCACATAGGATGATTTTGGTATTTGAAGCTAAATTCTGTGCAGCAAAAGCATTCTGTTACTTAATTACAGGAATTTGACAAGCTTTATTTCAAGAAGAAAATAATGTCACCAATTGTCACAAGCCAGCCTGAACAGACCCTTGTTCATGCACTCCTTTTGCACACTGTTTTGAATTGTGCTGTAGTCAATTTGAGGCAGCTGTACTGGTTTCAGTGTGAGGTGACTTTGGTTTTATATAGGTGGCATTCAAAAGTGGTTTGGCCTGTTGCATTTGGATTGTGGCCAGTTTAAGACATCTGGCAGGTTAGCAAGTGTTAACAGCATTGCTAATCTGAACTACCAAAAATGGGAGCCCACGCTAGATAATAACACTGGGGAATTGATGAAATGATGGAGAAAGATGCTTAATGAAAACGTACCAGTATATTCCAGGCTTTCCAATCCCCATGTCATTGTCATTAGTGCTGCTGAAAAATATGATGGAGGAGTTGTATAGCCCTGCCAACATACTGGAGGTGGGACAGATGTAAGGTTGGTATGGATGTAGTGCAAGGTTCTAATATAAATATGTGGTACCATTTTCACCTCTTCAGCAATAGGTTTGTTACTACTAAGAAGTAATAGAACAGTAGCTAATAATTGGTCTGTTCTTAACTATCAGACTCGTGTGTGTTTCAATATAGAAAATAAACACATAATAGTATGTAGGTGTTTGCATATGTACATAAGCAAGGTGGCTCCTTGTGTGACCTTTGGGACTTACTGTAGGAAGTCTTTGGCAGTCTTGGTATCATGCAATCCATCGCACTCTCCTTCCCCCACTTCATAGGAGGCTCTGATTTGCTTTTGGTTTCATTTTGCTCTTGAGGGAGGGGGGAAGACAGTATTTCACTGTGGTGAGAGGAGGGGAAAACAGTGCCTACATGGGTCTTCACATGCAATTTTTGTTTGGCTTCTGAGTGGTCTTTAGACGGATGGGGAGAATGAGCTTGGATTGCAAATGGTTCATGTTGTAGTAAACTGGCCTGCTGGGAGCCCCTTCTGCAGTAAGCCCTCCAACCTGGAGTAGCTTCATATGGAGCATGTGTTCAAGTACGGGGAAACATCCCTGCAGCAGCGAGAAGCTCTGCTCCTTTTGCACTGTCTTGCAAGGAGCAGTGTTGTGGTGGTGCGAGGAGCTCCAGCACCGATGGTGAGAGGTGTCAGGTTTGTGCGGTGTGGAGATGCTTGATATGCCTTGAAGGCTGAAGTCCTGTTTTAGGGAATGGCACTTGTCAGAAATCAAGCTTGTCCAGGTTTTATTGGCTCTGTTGGCTCCTTCAGGGTGACTTTTGGTAGCACACAGCTATTAAATGCAGAGTGCCTCTGACTCCCAAACAGAAGAGTGACGAGAAGGCATTGTAACAGGCTGTGAGGGCAAGGACGTGTCTTGGTGAAAGATTCCTGTAGCTGAATTGGAGTTGTGTTAAGCTCTTCCCTGAGGGCAAATACTTGATTTTATTTATGGCTCCTAAGTTGGAAGAAAGCCTTCATTTTAGAAAGGTTTCAGAATGATTTCTCTTCTCTCTCCCACTTGTTTTATTTAACTAGCTGTGGCACTCACTATCGTTTCACATAATAAAAGCACTCTGTTGTAGAAATCAGAAATCAAACTCCTAATAAACTAAAACTATCTTCCTATTTCTTGGCTTCCAAACCAGGCAGCTGTGGAAATGTTTATACCTCAGGTCTTTAAAATTCCCATCACTCCAGTCCCTATATTAGACTCAAACCATTTTAAACACACTTATTTTCTGAAGATAACCAGAGAGGTTTTTGTGCCCCAACACTGGTTACAACCTCAATAACAGAGGAACCATGACAGGTAAAATTCCCTAATAGGACTAACACTGGGAATGGCTCTAATCTTAAGCAGAAATCTTTAACTTGCAGTTAATGCTGCAATGCTGCGCACTGTTCCTTGACCTGCAGGAGATGGCGGGTGTATGATGCTGTATCCTGCAGTAGGCTGTGGGTGATACATCATGCTTTAACAAGAGCTAGAAGCCAGCATGTTCCTTACCTCCCTCTGCCCACAAGAAGTCTGTATTGATGCTACTGGGCTGCATAAGGACTTGACCTTCTTCTTATTAAAATCAAACCTTGACTACAAGGTAAAGAATACCAAGCCTTATACCCTTCATTATAGGTACCAATGTGATGTTGGGGATCACAAGGAGCTGTCCACAGTGACTCACAGAGAGAAGGAAGAGGGTTATTGGGATTTGTTTTTTGATAACTAAGGCTGTTTAAGCCACCACAGGTTAGCTCCTGAAGCCAGAATTGCTGCTGCAGATCCAACACCCTGTCACTGCCATGTGCTCTGCCATGTCTCTTGATGCTGCCGTCTTCTTCAGCTACTGAGGGGCTCCTCTTTCAAGCACTGACCTCTGCCTTTTGGTCCATTTATTTGATTCAATCTGAGCTGGAGGACCAGACAAGATAATGGTGATAAATAATGGGAATAGGAAAAACTGAGGTAACTGTGTCGCTGTTCAGATGGGCTGGGAAGGGGAGTGGGACTTCTTTGGGGCCCTCGAACAACCTTGTGGGCAAGTGCATCTTTCAGAACTGAGAAGGAGAAGTGTCCTGTTCCTCACAGCTTTTGTGTTGGGTCTGCTCTTGGCTTTGTTTCGACTCAGGTACATGTCCTGCCAGGCAGCTCCTGGTTTTGCTCCACATGGGAATACCGGTCCTCCTGTATTGTTTCCCATGCCGCTCTGCTGTCCTGGCTCTGTACTCTTGCATTCAGCTTGGTTGTATGCACATGGAGCAGTGTTTTAACTGCAGATGATGTTACTCACTCAGTTGAACTAAGATGTTGCCTTTGATGTCCCAGTGCAGCATGTCCCATCAAAGTGTCATGGCCCATTTAACTGTGTGCAGCCCTGCTGAAATACAGAAAACTTAAATATGCCCCTTCTGTACAGTGTCAGCTCCCACTTCCCCACTGACCCTTCTGTTGTTTCCTATTGAGAGCAAATGGGTGGGATAACCATGTCCTAGGTTAATGACATCTACCCCCACACTGCACAATGAGAGTCATGCCTGTACTCAGAAACAGGAGCAGAAAGTGTCAAACGGGCATAACATAGATGAGGGCAGAGCAAGAGAAATCTGTGTTTGCATTCTTTCCCCCAACCCCCCTTACTAGCATCAGTAACACGAGGAGCCCAAGGGAGAGAGCTGCCAGGCAGGTTTTGCTCTTGCTCCTCTCTCTAAAGCAGCTTTTAGAGTCCAGGGTGTTGCTCTCAAGACACTGATTTGTGCTCAATCCCCACAAATGGCTCCACCAACCTAGGCCTGTTTTGTATGTTTGTCGTTGGCACAGCCAGAATCCAGAGTGTTGGTTCACTTTGATAGTGTTCAGCCTATTCAGTCTCCCCTTTGGATCACTGCCCTTTCTCCACTGCAGTGTCAGGCTGGAGGGGCATGTTACATGGAGCTGGCTGCAGAGATCCAGCGATGAACTGATGAATACTGTATGGAGCAGTGATTTGGTGTCTACACTCTGCATGGTATCAGTAGCAGAGCAGCACACCAGTGTGAGTATCTGCTGGCTTCCCTAATGACCTCGGTGCAAGACTCTTCTCGTGTGGGAAATGGCTCTTCTAGTCTCTGTTCAAGCTCATCTCTGAACCAGCCTTTGCGGCTGTCTAAGGCTTAGCTTTCTGCACCATTTATTTGTTGTCTGTTCCCTCTTAAATTGCCAGTCTTGATGCCATATGGCTCACTTAATAGATAAATAAGCCACTGAACGTGGTGTAAATATTTCCTTACAAGTTAGATTGCAAATGAGGAAGCTGTTATTTCATCGGAAGAAATCAAGCTTTTAAAGTGAGATTAACAAAAGAAGTCTGCTGAATACCGCTGGACTTCACCCTGAAGCTTTTGAATGCCTGATATAGTTAGTTATTTAATAAACTGACTGGATTTTTAATTACTGTTTAAACCTGCCCCTTGGTAAGACTCTCTAAGATCTATTGGGATGTTATAAATGGCAACAAAAGAGGCAGCTCTTTTTTCAGGCAGTGGATATGGCATAAAAAAGTCAGGTTTCAGAGGACTAAGATTATGTGATATAAATAGTGTAATGGAAAATACTAGGCAACTTGCAGTGCTTTTACTGCTGTACAACCTAATACCCTCGGTTCAAAGCTTAACAAAGCCACAAAGGCTAAAACAACAACCGGCCCTTCTCTTCCATGAATGTGCTCTGGGAACAGCATGTAGCTTATTAAATTATTACAGAGACTATAAAAGGATGTATCTCAAAGCTCATCTCTCAGATGTACTTGCCTGTACGTGTACATTGAGTTAGCTTGCTGACAGCTTTGCCAAGAAATAGATGCGTATAGGAAGGAGAGAAGCATCCTCATATTTATTACCCTTAAAACACTTGGAGGATGAAGTGGCCCTATCCATTTCTTTTTTTCCACAGGCTGCTTTAACCTGACTCTGGGAAATAGTTGAGGTGTTTCACTGGTACAATGGGAGTTAATGGGAGAAGAACAATTAGAAGGGGGTGGGTGGGTTACGGACTTGTCCTTTTAGCAGGAATCTGGAGTAGGACTGGCTGTTTGGTATGGTCAGATACATGAACACGTTTCGACATTGTTTCGAAAGCAAGTATTTAATGCTGTGCCACCTTCCAGAGCTTAGTGTTAAATGGCTTGTTTTGTTTCAGAAAAGCTCCCAGGTATTCATGATTAAGCATGACTCTGATATGGTCTCATAGTGGTGAGTAGGGGGTACTGTGGCAGTGCCTCCAAGGAGGCTGAAACCCTGCGATGCTGCAGTGCCTTGCAGAAGGGGAAGATAAGGGAAGTAGCATTCAGACCATCCAAAGAGAAGATCAAAGTAGAGCTGTTTGTGAAACATGCTGTAGCCTCAGGTGAGTTAACATCTCGGTGCATGTAAGCTGTGCTTGGAAAAGGTCTAGCTCTTATCTAATGGAATAAATTATTCCTGACACTGAGTGGTGAAGCACACAAATATGAGGAGCATCTGTTGAGAGCCCAACTCTTGCGCATTTTGGTGCCCTTGAAATAAGGGATTCCAGTTCAGCTGTTGGCTTCTGAAGATAAACCCTCTGGCTGAGGCAGGCAGAAAGTATTTCAAGGGAGAAGGGGCTGAAACAGCAAAGCCGCCAGTGAGTTGGTCTAGTCTGCCTTTGGGAAGCCAAATGGGCTTTCAATGGCTTTCAGTGGTGGCTGCCTGGGCTGCTGCGAAAACCCACTGGAAGTTTGCTCTTGGAAGCAACAGTGACTCTGTGTTTGAGGGAGACGCAGCCATTGCTGCTGGGATGGACTACTTGGTTTAATCTTGTTTGAACAGGACATGCAGCTGGTTGGGGTTTCTTGGGATTTAGCCACACAGGATTTTGCCACTTAGTGTGAGCAGTAAGTGCTGCAGAATGAGCATCTTGGCAAGAGGCTGTGTTTGCAGCTGGGTTACTGACCTGATACTGTCT
The DNA here is from genome assembly GCA_002631895.1 of Agapornis roseicollis. Lineage (NCBI taxonomy): Eukaryota > Metazoa > Chordata > Aves > Psittaciformes > Psittacidae > Agapornis > Agapornis roseicollis. Next base: position 123,215 of record NDXB01009862.1, read on the forward strand.
ATACCCTGCCTGGTGTTGGAATTAGTGTCAGTTTTGCCTTTTTTTGTTCTTTCTCCTGGGCTCACACAGGTTCCAAGCACTGCTGGTCCAAGTAATGCTGGGTTTTCAAACCAAATGTCCCAGAGGCTGCGCTCGCTGGCAGGGAGCCGCTTCCCTGCGGATGCTGGTGAGCCGGGACTACCCAGCATAGCTCTGTGGTGCCTGCACCATCTGGGGATGTGCACTCCTGACACCAAATTCTTGGTATTGTTACAGCTACACGATTAAAGGCAGGGTTGTGGGGACGAAGAGTCCACTTCTCAGGATGCTGAGGGTTACAAGGGAGAGTCACGTTCCCAAAAGGATCCCTTGCTGGTGAAGACAGTGAGGATGTATCCTGTCAGAAATCCCAACATTGTGTTTCTGGCTGCCTTTTTCCTCCCAGAGCCTGAAGATGTTTGAGTAACACCCTGGTATGTTGCATTGACTGCAATATTCCACTGTTGGTGTGGCACACAAGACTGGTCAGATACCTTCTCTCTAAACTTCTGCCTCTGTGAAACTTTCTCTAACAATGTGATGTACTTTGCTGCTTCCCTATATAATAATATTTAACAGTAAGAGCAACATCTAAAGAACATTTGTCCAACCCCCATAGAGCTCAGTGGCTATTTCACAGCATCTCCTGTTACCTGGAGTATTGGCGGGGCTCCCATTGTGGTGTTTGCAACTCGGAGGGTCTCCGGGTTGGATAATGAGTGTGAAGAAGTGAATACTTTTGTGCTCAGTGTCATATGCGCTTTGGAATGATGTGCTGGCAGAACTTCAATTTTGTTTCCAGTAATTTGAGGTTATGGCTAGGATTACATCCCCCAGTCAGAGAGAGATATTAATCAAGAAACAGGCCTCTTAATCCTCCTTTCAGTTCTAATGAAACACTGTAAAAATGCCTTGCACCGGGGGATGTCAAGTATCAGTTGTGCTTTGATTAACATGCTTTTGTGACGGGTTTACTGTTGTACCATGTACCAAGTTATTCAGCAACCTAATTTAAGCTGTCTGTCAGGAGGAAAGTACAAAGAGAGCATTATTTTCTCTCTGGAGTTGCAATAACAGACCTGTGTATCTACAGACATTGGGGTTTTTTTAGGTGCTGGTTTCTCTGCACCCATTGTGACGTTTTTAACCTTCAGAATAAATGGACGTGACACAAATCACACTGTCCCCTGAATGGCAATTAGGAAAGCGATAAGAAATGGGAAATGTTTTTGCAGCTGATATAAGTTAAGCACTTGCTTTCTCACAGCAAAATGGAATTTGGACCAACCCTGCTGGAGTATAATGGGTGTAGATCTGGGCCAATTGAGAGGAGCATTGGGCTCTGAATCTCTAATCCTCTCTCCTTTTTTCCTCCACCCCCCTTCTGAAGTCAAAACACATTTTCAATGGAGGCTTTGTGGTTTAAGTTGCATTTGGCTTCTTATCTCCTCCGTTCTTTCTAATGTGGCTTGATTATATTAGATATGAACTTCCACGTGGCTGGAAGCCAGCACCAGACAGGCTATTCTCTCTCCCAGTTGCTGAAACCTGACAGCGGAATGCCAAGCCTTTTCACAGGACTTGGTTTATTTTCAGAGGAGGTTTTTTCTTGCCTCTTTAAAAACTGACCTCTTGAAAAACAACGTCTGCAGATCATCTCAAAGTAAAATATAGCCGGAGCCTGGAGTCTTCCATGCAAATGCAGCCTCTTCCAGCTAATGTGGCACCAAAGCCCACAGGCTGCACTCACCAACCTGACACCCACCAAGTTTTAGCAGCTCGGTTAACTGAGAGAAGTTTTTTATGTGAGTGGGTGCAACTGCACTCCCAACCCTGGGAATATGGATTAAAAGCTTCACAGTGCACTCTTTTGTATGTTGGCTGCTCTGCAGACAGAAGAAATCAATCACGAGATGGTCTTTCCCTTTGCAAAGCTTATAAGGGGGATTGTTCAGGCTGGAGAAACAAAGGCTCCTTAAGGGGAGACCTTAGAGCAGCTCCCAGTGCCTAAAGGGGCTACAGGAAACCTGGAGAGGGGCTTTGGATGAGGGCCTGTAGGGGACAGGCCAAGGGGAATGGCTTGAACCTACCAGAACAGGGGAGATTAAGATTGTGTTGTGGCATGTTCTTGCATGTCATGTTTTCCATGGCACTGTGACCTGCTCAGGTCCCCAACCTCTAACTCCCTCTGCTAATCTGCCAGGGTGCTCTGTACATTGTGGTGACCCAAGAGCCATTTGTAACACTGTAATGACCATATTAACACCTCTACCTGTAAATGATAGGGCAATTAGCATAGCAGCTTGAACAATTATGAACAAGTGACAGAATGTTCATCAGTGGAATAAGAAGAAAAAGAAGCAGCCTCCTGAGGCTTTGTGCCTCTGAGGAGAGTGGCCTGGCTGTTTGTCTGCTTTCAGCTTGTGTAAAACTGCAAGTTGGGGTGCAGCTCTTGCCAGAAATGCTCAGCTGTCAAATCCATTTATTCCATGAAACACACTTATGACAAGTGCGTGTCTGCTCTGTCTCTGATTTGCTTCCCAAGGAAGGAATCTAAGAGAGAGAAAGTGACTCAATCTCTACTTTTTACCAGGCCAAAGAGTCTTGGTGCCTCTTACCCTGAGTCCCCAGGTGAGGTTACTGATGTAACCGGGGTGCATATATTCAGTGTCAGAAACTGTGCTGGAGGTTGTGCCAGGGCTGAAAGCTTCTTAGTATTTATACAGCTTCTATGCTTGAGGTCTCATCTAAAAGCAGAGTTGTTTCTCTAGAGGCTCTATAGAGAGACAGTCCCAGCTTTGAAGACCTTGCTCTCTTTACCAAGACAGCCAAAACCTGACGTAGCAGAGAGAATGAGGAAATCTAGACTGATGGCAAGGTCCAGGTCATATCTCTCCATGAGATTTCACTGCTATTAGGCGAGTAAAAACACAGGCAGTCTGATTTTGGCCATGAGACTGTTATTCCCTTCAGTGGAAACTGCAAAATGGTGGATCTGCCTTCAGTAACTGGGCTTGAAACCCTGAAACAAGCTTTCTTTACCATGTTGGTCAAGTTACCTGCTTGCTTTCTGTCTCTTTCTCAGTTGACATGGCGCAAGTACTAGTTTTCCAGGGGCATCCCATGATATTTCCATCACAGATCTGAGGCATCCCATAGGATCTCTTTGGAGCTGGGGGTTTGCTCAAGGTATTGCAGTGGGACTTTGGGTGAAGTGGAAACCCAAAGGCAGCCTCATTTTCTCAACCACCTTTCTGTGCTCTTGCTATCAACCAACTTGATCGTAGCTTCACCATGCTCTTTAGATAAGCTTGCACAAGCTTTGTTTTCAATGCCTTAACCAATGAACATCCTGGTACTTGGGATGAGGTGGCCCTGGATTTCTTTTTTCCCAATAATTGCCTCTGAAATCTGACCAGTGAGGTGGTCATTGTTTCCAAATAGCTTCACTCCCAAGTGAAAGCTGTCATTGCTAATGTGTTTTAGCTCAGTGGAAACATCAGGACTGTGTTTGGGACTGCAGGATCATGACATCTTTTTAGGCACAGTGGGAGACAGATGGGTGAGCTGCCAACTTGATGCAAAGACAATAAGAACAAATGAGCTTTTTAAAAATAGAACAATTGCATTTGGAAACAGGGTTGGAGGGGGGTGAAGTTGAGAGGGAAATAACTCTCCCATGATCCTATCCTGGTTTTTATATTAAACAAAACATGTTGCAACACTGTCCTCATTAGCAATGAAGTGACAAACTGGAGCCTTTCCAGAATGGCTGGCTCCAAACTGCTTTCATATTGACCTCAGACGTCAGCTGCTATTATGTTCTGCTGACCACTGATTGCTTCCAGAGTAGCATTTTCTTCTTTGAAACAAAAGAAGTTTCATGTGAGTGATCTCAGTGTCTCCTGGTGTTTCTGAAGTATGATAGTCACAGGCCTTTATTTCGAACCACTTCTCAGCTCAACCGAAAGGAATTGTTAATCTTGAAGTTATTTCTACTGTGAGAGTGTTTAGTGCTCATTTACAAGATCCTCCACTTCACCTTCTGATATCCAGCAAACCAAGGTGGTGAGTACCTCTAATTTATTTCCCTATCTTCACACACACCAGAGTTGGGCTTTAATGCAGCAACAGTGATATCAAGCTCTGCAGGCAAACTTTTATCTTTTCTATGGAGCTTTGCAAGACTCGTGACTATTAAGAAACGGCACTTCTGTAGCAGTAGTTGAAGTTCTGTGCTCAGTCTCTAATGTTATGATGGGAAGTGTGTTTTGTTTTGTTTTTTATCCTTTTCACAAGACAGCAAGATGCTCAGGTAATATTTCATTTCACACAATGCAGGATGAAGGTTATGTTAAAACATGAAACCTCTTGGTCTTTGTCTGGGAAATGAGCCAGGTAAGCTCTGTAAGATCTTTTCAATCTTTCTCTTCTGAAAACCTGTGTAATGTAATTTATTTATGTTCTTATACCCTATTTTTCTACAGTTATCATTTGAAAAGGGCTCTTCCAAGCAAAAGTGAAGCAAGTAAGTCTATCTTTTCCCAAAAGATAAACAGGTGTTTTATCTACTGAAGACCAGAATGAAATATACTGACCAAATAAACCTTGTAAAGTAATAGCAATGAAATGATCTGTAAAACGTATGAATGTTTATCAAGCAGATATTCCCCTGCTGGAAAAATCCCAGCTGTTGTCTTGGGCAGAATTTGATTGCCTTACTCGGTTTTTGTGATAACCAGGCTTCAAGAGGAAGCACGTTTGAAAGCAGTGGAAGTGGGCAGCCTTGGTAAGGTATTGCTTGGGCAAAGGAGAAACTAGCCCTTAAAACTCTACTAATTGGTTCCCCTCAGGTTTTTAACATGTCTTTTCTGAGAAGTGACCATAAGTAACCACAGCCAAATCAGTCTGTGGGCATTCTAGGTGGCAATATAGATGGAGTGTAAGGAGATGGCTTTGATCCACTGCTAGCACCTATTCATGTACCGTTTTCCTCCTCGTTAAGGTCCTACTTAACACTTGTATTTCGTTCATTTGTGGAAGAACTGGAAACAATGAGATTCCTAAAAGAAGGAAGGGCATGACAAACAGACTTTCCTCTGTTTTGTGTGTCTTGAGAATTGAACAATGAAACTGCAGCAGTTTGGCTGCTGCTTTGTACAATGAAGTCTCTGACAGTTTTGTCCATTCAGACACATTCTGTCTGTATTACCCCCCAGTTAAAGTTATACTCAATGTGTGGAAGGATCAACAGCCTTTATGGGCATCAGGCTGTTGTTTTTCCAATTATTAAGAGGCAAATAAAATCTGCAGCATATCTGCTGGTTCCTAAAGGGATGCTGAAGTATTACAAATGCAGGTAGAACCAGATACTTGCTGGAGAAGTAGATGAAGAGTTGGGTATTGGCAGGACAAGAAAAAATGTTGTTTCATACCGTGCTTGATGTTTCTGAATGCTGAGCAGGTAGGCAAATAGTTGAGGTGAACACTTTAAAGAGGAAATCTGTAACATGAAACACAAAAGCAAGTAGTGCCCTGATAGTCGTGACACTGATCTGCATGGAGAAAACAAGCAATCTTCAACCACAAGGAGGTTTCAGTAGAAGGACAGATGCTCAAAGGGTCTTGTGACACCCAGGCAACAACTTGAATGTTCTGCTTCCATACAGACAATGAGTTATGTGACTTGATTAATGGCAGTTTCCATGCTTGAATTTGTCACCTTTCCCAGCTCACACTCCAGCAACTGTCACTGTACTTATTAAGTGATGGAGCAGGGACCTGTGCAGACAGCCTGGCTTTCAGGCAGGGTGCAGTGCCATCTGCACATCCAGCCTGAATCCCTGCCTGGCTTCCCTGTCTCACTGCTGTCTGCAGCCACAGTGGAGGTCAAATTCCCTGTTCTGATTAAGATGCTGGGAAAGATACTCTTGGCAGCTGGCTTCCCAGTCTGAGCAGAGGGGGATCTGAGCCCCAATTCCTAACTGGAGCATTGTATATCCTTATAAACTATAAAGCCTTTTTATTTTCTACACAGTGCGTGTATAGTTTGCTAAGCAAGTTCTTCCTTCTCCTAAGCTCTCCTACTCCTAGCAGTTCTTTGTTCAGTTTGAGCAGTAACTTGTGCTGACAGCACTTTCTAGTTCTGGGAGTCCATCTATACAACCTTCCATAAGTATGTTCTTCCCAATGCAAACAAGTCAAATGATTTACAGCCTTCCCCATCATGAGACAGGCAACCTCTCTGGTCTCAGGGAGAGCCCGGGCTCCGACTCTGTGCTTGCAAAGCCAGTGGTTTGGATTGGGACTTCCATTATTTGCAGTGTTCCCTTGGGAACCTGCAGATTGTTGCAGCTACAAGTTATTTGGGATAGTCAGGGGAAAAGATAGAGAATTTTTAGAGGTGGACTTCATTTTTCCACTTAACTTTTCCCTGGCAGTGGGTTAAAGGTGCACCTCTGTTGGTACTATTTTGGGTCAGAATCAGCGCTTGAGATTCCTTCTAATTTCAGAGCACTTTATTGGAACAAATTGGGTGCAGCTTTTCTTGTCACCTGCCAAGCTTGGATGGCAGAGAAGGCTCAGCTATTTTTTACCACTCTGCTGAGAAGAAATCTGTTTCAAGCAGCTGCTGCTTTTATTATTGTAATAATCTGCAGAGAGTGCAAACAACAGCACTGGGGGCTGGATCCTGTGTGCTGGGTTTCAGGAGATGCTCTTGACTGTAAAGGGGGTGTGAAATTGCTGAGAGCAATGGCACAAAGGGCTTTGTGGAGAGAGCTGGGAAAGTGCCTTGGTGAGATACTTCCTAAGGTGAACAGGGTGCCCAGAGAAGCTGCCCCATCCCTGGCAGTGCTCAAGGCCAGGTTGGACACAGGGGCTTGGAGCAAGCTGCTCCAGTGGAAGGGGTCCCTGCTTGCGGCAGGGGTTGGAGCTGAATGAGCTTTAAGCTCCCTTCTAACCCAAACCATCCTAGGATGTAAGATTCTGTGACGGGGCTCCTGATGAATGAAGCCATGACTAACTGGTGGCCTTTAGAGAAGGAGATTGGTGCTTTGTAAGGATCTCAGAATAGCTTTGTTTACAAAACTTGCAAATAATTAAAACATGAGCAGCATGATTGTGTCATAGAGAGATGAAATGGATTAACAGCTGCTGTGATGGTGCTTGTGAACCTGCAGGAGTCTGCCTGTCGGGAATTTCGTTCTCAATGGTAGAAGTACCAACTCTCACTATGAGTCAGGGCCCACATGTAGGGAAAGACAACTAGGGCATTGGTAGCTTTAGTAAACTGAGTTAATGCAACAGCAGGAGTAGACCACAAGGCTCCTGCCACAGCTGAAGTCACTGCCCATCAGTAAGCATCCCTGTTTTCCTTAAATCCCTTGGAGCTTACCCCCTGTTTCCTTTCAGTTTTGTCACAAGCATGTTCTACCCTTTTAAATGGACTGGAATCCTCCAAGGAACTCCAAAACAAACAAGCAGTCCTCCCAAAGCTCTTCCCAGGAGAAGGTAGTTGCTCAGTTGCTTTTAGTGATGCTCTCCTGAATTGTCTGTCCTACAAGCCATACATGAAGGGCACCAGGAAAAATGATCCCTATCTCCTGGGAACAAGGGATGTCTGTACAGCAAAGCCAGGCTTGGGGGATGTAATTCTGCTCCCTTTTTGGTTCCAGATAGTGGCTCTTTTGTTTAAATGCAGTACAGGTGAATAGATTCCCCAGGGTGAGCCTGTCCCATCCTGGGTTTTATCACAGTCTACAGAGCCAGCAGGAAGTTTGTTGAATCCCCTTGTTAAAATATTAGCTGCACTTCACTGAAAAGCTTAATGCTTTAAATTGTGCTTTAAATGGCCTCCCACCCCCTGCAACTGCAGGGGGAAGGATTCTGGCCAAGTAAAGGATCTGTAAAAAGAAACATCTCTTTTTATATGACACCCTGTTAGCCCTAATGACAGTTTTCTCTTTGTAAGTGCAGTAAAGTATGGAAATATTGCTGTGCTCCATGGTGCAATTTTCTGACTGTGATTTTCGTTGATAAAAGCCTTCAGAGAGCGCGTTTCCCTTCCCACTTATCTGCCATCAAAAGGCAGCAAATACATGAAAAATTCAGCTGTCACTCTAAACAAAATACACAATTACTCCGGGTTGATGTTTTAAGCAGAAATAATTTCCATGGCAGAGAAACCTCCAGCTATTTTCTAAACACTCTGATGTTTGCTCCCAGCTTTTTGCTTTACGCGTGTATCACCTGTTTTAGATAAGTGAATGCAAAGATGAGATACCACGAGTTAAAACTTAGCACTTGCCAAGTTCAATATTTGCTGGGCTGAGCCCTGAATTTGTTCCTTGACTCCTATTTTGCACCAGAGAATGAGAAATCTTTTCTAACCTGCCAAAGGCAGTTATTTTAGGAAGCTGACGAAGAGGGCAGATGTTATTCAAGTGGTTGGATAAGAAAAGGGAATAGTGCGTGTTAACTCTTCTGAAATAATCTGATACATGAAAGCAAGTGGAAATGTTCCTGAAATGTGCTAATTTGTTTGGACAAATCTAAGCAGAAAAGATAGGGTGGAAATCTGATACTTCATCTTTCATAGCTTGAAATACTAAAGTGGGGTTCCTTATGTCTCATGTTGCTTGGAATGAACTTCTTTAGGGGTATCTCTGAACCCTGAAATCACCCCAGGTCCAGAACAATGCTCCTGTGGTTTGATTTTATTTTAAAATGTATTTAACACAGTTGAAAATAGAGACCAAGAAGCCTCTATCTTTAATGTAACCCTATTTAGAAACAGAGAGGGGAATATTTCGTGTTTTCTTTCAAGGGCTGAACCTAAAAATAACAGCAAGAAGCAACTTATCTTGGCAAAACAAACAAAACGTTTTCTTTCTGACTCAGACTGAAAGACTTCTTCTCTTTTGGAAGTTGCTTAGGCTTTATTCATTTTTTTATCCCCTGCAACTTAAACATTCAACTTAAATGCAAACTCAAAACTCAGTTTAACACTTCGCAAAGTTGTTTCAGCACTCCTAAACTGGGTGCTAAACTCCTAAACTGGGTCTGGGAGAGAAAAAAAATCCCCCTTCTCAAAGCAGAGACTCTTTGAAAACATGAAGAAAACCAAATATTTTGATACTCTTAATGTCACAGAGTCATAAAATCGTTTGGTTTTGAAGGGACCTCTGGACATCATGCAGTTCACCCGCCCTGCTCAAGCAGGGTCAGCTAGAGCAGCTTTCCCATGTCCAGTTGGGTTTTAACTGTCTCCACAAATGGGAATGTCTTCTCTTTCTTTGCCCCTCAAAGCATTAGCTAACTCAAGTGCTAATGCACTGGTAGTTTTTGTCTCATCCCAAATTCCATCTCTGCAAATTCATTGGTCTTCAAAAAGAACAAGAAAGAAAAGAAGTCTTCCACCTCACCGTATTACTCATTTCCCAGAAAATACTGCTGTCTGTGCAAGTTTGGGTTTTGTTGTTGTTGATTATGTATGTAAAGTTCCCTGGAGAGCACTACAGCATCTCCTGGTTCATACAAAGAAGCCTGATTCACTTTCCGTGTGCAGATTTTCATATTATAATTAAACTTGGCTTCAGTTCAGAGGTTCTTTGCAGTGAAGATTCTTATGTGCTGGTGAAGCCATGTCACCATTTAAAGTTCCTGCAACAAAAGAAATTCCAGAGTGCAGATACATGGCATTCAATTTAATTATATACATGGCATTCAATTGAATGATATTAATTCAGTTTGAGAAAATGAGTATTTAGCATTCCAGGGTGTGTAAAGATGATGTTTAATAGCGACAGAAAAAGTCATTGTCCTTCACATGCAAGCGGCCCAGCTAGTTACTCTGAGCTGAGCTAGTCCTGCTCTCAGAATGGCAATGGGTCCACTGGGCTGGACTCTCACTGCTATGGATTTCAGTTCTTCTCAAGCTAAGGTCTAAGCTGTAGCACCTCATTGATATTTCCAGGTCTAGTCACCCACGGGAAAAGGAATATCCTATTGCTAGAGATAGACCACTGACCTGCTCCTTGTGTTGTTGGAGCTAGTTCCACCCTTTGAGAAGTCCAGTGCCTAGCAGAGCTCAGCTTACAGAAGCAGGACTTTAAGCAGAGGGGAAAAGCAAACCTCTTGATGAGACTTGGTCAAGCCAGCCTCTCTGCTGTTTGTATTTATACAGCAGCAGTGCTCAGCTCTATGGTTCAAATCACCTAACACACTTGCATAAAGGTCAGGCAGCAGCTGCTGCTGCTAGACCTGGCAGATTCACAGATAAGCTGCATTTCCAGGCAAAGCTTACAAGAAAAGCCCAAGGTATCAACGTTTAATGTTTCCAACAACATGTCCAACACAAGCGTACATCTTAGCAGGGAGCTTGTTCTTCATGTTTTAGTAGAAATACGCACTATTAAGTCTCAACCTTTTGAAAACTGCGCCCCACACACTAAATAAAAAGGGTCCTTTAAATGAGGTGTGTGACACAACTGTGACTAGCAATTCTTCAACCACAGTCAAGTGTTTGCGTAGCTAACGGCAAATGAGATGTGTTCTGAAGAAGGGATGGATATTGCGCTAATATAGAGAATATCTTTGCATAGTAATAATGGAAGAAAAATCAAATTATTCCAGAGTCTGACTAGGCATGGAGTGGAGTTATATGAGAATGTAAATTGAAAAGAGAATGGGCCCTATCTCTGTATTCCCACCAGTCTTTTATAGGTAATGAATTGTTTAGAAAATTTAGCTAGGGAAAAGCTTTTGAGTTGGAGCCTGGCAGTCCTTCAGGGTACTCTTAGAGGTTATCTCTGCAAGGCAGGTGGATGAGGAAAGAGACAAGCTTAACCCTATAAAAATAATTATGATATATTATTAGCAACTGCTGGCAATCTAACGGTGTCTTTTCAGCAAAGACATCACTGGCTTAAATTTCTCTCTGTCATATGCATAGAGAAGCAACTCTTATTGAAACCTACCTTCTGGTAATTTCTCAAACTTGAAGTTAGGTAAGAAACTTCCTGTACTTGAAACTTCACAGGTTCCAGCATATTTCTATGTTATTATCAATGGGAATGCCATTGAACAGGCAGCATGCAGCATGGTTCAACACTTAAATTGGCATTAGAAATCTGTTGAGACCACATGATCTAGTAGATCGAGCATGTACCTGGGGTATTTCCTTTATTATCTAAATTCTTCCTTTCTGAGATTTATTTTTAACATGACCTTATGATGCTTTATACCTCAGAACTTGTTGTATAGTTTTACTTTGTAAAGGTATAAAAAAATGCTCGTGATAATTCTGTTCCTACAGGCTATTTGAAAAGAAACAGCTGGATTGAGGGCAGAGATGTCCCCCATAAAGTCACAAGGGGGGAAAATCAATGGAAGAATGGAATATGCAAAACTGTGATCAGCAAATAAAACATCTCACAGATGAAGTCTCACTCCACAGTCCATCACCTGAAAAGACTTAGCTAATGGTTGGAGAAGGGGCAAAGGAGGGGGAGAAGAGGACAAGGGCAACATTAGCAAAACCTAGGGCACATTACATAGTCAATAAGTAATTGCTGCAATTGGAGCTCATCATCGGCTTAGCACTTAATGTCTTGGCCTTTTCAGAATGAATTTTATTAATACTAATGTCTCAGAGAAAAATGTAGCAGTCATTATCTTTGTTGATTCTTGTGGTGTTTGAAAGTGAAGCACTTGCTGTTGATCACTTGTCTCTACCAAATCCTTCATGTCACCAAGGGCCGTCCAACACCTAAATCATGCCCTTGGCGTCTCTGAGGAGGAGTGTCAGGACTACTGGCCTATAAATCCAAACTGACTACTCCTGATCAACTTCTTGTCCTTCAGATGTTTGGAAATGGAGCAAAAAATGATGGGAACAATCACCTTCCAATGGATTGAGGTGGGGCCACCCACCCTGTAGTTTCCTGGATCTTCCTCTTTGTCCTTCTTGAAGACAGAAGCACCATTTGCTTTCTTCTGGTCCTCAGGAACCTCTCCTGATCACTGTGGCTAAATAAAAACAATGAAGAGTGGCCTTGCAACAACATTAGCCAGCTCCCTCAGCATCTCGTGATCACCTCTCATGGATTTGTGTATGTTGCTTTGTTTAAATGTTCTCTGACCTGAATCCATGTGCCTCTTCCACCAAAGTCTGCCTTGCTTCAGACTCCCACTGGTCTTGGGGACCTGAGACTGCTGAAGGTTGGTCTTACCGCTCACGACTGAGATGAAGAAGGCATTGAGTATCTTGACCTTTTCTGTGTCTCTGGGGAGGAACTTTCAGCTGTGTTCGAGTGATGGTGGCTGCTTTCTAATGAACTGTGCTGATGGACTGACCCTGGTGCCACCAAAATTGTTCTGGAACACTTACTGAAGGAAATGCCCCAGACATAGAGGGATGAAAGGCTTATTGCTTCCAGCATCCCCAATTCCACGTGCTGCATTTCTTCCAGATCTCAGGATATGAAGGTGCTATTTTCTCTGGTCTCTGTAAAAGCTGTTACAACACATCACGTCTCCAGTAGAGTTCTCAGGTGATGCTGAGAACTCCTCACTTCACCATTAGGGTTTTTACTCATGCTTTTACTCATGGGCTTTTACTCATGCCCATTTCTTTAGAAAGCAGAGCATGGGTTTCTTATATGAATTCTGCTGATCTTTTGCTTTTATTTCTCTTCTGTTTCTCTATTCACTTCCATCAGTTTCCCCAGTTAAGTGTAACTATTTGAGCTGCTCTGGGCCCTTGCAGCAGGAGCAGAAGCATTTGCAATCCTGCAGAAAGGCGGTTTTGCTTTGTTCTTAATTTCTTCTGAAATCACTAGGCAGAAATGATTTGAAATGCTCTAAAAGTGAGGGTAGAGCAGAGGCCTTGGAATGATAACACCGCAAAGACCTTACTCTTTGTCTGGTTTACAACATTGTCGTGGTTTAAACCCAACCAACCACGCAGCTCGTTCACTCACTCAACCCCCCCTTTCTTGCCCTCCCCTGCTTCCAGAGAGATGGGGGGAGAATCAAAAGAATGCAACTTCCACAGGTTGAGATAAGAACAGTTCAGTAACTAAGGTACAACACAAATCACTGCTGCTACCACCAATAATAATAATGATAAAGGAAAAGAATACAGCATCCCATCAACCCCAACAGATAACTCACGACACCCCACCAACCGAGTGCTGACCGACCACCTCTTCCAACCACCCCGAGAGAGCTAGGCCTTCCGGATCACCCCCAGTTACATCCTGGGCATGACGTGCTATGGTATGGAATACCTCTTTGGTCAGTTTGGTCCTGTCAGTACAGTCCTGTCCCTCCTTCCTCCTGGCTTCCCCTCCTCCCCGGCAGAGCATGAGGCTCACAAAGTCCTTGGTCAGGGCAAACATCGCTCAGCAACAACCAAAAACATCGGCCTTATCAGCCTTGTTCCTGGGTTAAGTCAAAACACCAGCTACTAAAGAGAAGAAAAACTGACTGCAACTGCTGAATCCAGGACATTGAGGAAGGCAGATCATCAACAAAAACGAATAAAACCCCAACCACACAACAAACCCCTCCCCACATGCTGGGGTGGGCCCATTAGAGGAATGTGGGCTCATTAGTCCTGCTAAATATGATACTGCTCATCAAGTCAAAAAAGCAAAGTGAGGTCTGGAACACTTGGCAGGAAATCAGCCAAGATCCATTATATTATCTTTCATGTGGCTTGTTAGTGGTGACACTAATTGAAGGCTGGGCCCTCTGTTTTGCTGACTGTCTAACACAGGGTCATTTTCATCTTACCTGATTATGTTGTCCTATTATAAGAAGCATGACAAGAGCAAGATTTGTGGCAACTCCTACCATTGGGTCCAAAAGCTCTCTTGCCACCTGGAAGGTTTCTGTTAATAAGTGGACTGACTCATTTTTCACTTCTAAATATCCATATAAGATTGCTGCTGTCCGGCTGCATTTCAGTTCAAGCCAGCCAGGGTCCCGTAGCTTATCAATCTGCGGTTACTGCGTGTGTGAAACTTGTGGGAATATTAAAAATGCTGCAATTCCTACCCAATTCTGTAAGAAAATGGCTTGAGCAAGACTGCCCACCTGAGGCTTGCCAATGGGAGTGAGTAGGTAAGAGCTGTTGTAGGTGAAGACCACTGAATACTGGAATTGTTTTGGGAGGGCTTTCTGTAGCACAACTGGGATAAGAACTGTGATGCTTTGTGTTGCCTTTATCTACTTTGTTTGTAATTTCCTCTTATAGTTCCCTTGCTTTTTCTTTCCACTTCCCTAGGCACGCAAGCTCAGCTATATAATAAGGAGCTGAGTTTTACCTCCCGCGTATCAGGGTGAATCTAAAACGACTCTGTGGAAGTCAAAAAGATCTGACATTGGTTGGGGGAGAAATGGTCCCCGTAAAGAGCTTGTTAAATTCCACTCCAATTGTGGAACAAATTAACTATTAGAGCCAGCCAGCTGGATGCACCTCTCTGGGGCCAACGACTAGAGAGACTTAAAAGTCCATTAAGCTAATGCCTAAATTCATTCTTTGCACATAGCGCACACACAGGAACTGTCCTCTCAAGCTGGGCTGTGGCAAGGTCCTGCGTTTCCATCAGGGAAGGGATTTACATCAGTGAGAAAACATTTGGTGATTATGACTACCAACTGTGTTAATCATCGGCTCGAATTAAAAGTCACTAACAAGTTGCTTTGGGATTCGCGTGGCTATGCAAGGGAAAAGAGCCAGAATGAGCATTTCTGAGCAAACTCCATGTTCCAGCGAGGGATCATCCTTTTCCTCTGTTGGCTGATGAGACATTGCACAGAAATGGGGCTCCATCAGAACAGGACAGGCCCTTTCAAGGCAAAATCTGACCTTTTGCTTTCATTTGAGGTTCAACAAGGCAAAGTGCCAGGTCCTGCATCTGGATACAACAGCCCCATGCAACACTACAAGCTTGGGGAAGGATGGCTGGAAAGCTGCTCAGTGGAAAAAGACCTGATAGTGTTGGTTGATGGCTGCTGAACACAAGTCAGCTTGTGCCCACAAGAAGGCAGACAGCATCCTGGCCATTATCAGCAATGGTGTGGCAGCAGGGTCAGGGCGGTGATCATCCCCCTGTACTGGGCACTGGTGAGGCTGAACCTGGGATCCGGTGTTCAGTTCTGGGCCCCTCACTACAAGAGAGACATTGAGGTGCTGGAGTGGGGCCAGAGAAGGGCAATGGATCTGGTGCAGGGCCTGGAGCACAGTGCGATGGGGAACAGCTGAGGGACCTGGGGGTTCAGTGTGGAGAAGAGAAGGCTCAAGGGGGACCTGATCACTCCCTGCAGCTGCCTGACAGGTTGTAGTGAGGTGGATGCCAGTGTAGGATGCTATATGCTAAGGGGGTTGGTCTGTTGTGGTCTATCTTATGCTTTGTCTTGGTGTTTGCAGCACTTTATGAATGCTCATTGAAGGAGGCTGGGATGTTAGGAGAAAAGTTGAACTTTCCAACCCAAAACCTCAGCTCCTTTTCTGATGGTTTATGTAACTGAAAAGCGGAAATAGAGTCTTCAGTAATTCAGCAAAGATTTAATGATCAAAGCTGCAATTAACAGGCTGGTGAGTCATCTCACAATTGTCCATGTGCTAAGAAGTACAGGCTGTGAGAGAGATCATGTTGTTATGACTGGTTTTGCTCAATGTGGATATAGGAGCTGCTAATACTTCCAGCTACAGAAGCAAGTACAGTTCTGCAGACCTATGTTTATAGAGCAGAAGAAAAGGCAACAGTCCTGGCTCCCGCATTGGTGTGTTTTATTTAGTAGTTCTCTTTGCAGCATCTGAATTCATTACGGTGCTTTATTACTTTTCACTTTCAGTGTCTGCTCTCAGTAGGCATCTTGAGTTTTTTCTTTCCAGTTTACATTAACAAATTACCCACCCAAACAAGACCTTTAGAGCATTAATATTCTTTTCTCCTTCTTCAGCATGCGCTAACAATGCAACATTTAACTGAACACCTCCCAGTGTGTGCATTTCCTCACATTAAAATTGCAAAAGTCAAGGAAATGAAGACAAAAATATCCACCCGTGCTGTTTCTCAAAAATCCTCACAAGTAATGTAATATTTCCCTTTAAATCCTGCTGGTTTATTCTGCTTGATACAGGAATTAGGGCTAAATACAATTTGGTTTAAGTACAGGAGAAACTCCTTGTTCCTAAAAATGTTCAGTCTGTCGCATAGGAAAACCGCTAAAAAGGAAGCAGGAGATTTTGTATCTTTCTCCTGGAAAAACATAGTGAAAGATGTAGATATCTTGCTTTGTGTCTTGTTTTCCCTGCTCCTCGGCTCCCTTTCTAGTGGCGGTGAGGTAATCTTCATGTTTCATTTTCAGACCCTCCTAGCAGCTGCAATATTCAAACTGTAGCGCACTAGAATGCGATTGCCTGCTTCACAAAAATCATTGCTGAGGCGCCGCTCTTAAAGATTTATTTGTGAAACAAGCTTTTTTATCTTGCCATTTTTGACATCAAGTGCCTCGAGTCAATGACAGATAGCTATAAATCAATGCCAGCTTTTACAAGCATCCCAAAAGGAACATCTAATGTGAAATATAATGCAATCAAATCAATTGGTACTTTCATTCCCAGCTTTGTCTGAAAAGAGACCTGCTCTGTATGCTGAGAGACAAATCATGTTATCTGATCTAGCGAGTCTTGCAAACAAGCAAATTCAAATATCTTATCATGGATCAAATCCATTGTGGTCACTTTATTCGGCTGACATAATGCCCCTATAGAAAATGCTCTTAAATTCTTACATTACTTTACAAATGCAGTTGTTTAGCAGATGAGAAGTAGTATTCCTATCTTCTACACTTGCAGTGTGTTAGAATGGCCTTTATCTAGTGCAAAGAGTTGCCACAATTTGATGGGGAAATAGAAGAAAGCCCTGTTTTGAAAATGCGGATCTTGAACTGCAGGATTTAATGGGCTTTTTGTGGTCCAGGCAAACAGTTTATGTCCTTTAAACTGGGAGGGAGAAGCTTCCCATGAGAAAGATGGGGAGAGACTTTTTAGCAGGGCCTCTTGTGATAGGATGAGGGGTGATGGTTTTAAACTAAAAGAGAAGAGATTCAGGCTGGATGTGAGGAAGAAATTCATTACAGTGGTCTTGCTACCAGATATAATCATGAGTGGATAACTTTAATGTTGATGAGAATGATAAAGCTTGACAATGAGGAGGAGGACCTTTCAAGGCTCAGGCAGTGACAGAATTTGGCTCCATTCTATTTGCTTTTTATGTGTGTTCAAAAGAGGAAAAATACTTGCATTTTAATATCAATCCAGCAATCTAAATTGAGAGGGAAGTAATTAGACATGAAAGAAATCGAGTCTTTTGTAACAACATTTTTAAAGTATCAGTTTCATTCTGTCATAATATTTTTCTGATTAGATTTACCTTCTAATATTTTAATAACTTTATCATGAAGTAAGGAAGCCCTTTGTAGCTTATCTCACCAGCCTGACTAGGACTTCACACTTAATGAGGTTTATAATTCAATATAACCACATCTGCATCTTTAATAATGCCTAACATTTAATCTTCATCGCACCGCTTGAATCAAAAGATCCAGAATTAAACCTACTGCAGCTTAATCCAATAATAAGCATGCATGACATTTTGTGCAAGATGTGTGCCTGATCAGCACGGTGCACGCTTACAATTGTATCAGATGTAGAAAAACATAGTTTAATCAGCCAAGGTAGATGGTGACATTTAACTCCCACTGATGCATCTACTTTGGGAAGACTCGAAGATCCTGCCCATGGAAGAAAGGACTGGTTCTTAGAATGTTGGCAAACTTAGGTCCAAATCCCTCTAGTTAGTGCAGCATTAATGCACACCCTCACTAGTAACATGTGGTCTTCAGACCCTCTAACTTCAGAGAGGTGACAGGAGGTGAGGCACTGGAATGGGTTGCCCAAGGAAGTTGTGAGTGCTCCATCCCTGGCAGTGTTCAAGGCCAGGTTGGACGAAGCCTTGGGTGCCATGGTTTAGTGTGAGGTGTCCCTGCTTATGGCAGGGGGGTTGGAAGTGGATGATCTTAAGGTCCTTTTCAACCCTAACTATTCTATGATTCTATGTAAACATTGCTTTGTGGGTTGCAACAGTTCTGTCCCTGTGACACCTACATTTATCTCTGATGAAAGTGAGACAAACAAGCAGGACAGAAGATACAGCATGTAGGGAACTATTTGGGAACAGGCAGTGTTAGAATAATCTATAATATGTTGAGGTGAAATGATGAATTTATGAAAGATGAGCCCAATTATTTAATGAGAAGCTAAAACTTCTCATTTATCTTCTCATTTATCCTTAGGTCAGTTACACTCAAAGCCACAGTTTTGATTCCTTACAAATACAAAAAAATGGGCAAAAATCAGTGAAAGATTCAAAGCTATATTAGACCTTGATTCAAGCTGTATGTTATTGTGCCTGTATTTAAGAGCTTTGGCTGTGATTCTTACTGGATTGTAGAGCAGTTAAATGTATTTAGAATGTTGACATGGTTAACAGCAGTGCAGCATCTCCATGTGAAATGTGTTGTGATTTTCAGAGGAAGCCCCCACCACAGGTAAAAAGACAGCTCTTCACCAGGATCTGATCAGAGTAATTTGACAGCAGCTGGGTCAGGATAGGAAGCTTTGATTGGAGGAGATGAAAGTCTGCTGAAAACACTGCTGGGCCTTAGAGTCCATTGCTGAAGCTGAAACTTCAGATTTCCATTGGGCTCCATCTGACTTTAATTAAATAAGGGAAGATCAAAGTCTACAAATCACCGTGATCCGTATCAGCACTAAACTAAAGGTAAAAATTCTCAGTCTCTTTCTATTCCTTTGAAGTCAATAGTGAACTTTGTGCAGGGCAGGAGGACATGATGGGTGCCCTTTGGGTAGCTGCAGGTTTACAATGGTTTTGACGTGATGTTTATGCAAGGAGAGGGAGAAAAGCTGCATCTTGAAATGATGCCTTCGCAGCTGTGGGTCCCTGCTCCTCCCCCAGATTGATTTTATCTTTAGGATTTGCTTTGTTTTTTGATGCAAGAGGCACAATTACATCTAATAAATCAGGGAAGCCATTGTCTTAGTTTTCCTTCAGCTATAAATCACAGCCTATTTCATTCCAACCACTTCCCCTCCAGCCTTCCTTGCATACTAGTGAGGTGAGCTGGAGACCCACTTGATATAAACATTGTGAACTAAACCAGCTGGAAATAGACGGTATAATAACACCAGCCTGCTGTCAGCCCTCATCTATTTTTGTTTGATTGGTATCTGATTGTGATTGAAAGGCTTACTCCCAGAGTTAGCCACCTTGAGACCAACCTTGAAAGCATGTCACGTTTGGCTACTTCCTAGCATCTTAAGCACAGCGTTAGATCCAAGAGCACACATGGTGCAATAAATAGAAAGCTGGCATCTTGCTACACTGCACAGCAAAGGAAAAGCAACATGGAAAGAATCTGACAGACATGCAAAGAAATGGAAATGCTGCAAGGCAGAAAGAGGAGACAGTACACGTGCATTAGCAGCTCTGGGCAGGACAAAGCAATGACTTCCCCAGGGTCCAGGTTGGCCTATGTCTGACTGTTGCAAAATACAGCATCCCTTCTCTGCAGCAAGGATAGATTTGAGTGTGTACGGCTCAGGAGAGCTGACATCAGAGCAATTCTTGGGGTTAACAAACTCTTACTTGCTGGGGTTGGGATGGAGAGTTTGTGCTGCAGCTCTGCCAGGGCTGTGCAGGATGCTTATGAAAGGCACATGAGCAGGGAAAACCAAATAAACTCTGATGATGTTGAATAGAAGTTAGGGAAAAGGGACAGTAACAGGTCTGCAGCAGAAGGGAGCATTGGTTATTTTGATTTCCGTTTCTGTTGTCTGACTGGCAGCCATAAATAATAGCTGTAAGGCCAAAAGATACAGATATTCAAATCCTACCTCCCTGAAAAGAAGGGAGGGGTGCTTTTAGAGGTTGTGGAGCTGAGGCTAATAGCAACAACCCCTGGCAATGAGCTCCAGAAGAGAGAACTAGGGAAGTCAATACACCTGATGAACAGAGTGATGCTCCAGCACAGAACCCAGGAATAGCAAGAGAAAAGTTGTGAGTAAATAGCCCTGTCATCTGCACTGGAAGTGCAAATAAGAACTAGACTGTATTGCCACAGAGTAAGAAATGTCATCAGTATTGCATAAAACAGAGCTTGACTTTGGGTCAATGTACTGTATTTGATGTTGGTTTGCATTTGAGCTGCTCTCAAAATAGCATGACAAAAACCAAATAGTATGCTGCTGCTTTAGGTAACACAACAAGGTCTATCAAAGAGGTCTGAGCACAGCCCTCAGCTAGCAATAAAGGACTTTGTAAACAGGAGCTGCAATTGATATTTAAATTGCTTGCTATTTCTAAAGCATTTTAACAGCATTCCTGTATCAGCTTCTCTAGTGGGCTTCTCATAAAACACTGAGGTAGGTCTCCTCTGGTATGTAACCCATAACATACCAGTGGTGCTTTCTAATGTACTTCTGGAAGGGAAGGATTTTTCCCTTACATGGAAAATCTATAGAAAAGCATTGTGGTCATTGTGGTATAGAAAAGCATTGTGGTCATTGACAATAACTTTTTCTATGGGTAGTCTTTCTCTTGGTGTCTGTTCGAAATTTTGTGCTGTGGAAGCAAAGCTCCTTTCAGGTTCCTGAGTGAAAGAGTGGTTGTGTGTTCACCTGCACGGTCCATCCACCAAAGCTCCCCTTTGCATGGAGGGTAAGAGACTGCACACAGCTGGGCAGGAGATCAGCATTTACCATTGGATATGTTGGTATTGCTGCACTGAGGGGGCAGGTAGAGAGAGGTGGAGGAAGGCGATCTCTGTAAAACAGGAGGACCAGGGTAGGTTTTAGAGGGTGAGTGGGACTTGCTGTTCCTCCCTCTTTGTTTCTGGAGTTCATTATGACACTGAAGCAGCTAAAGCCTCAAACATGACCTTCACTCTATGATGCTACAGGCAGCCAGGGAAGTGATGGGAAAGCTGAGTCTGGGAAGAAGCTCCAGTGTCTTTTGATTATTGCTGTAAAAGATAAATGTCAATAGAAAGCCCTAACAGCAAAGCAGGGCTGTCAGAAGCACTTAAGTGCTTTTGTTACTGGAGTGGCAGAACAAGGCCACTTCAGATGGCTCCCCAAACCCCACTTCTCTTCCAGGTGAGCATGACAATGAAGCCTATCCCTATCTTGAACTATTTATATGTGTTGTGGGTTAAACAGAATCAACAGCCTTGAGCCAAATGGCTGTCTGCTCACGAATGTCCCACCCCACAAATCGATGGCTGTTTATTCCCACCGATGTGGTTTATCATTTTTAGCTAATAGGTGCAGGAAAAGGAACAATGAAGGAAAGGTTCCCGATGGCTGTCAGTGAATTTGTTTTGCAGTTAACAGCCTTTGTAAAGCACAGCCTAACTTTATCTCATTTCACTGTGGGTGTGCTGGGATAATTGCTCGAGTACTTTGTTAAAAAGAAAAGCTCTCCACATTTCCATTAACTCCCGGCATGGTGTCGGTTTCACTTGACTGCACTAGGTACCATTTACAGTTCAATTTCACAGTCATGATGGACTGAAATGTATAAACCTGCTTTCTCTCCACTCCACTAATCACATGCGTTAATAAACAGGGAGATTCGTAAGCCCTGTTACTCTAATTTTTCCTTTGTAAGTCTATTCTTATGAATTAAATAATAACCTTTTCTTTCCCCCTCTGTGAAATCCAAACTGCCAGGACTATCTTATTCAGTAGGGTGTAATAAGCTACTATTTTAGGGAAGCAAGCCAGGCATGCAGAAGTTGTTGCAAAGTAAGAAGGCAAAAGAATAGAAATCCAGCAACAAAGAATAGTGTTGTATGATGTCAATCTACAGTATGCATGTGTTTGTATAATCACATTGGAATTCACTTTGAACTTTAGCCTGGAAAATTTACTTACCGGGGGGAGGGGAAAAGGATTTGAGTATCTAAGCACCAAAATAGCCAAGACAAAGTAGTAAAACTGTGTGGTTGGTTGTACAGCAGAACCACGTGAAAATGCAAAGAATCCCTTTTGTGACGGGTAGAGACAAGTAAGCCACTTGATCGTTATGGTATGAGATAAGTATACAAGCCACAGGAAATGCTGTGTTATTCACATTCCTCTCTCGTTGTTTTTCCAAGGGTGGCTAATTTTTGCCTTTTTAAGGCACTTTTTTGTACATGACTTGTTCTTGCTCTGGTTTAATAACATCAGTTCTCTACAGAAGAAGAAAGAACAGTCCCTAAGTACCATTACGTGAGACAAAGCATGGGTAAGAGATCAGAACACCAGGGGCTGCCTTTTCTCCTGTGGCTTCTTTGGTGAAGCAGCAAGAAAAATAACCACCCATATTTGACCTACTACAGCATTTATTAGCCCTCATTCATACTGATTGAGTGCCCAGTTGACAAGTCCCAGCTTCAGTGTTGCTACTCACAAAACTCCTACTCTTTGTAGGGACTGCCCCATCTGGCCCTTTGTAAAACTGGAGGCAGTAGCCTTTCCCTGTTAAAGGCATATGAAAGAAGCATTCCAATCCCTTAACCACATTTTAGAAGTGATAAATACCCAGCAACTTCTTTTGGGTTAATTTGGCCCAAATAACAGAAGATCTCAACTCTGGTTACTGGGCCCTTTAGAAAATACCCCTGGTTTTGCTGCTGACATGGAAGCAAAGCCTGCTTCAAAACCTCCCCTAGAAATGCTTTAGAATGGAAGGCATAGTTTTGCATCATGCCTTTACCTTTTGTCTGTCCTATGGCATCTTTGATCATATACGTCCCATTCTTCAGCTGTGCTCGAGGAAGATCTTACTGTGAACAGCAGCGGCAGGGGGGTTGGAACTGGATGATCTTAAGGTCCTTTCCAACCCTAACTGTTCTATGAGTCTGTGAACACTAATTCAGTCTGCAAAAGATATTGGTAATGGGCTGCTGGGTTTTCATCTCTCTCTTTTATAAAGCAAAACAGTTAAATTCTTAGGATTTAATCAATAGTGTCAGAGCAGCTTTGTCTCTCCTCTTAAACTGTTGCCTTCTTAGTGCCTTTTTTTGGGAACAGGCACGGCTAGGATTGCATCTTCTCCTTAGACAGACAGCAGAACCTGTGTTTTTCTCTTAGTTAATGCTACCTGTCCTAAAAGGCGATTGGGTGACTTCTGTGATAAACCACCTGCAGTGTATAATGGCAATGTGATTCATCTTCAGACCTAGCTATTGCAATAATAAAGCTTTTTCCAGTCAGTAGCTAAGCTATTCTATGATTCTAAGGTAATTTAATTACAGTATTTGAGCTGGAAGATGCCAGCATGTAGAAACTTCCTCTAGTGACTCACATAGTGTTTGGAAATTCACCATAGCAGCGAGTCTTTCCTTTAAAGTTTACTCTTTCCTCCTCTCCCTCCCTGTTTTGTTTGGTTTTGGCAAAAGCTGTTAGGATGTGTGGGTCCAGGGCAGCTCTTTGCATCCTTTTGACGTAGGCAGAAGAACAAAGGAGAAAGATAGGAGAAAGACAAAGCAGGATGACATGAGGTCCCTTGTACCCCACCACACTGTGCCACCTGCAAGTATGTGATGGGGTGCGGGGGGTGAGGAAACCATGCAGCTCTTGTCTGCCAGTTACTTCCTGAGGAACCTAACCCTCATCTGACCCTTTTGAATGCTCTCTTTGAAGAGACTGCAGAGACACAGAGAAGAGGAAGTTGGTCTTTGCAAAACTAGATCCATGCTTCTATCAGTCACTCGGATATACCTCAATCTTTTGCTGTTAGAGGATTTCACTGAGGTTCTCCTGATCCACTACATAAGATGATCAAATATGAGATGGGAGATGGTGAAAAGGCTGTGTAAATGCACTGCAGCTGTTTTTCTGGGCAAGAGTCTGAATCCATGGCTAATGCAGTCAGATCTCTCAGAGCAGCAGATTCTCTGTGCTCCTCTTGGATCTGGGGTTTGCAGAGACCCACAGGAGTGTGCTGAGCATTTCTGGCCCCAGCAGCTTTGGCTCAAGCCCATGTTTCTGTGACGCTGCATTTGACTTCATACTCTGGGAAGCTTAAGCTGGATGTTGCTGGACTTGTTTGCTTACCTCTGTGCTGCATAACCTTGGATGTGAAGTGTGCCCCTTAACTCGGCAGCAACAAGGGAAAGGAAATCAGACATCCCACCACTTTGTGTCATTAGACCTTGTTATTCCATCTAACTCATGACTGTTCCCCTATAATCATTTCTGCAGCCAACAACTTTCTTCACTTGTTTCCCCCAAGTTCCAGTCTGTTGAGCTGCTTCGGTTTATGGAATTTGTACAAACCAGCTTTAACCTCATTGATCTTGTAACATTTTTGATTCATCTGCCGTCAATAGCAACAAGTATGACCCTTCTCTTTCCAGCATCTTTGTAATTCCTTTCCTCCACTTGGAATCCTCAGAACCTGCAGGGGTTTAGGATACCTGGACCTACAGCTTTATTTTTTTGTTGCTCTCTATTCCGTGTTTTATTATTTTCTAAACTCCTTTTTCAGTTATTCCCTCTAAATTCCCAGTGATCCATAGCATGAGATCAGCTTTGCTTATGGAACAACAGCATTTTCATGCAGCTCAGTTTTTCCTGTTTCTTCTTTCCAAGCTAAAGCTGTTGTTAGGTTAAAGCCTTGTAGCTTCATCTAGCGATAGAAATAAATCTGGGCATCGCATGCAGCCTTGTCTGACTTCTGCAGTCATCCTTAAGCATTCCATCATCATCTTGTCCGCTGCTGCCACACGCGATGACTTGCTGTAAACATTTTCTGTCAGCTTGATCAATCTCTTGGGATGTCACAAGTTTGCAGAATTCACCATCTTTCTCTTTCTGTGTGATGCTGTCAGATCCTGCTCAAAGTTTATGGAATTATTATAGCAGCTTCAGTTGAAGCCTGTAGAATGGTATGTTGGTACGTTTTTCCTGAGTACTGCCCTAAACCAGCCTATCTGCAGGTATTTCTCCCACCTTTTCCCCAGTGCCCTTCTTTCTTTTCCTTGCTTCCTCCTCTTTTACTTATATTTCTTGAGGAATTGCTTTTTACAGCACCTCAGCTGTGAATTCTCCACCTTCTTGTAGTGGCACTGGAATAGGTTGCCCAGGGAAGTTGTGAGTGCTCCATCCCTGGTGGCACTCAAGGCCAGGTTGGACAGAGCCTTGGGTGACATGGTTTAGTCTGGGGTGTCCCTGCCCATGGCAAGAGGGTTGGAACTGGTTGATCTTAAGGTCCTTTCCAACCCTAACTATTCTATGATTCTAAGACCTCGAGACTTTGACTCCTTTGACTACAAACAACCACCCCAAACCCAAACCAAACCAGTCTTTTCCCATGCTCTCTCTTATTTTTCCCAGGAAGTTTCCTAGGGCTCTTTCATCTGCCGTGCTCTGGATTCTTCAGAACACTGTTTCCACCCTGTTTTCTTCCTTGCTCTCCTTGAGCTGACATTTACAAACAGCCTCCACACCTCAGCCTCCATACCCCTTCCCTGCTCATCTGCTTAAACTGATGATGAGCCTCCCAAATACAGATAAAACAATTAGCAAAAGAGTTAGAGCTGAAACAAGAAAGGATTAGTAATGGGCACAAAGCCGTTGTACTGTCCCCTCTGCTAAGGCTGCCTCCGAAAGTATCCTAGGAAAATGACTACTGGATTTCAGATGATCGTTTTTTTCCCCTCTTTTTTATCAGACTGGGTTTTGCTGGCAGCCTTTATGCTGACAAAGATGACTTTTGACAGGAAACAATAGGATCTGTGTGTAACAGCCGGTGTTTCTGGCCTGGATTCCTTGCCAAAATAGCTCCACTTAACACTTGTACAGTCCTTTTCATCTTCAAAGACTCTCACAGATCCGATGTAAACAGCCGGAGTTCCACTGATTTTGGTGGCAAAGAGCTTAGTAACCTTCAGAAAAGGATTATGCATTTGCATGGAAAGTAGGAATATCATCTGCTGCTCTGCTGGCTGAAATTCTGTAAAGATACCAAGCTTCCAGCTAGGAAGCAATTATTAGCTGAATGGAGTTAAGTAACATTCCTTGTGGACAGCATGCATATCCCTGGCTATGGTTTCATTGGATGAATCGAGGAATCAATCCTTAAATGGGTTTACAAGAAATGCAATTGCTGAGACAAACAGTGTTTTTGAGTGTAATTGATCTTGGTGTTTTATCAAGACATGCACCTGTATGAAGACAGTGACCTGTATGACCCAATACATGTACATGCCCATGTACATGTCTCAGTAGGTTTTTTATTCAGCATATTAATAGCTTTGAGATTTACTCTATGTTGTTTTGCAGTATTTAACAAAGACACTTTATTTCACTAGCACATCTGTCCTGGGTTTGCAACCTGTGACATGTGTTGTTATATTTAAGCTTTGAGTGCACTTAAGTGGTCACAGGCTAGTTGGTCCCCCTGCTGAATGGCAGGAACAGGTCTGGTTTTTGTACTTTATCTAGTCTTTTTATCAACTATTTTCTGCTTTTACCTATTTCAAGGCTGATACCCCATTTGCCTTATAGTCACGCAGTGCCTGACTTTGCTTCTATAGAGAAAATTAACCCAGTTTTTTCACTTTCTGTGTAACTCATATTTTAATATACTTATAATTCTTCTTGATCTTCTTTGAACCATCTCCGAATTACCCACTTTTTTCTTAGTGTGATGCACAAACCTGGTTGTGATATTCCAGCTAAGATCTCTCCATTGCGTATACAGCAGAGCGTTCATCTCCCATGTCTTGCACTTAACACATCTGCTAGGGCATTCGACAGCAGGACTGGCCTTGTGTGCACAGCGTGATGGTAGCAATTCAGATTGAGTTGGTGTGTAATAACCTCCATTTCTGCAATGATTCCACCAAACTTGTTATCCCTGACTCATGTTTTTGTGTTTGAATTCTTTATGTGCCTTTACTGAGTTTCCTCTTGTTGGAGTCAAGCCAGTAGTTATGAACTGATGCCTATTTGTTAATATGGGACCTGAATTTATTAACAGGCACAGGCTTTCCCTATTGTGGAAATACGAGCTCCTCTTCAAAACCTGTTTGGGAAGAGATGGATGAGAAGGGGTGAAACTGTTTCAGCAGCTGGAATTGCTCTTCCAGTTCAGTGCACTTTGTCAGGTACTCCAAAATCAAAACCTTTGGCTTGGTCAGAAAGGTTTCTGTGGCATTGCCATTAAGATGAAAAATGAGTGTATTCCTGTATCACCAACTCTGACCACCCAGACTGGGATACTACATTTGACATCCATCCTTCCCTTGGCTTCCTCTCAGTCTGGACATCAGATTCCTGACCCCAATCCTCCTGCAGTGTCCAGTCTCCTCCCAGAGACCAGAATGTAAATGGAAATGCACAAGTATCCTATTTTTGCATGTGGAAAATGAAGCATGGGGTGAGCTGAATTATGTCCACTGCTCTGGGAAAACCATGCAGCAGAGCCAGGATCTGAAACCACTGTGTCAGAGTTATGAGCTCGTGCTTCAGCACAGACTGCTCCCTTCATCCGAAGAGAAATTACCTCTGGAATATGAAAGATGGTGAATTAAAACAAACACTCATCTCCTGCAGTGACTCATCTGCTGCCTAGTGTCAGCTGCTGGACTATTCCGTCCTTTCTCTTTGATGAAGCTCTTTGAAGTGATTCCCTCTTAATTTGTCACCAGTGCATTCTGCCAGGTCCTGAACCAAAGCCAGTGCAACTGTCCTGGCCCCAGTGTCCCAGTGCAGGCCATGGGTCTGGGGAGCACTGTCATTGCTTCTGCTGTACCTTACCTGCAGCTCACCAGAGCTGAATGGCATCAGCTATCCCTGTAGCAAGCACTCCTGCTGCTTCAAAAAGGAGGTAACCAGCTTGCATCAAAAGGAGACGTCCTGCTAAACATCACTGTAAACACAAGCCTGTTTGTTAGTGTCCTGCTTGTGAGCCATGGTGTCTACAATCAAATATTTCACTGCTACCTTAAAAATGCAGAAGGATTCAGAGCTGATCCCATCCCCTCCCCTGCAGTGGAGGTTCACCTGCTTTCGGCTCTATTCTCTCCTTTCTGAAGTAACATCTGTGGACTTTTTCCTTTTACACCCATGAAGGAATCTTCTTCAATCCATCATTCTCTGCTCTTAACCGTTTGACAGTGGCTTCCTCTGGACTTGTTCTTTTCTCCTTCAGTGCTTCCTTCATAACACCAGGTTCCTATCTCCAAATTCTTTACTGAGCTTTTTGATTATTTCATGCCCACCATATGTTGCTTTCTCTTACCATCATTTCTTCATTGCTTTCTGCTATCTGTTCTCTACACAGGCCGATGGCTCTTACCTGTATTCTTAGCTTTGTGAATATAGTTTATCCTCCCTTTCTCTTTCCTTTAGCTGTATTTTGTTCCCAAATAGCTCCAAACTGCCACAGCAACTATTTCCTAGTGAAACTGAAGGAGATGCTTGCAAATATTTTCAGCACTGCATTCACCATTACTAGTTTCCCATATTAACTCCCTTCTCTGATAACCGTGGGCAGCCAACAAGAGCTGTGAATAACCCCGCTTCCTCTCTGAACACCTCTCTGAAGTAAAATCCTCCTCTTCTCTCAGCTTTAATTCTCACATTTGCTGCTATACTTCCCTCCAGGACCTTGACAGAAGAAGTTCTAACTCTGTTTTACAGCAGCCATTCTGATGAGTGTGTTGTTTTCATAGAATCCAGACTGGTTTGGGTTGGAAGGGACTGTAAAGCTCATCTCAGTCTCCCCTGTTCTGGCAGGTTCGAGCCATTCCCCTTGGCCTGTCCCTACAGGCCCTTGTCCCAAGCCCCTCTCCAGGTTCCCTGCAGCCCCTTTAGGCCCTGGAGCTGCTCTCAGGTCTCCCCTTCAGGAGCCTTCTCTCCCCCAGGCTGCCCCAGCCCAGCTCTCTCATCCTGGCTCCAGAGCAGAGCTGCTCCAGCCCTCGCAGCACCTCCATGGCCGCGTCTGGACTCTCTCCAACAGCTCCATGTTCTCCTGTGCTGTTGCCCCAGATACAGTTATCCTTTGTCCTAACACAGGACGTGGTTCTGCTGACACAGGTGTCACTGCTGTCCTCAGGCAGCTTCTATCAGCATCCCACTACCTGGACCCCTGATGGTCTCTCTGCCCAGGGCTGTGCCATGTCCTGTAGAGCTGAGGGTGTCTCTCTATCACCAAGTCCAGCACAGTCATGCCCATCCTCTGTGATTACCCTTCATGTTTTCAGCTGTTACAGACCTTTCCTTGTGTTGCCAGTGAATCTGTCCTAGCAACAGGGGAAGTTGCTACTGTGGAAAGGCAAATCAGAGAGACAAGTATGAAAATATGGCAATGGTATTTAAACCTGCAGTACTTTCAGGTAAGAACTGTCTAGCTCTGCCTTCTCTGCAAAGCTCTACCTTTGTACAGTGGGGAAACCTGGTGTGAGCCAACCCTGTAATCTGCACTTAATGCTTATCTGTAAAATGCAAACCTGATAAAAATAGCAGCCCTTCAGACTCCGCTTGATGTATAAAGAAATGCTCTGTGGTATATTTAGGATTAAATCCTATAATAGCAGTAATTCTTCCATTACTGCACAAAGCATTTCATTTTATATTGGAATATGTCCAGAAAGAGTGTTCAGTAGAACTGATTAAAGACTTGAATAATAGCTTAAATATTTAGATCATCATCCAGTACCCCAAATCCAAACTCACAAGGGAACAAAAGGGAAAAGAACTTTTTTCCCAAATCCAGAGGACTAAGATACTGAATGCAGAGCTCCAGCTGCAGGGAAAGGATGCAAACCACCAGAAACATATCAGATGCTGTATCAACCGGGTGATTTTTTAATAGCTATTTTGAGCGTGCCTCTGTTTGGATGCAGATGTTGCTGTCCAATGCAAGATCCAAATGAATAATATCTTTGTGCCTCCTGGTAGTAATATCTAAATACAGCAGATTAATTTTCCTCTTTTTAGCATATTATCTTTCATTCTGTCTGGAGCAGTATTATTTTGTGAATCTGTCACCGATAGTGATGTGCTAGGAGGCAGGGTGAGAATAATCATTTAGTTGTGAGACACTGAATGAAATAAATGATCTTTTCATAGATTCGTAGTATTTAAGTCCAGAAGGGATTGTTGCATTTAGCCTGACCTCCTCTATATCACATCTTTATAAAGCAGGAGCTGTCTCTACTGCACTAATCATTTTTTGAGGCCCATGTTGCACACAATTATCAGTCTCCTGGATAAATACCAGCTGTTGGGATCCTTCCAGCTATGCCTTTTCCTGAAGAGGCTTCTGTGTAATAGAAGGGGACTGATGATGCTCTTTCTGAAAGAAAATCGTGTTACAGGAGCCAGGAATGTAGGCAGGAGCTTCAGGTCCAGGGAGAATGAGGGTTTCTGGCACAGCTCTGAAACTACTAAGGGTGAGTGAAATGAAAGGATTCCCCAGTCTGGCAGCCAATTTCTTTCATATCACAGGGGAAGAGTCATGGGGAGATCAGACAGCAATGCCTCAGAATAGAAGGTTTCTCCCTTGATTTGCAGCAGTAACATCCAAGAAGAAGGATGCTCCATGTAAAAAAGAAGCAACATTCATCCCTGTGACAGTGAAAGGACCTACTTTTGGGTTTTTCCCTCCCTGCGTATGTTGTTTTAATAATGAGCAGATTGCCCATAACCACATCAATTCGCAATGATGTGATTAGCCCATTAGGAACCCATCACAAAGGGTTATAAAAGTCCTGCAGTGAAACTGGTTTTGTGGGGCTTCTACCTATTTGTGCCAGTAATTGCTAGTCATATTAGCACATATGCTGTGTGCGCACCGTGAGAGGATGCAGTGTGCTGACTGGAGTGAGGAACTGTATGGTGATTATACTGGGTTTTACTAGGAGCCTTGTCTATTTGACAGACACTGTAGCTCTCCAAATGTTCACGTCAGTGCATTTTTGACACCTGCTTGTGTAGATGCACTTACACTCACACATCCATATCAGACCATTAGACGCTATCAGTCAATACTGCTTACGGCTGCAGCTCCAAAAGTGGGGTGGCAATAGGATGCCTGCAAAATGAACCTCCCTTTTTGCACTGTATAAAGCATGAACTGTATCAGGGATTAGACTGTGGCTGTCTGTCATTTCGGAAAGCTGTTTTCCTAGAAAAATGAGCATGAAGTGACCTTTATCCCCTGCTCTTTGTATGTGCCTCGTGATTGCAGGGCTGTAACAAGCTTCCTTAAGAAGATTGCTTCTTTCTCCCTCCCTTTTACGAGTGACTCAACACAGAGCAGATGGGAGCCTCAGGTGTGGAGCCTGCACGCTGCTGACCCACCTTCTTTCAGGAGAGCAATTGGGAGCTCTGCTGGTTTCCCTCCTCCAGTCTGGTTTTTATAATGAAGGCAGTGTTCGGTTGGGGCTCTTGTCTCTCCTGAGTGAAATGCTTTCAACCTGATCTTGAATGCCTCTCCGGGAAAAAGATACTTGGGGAGAAAAATATCTTCCTTCTCATTTTAACACAGCCTTCTATATAGCCTGAATGTCAGGAAAGCCATTTATAGAGCATGTACAGTAATTGCATGCTTAATATTTCATCAGCTCCATTAACAGTAACGTCGCTAAAACCAGGTATAGATTTAAAAGGATCTTTTTTGATTAAAAGTGGCTTTAGAGCTTCTTGTATATAAGAGTGGCAGCAGTATATATTATCATGGATGTTGCTATGGGTTTCTGAATTTAATAATTCAGCACATATATATATATACACACACATGCAAATTTGCATTGAGAGTTTGGACAAAGCGTATGATCTGTGTTTGGCAGCAATCCTCTAATTATACCAAGATTAGACTGGTGTGAAGTAGATTGCTTCAGCTTGTGGCACACTCTTCTTTCACTGCCAAGAGATTGCAATGGTTTAGGATTGTGCAAAACCCCGTGCTTTGGTTTCCCTGCTGCAGTTAGCAGCTGTAGGAAAGAGTGGTGAGAAGAGCTGATTGGTTTTCAACCAGACTTACTTGAGCCTCTTGTGGTAGGATGTCATGCAATGTTTGGACATGAGGCAGAGATGTTTGTTCTGAAACAGTGCTTCAGTTCACTTGAATTCCACTGCATCATAGTAGTAGTAGTAACTGAGAACAATGACAGCTGCCAGCTCTCAATGGGCCTGAAACCCTGTGGGCACGCTTGAATGGAAAATAAAAGAAGGAATTTATTGGCTGTGTCTTAATAATAAATCCCTTGAACTTAATTCTTGTCTTAGAAATGAGAAATAAACATTGCAAGAAGATCTTGTGTTAAGCAGTAATGAGGAATCCCTTGACAGCAAGTATCAGTTGGCTTATTCGGAAAAACAGTTGGTTATAATTTCCTCTTATTATTAAGTTGATACTTTTGCTAAAATTTAGTAATGGACCCATTGTTTTGGCCAGCACAGAGTAAAATAGCTGGGTTTTTAATGGCTGCTTCACTGATGACATATTTCTCCCTTTTTTCAAGTTATAACCATCAGAGCACATTTGACAGATGTCCTCTTCCAGTCTGAGTACAAGCACATTTTGAGTCATGCAGCTTGAATTTCTGTCAGCAACCAGGACTCATCTTTGTAGACACAACCTAGCCTCGCCAAAATGATGTAATTTGTACATTCAAAGAAGTGCTGTGCCAAAAGGTAAAGGTGTCTTAAGAAATTTGGGTGGTGATGCCAAACTGCAAAGAGCACCTATCCCAGAAGCATAAGTGCTTTACTTTGTACTGCTGGAACTTCATAAAATATCAGAGTGGTTTGAGTTGGAAGGGACCTTAAAGCTCATCCAGCTCCAACCCCTACCACAGGCAGGGACCCCTTCCACTAGAGCAGGTTGCTCCAAGCCCCTGCATCCAACCTGGCCTTCAACACTGCCAGGGATGGGGCAGCCACAGCTTCTCTGGGCACCCTGGGCCGGCGCCTCAGCACCCTCACAGGGAACAGCTTCTGCCTGAGAGCTCAGCTCAGTCTCCCCTGTTCTGGCAGGTTCAAGCCATTCCCCTTGGCCTGTCCCTACAGGCCCTTGTCCCAAGCCCCTCTCCAGGTTTCCTGCAGCCCCTTTAGGCACTGGAGCTGCTCTAAGGTCTCCTCTTCAGGAGCCTTCTCTTGTCCAGGCTGAACAACTCCAGCTCTTTCAGGCAACTTAGACCAATCTGTGCTCTAATTAAACAAGTATATACATATATATAGTAAAAAAAGATATGGTTCTTCCATGGTTAGGAATGAAGAAATTATTGCTCAACATTGCATGAATAATAGACTGCCTTCAAAATGTGCATATGAAGTACAGCAAACCATTGTTCTTCTACCTGAATCAACCATGTTGAGTAATAGCGTCAGCCGCGTGCAGTCACTGTACTTCTGCTCTAAGTTTTATTGGTGAGGAAAATGTATGCATCTGAGTAAAAGGAAACTCAGCTTCAGTGCTTACCTGTGAATCAAACTGTAATTGGCTGTTTTATGAATGTAGTCCTCCACATAAGAGTAGTGGAGTGCGAAATACATCACTCTGATACCTCTGATCATACTACTTTCTATTCTGTTGGACTGAGAGCAAATATACTGCACATTTCTTTCAAGCTTGTGGATTTTTCTTCATGCTGCTTGGGGGGCAATAATTTCATGGGCAGCATCCACACAGCAACAGCAATGGGATACACGAGAAGTTAATTGCCAGGTTCTGGCAAGGTGACAGTTACATTCTGGATGTAGTATTACCCTTAAAACTGCCTTCTGCTTTCATGTAGGAATGAAAGCTCCTTCCCAGCCCCTACACTGTGTCAGTAACCTGTTCCTTTTCAGCCAGGCAGAACTGTCATTTTCTTCTCCTTTTGTTTGCTTATACCAGATTAACATTTTAGGTTGACTGTGCTGCCCTTTTCTACTATGTATTGCACGCACATGCCAAGATTTGAGGGTTTGGGTTTTGTGACAGATAGTTGATGACTCCAGATTTGTTGAATTAATACCTACTCTCATAATATTTCAATTTAATGCATATAAATGGAGACGTATATATACACAATTGGAATGGAAGTTGGGTCTTACAACGTTTGCTTTATACCTGTTGGGGCTTCTCATCTGAAGATGGTAAGAAAACTGAAAGAAAACTTTAAAAGAGACACAGTCGTGGCAATTTCTATACTTGAGGAGTATTTGTTTAATGAAGAAGCTCTTAAAAGAGTTCTAGTTTTCAGTTTGATATGAGGCATATTTACTTTGAAGCCAAATCATCCTCATAACATTAACTGATGTAGTTACTTAACTCAGTCTAATGCTGTCTTTACATTGTAAAAGATCACAATTAGTTCTTGGTTCTATGATAGCATTTTAATGAACACAAATCAATTACTATTACTGCTCATCTGGAGACTTCAATTAAACAACTGGTAGCTGAAAGGTCAGAAGTGCTTACTATTGAAAAAAGCAATGCCAGCCTTTTAGCGCTAATTTGAATATCCATATTTAAAAGAGAAATAACTAAAAAGGGCCATAAATAATTAATGGCTTTGCCTTTTTCTATGTGGGAATGGTATGGTTGCTTCATCCCAGTCTTTCCTGGAACTGCAGCAAATGCTCCATTTAATGAGGGGATGAGTTTCTGTTTAAATGCTGTGAGGAATTTGGCTTCCAGCTCTGGGAGTTTTCCAAGCTGTAAACTGTTGATCGTCCTTTCAGGCTCTGCTTGAGGTATTGGCTCCTCAAATCTAATTACATCTCTTTGTGATAGAGCTGCCTGATGTACTCATTTACATAGTTTGCATCTGCTCTGTAGGACTAGTACACTGCTCTATGGCTAATTTGGTGAAGAAATCCTGGAAAGTGGATTAAGTAGATCTAGAATCACTTTTGCTTCTCCTTTCCTTTGGATAAACTGTTTTCTGATAAGCTTTGTAAGCAGATGTGTCAGTGCTTTATCTGCTTTCCTTCCCTTTTCATAAAGGATTGTGTCAACTCATTTTCTTGGTGCTACCTTGTTTCTCCTTCAGTGGTGTACTAATTTCTATCCTAATATTCCCTAGATTCCTCCTGTGCCCCTGAATTCATGACAGGATCCTATCATCCTTGTGCTATTGAACTGAGATTGCTTCTTCTCCCCTCTCTCCTTTTTTCTAGCCGTGCCATGCCACTTTCCTTGCCAGTCTATGCTTGCTGCTTCCCATGGGAAGACATTGCTTGCACCTCCTGCCTTGTTTAGTTTCCACCTTCAACTGCTCCTTTGGTTTTATTTTTTCCCCTGATCCTGAAGCTCTGTAAACTGGCTCAGTAAAATTCAGCAACCCAAATGTGGATTCTATCTAGATGCTCCCATTGTGTTGAGTGCTTATGTGCTTTGCCATGCAGGATTAGGCTCAGTCATATCCTCAGTATTAATGTAAACGTGCTAAGAGGGATGTTTCAGGGATTCTCAGAAGAATACTTGATGCATAAGGAAAAAGAATAATCTAAATCCTGCCCACACAATGCCAGGCTCACAACTGCCACTGGGATGTTAGAAAAAGCCATTCTTGATGGCTCTTTGAAATCATGAGATCCATGTGCGTTGGCAGCATAGTGCTGTGTGTCCTCAGGAAGGACACTGAGAGCAAAGTGCTGGTTATTGGTTTACTGCTGAGCAAAATATGACCAAAGGTATCAAAATCATGAGCCAAGTGAATGCAGAACTGTTTCCCATGAAATTCTGCACTACTTCTGGGAGGAGGAACTCACTGGAACTGGTGGAAGATGTGTGTAGGATCAGTAAAGGAAGTTCCTGCTTCTCATACCAGGCAGCGAACTTCTGGGATGTGTTGCCCAGAAGGTTGTGGATCTCATGGTGTCATCAGGTTCAAACCAGAACTAAACATGTTTAATTTCAGACAGTGGGTCCAAAATGGATATGATGAGTGCAGGTAAAGCCATGTTCTGTGTCCCTATTGCCATCATTACAGGTGCCGGAGGAGCACAGGGGAAGTGGGCTGCAGAGAGGGGTCAGGTTCATGTGCTCTCCTTAAATAGCATCTCCCACAGCCATTGTCAGAGGCAGTGGGTTTCTGGACTAGGCAAAGTCATACCTCCAGCCCCTGAGAGTGTTTCTTGTTCATCCAGGCTGCACTGCTCTCATTGCTGTATCTAGTTGTGTTCAAGCTCTAGCCTGGCTTGCTGTAGCTGATTCTGTAATCATAGAATCATAGAATGGTTTGGGTTGGAAAGGACCTTACAGATCCTTCCACTAGACCAGGTTACTTCAAACCCCATCCAACCTAAGCTTGAACACTACCAGGCATTTCTTCCTAATATCTAATCTGCATCTCCTCTGTTTGAGTTTGAACCCATTACCCCTTGTCCTATCACTTCAATCCCTGATGAAGAGTCCCTCTCTGGCATCCTTGTAGGCTCCCTTCAGATATTGGAAGGCTGCTATGAGGTCTTCATGCAGTAAATTGTATTAACTTTGAGATGACAAACTGGCACTTTTGAGAGTGTCTATTAGTGAATGTTTATTTAGAGAGTGTTTATTAGACACTTCCTGAAAATACTCTGTATTTAAACTGTCTGTAGCGTGTGTGTGGAAACTACGGTACCAAAATTGCTGATTATCTTTTGAGATCTCAACATCAAAGCACCAGTTTCCTTTCTGCTTCTAAAATTAACAAGTTCTTATGCATTAATTAAGATCTGCAATGTTTGGGGCTTCTTTAAGCATGTATCCTTTTGATTTGTCTTGCTACTAATACTGTAATTAACCAGGATATACAGTTGTAGAAGATATCATGTAAGTCTCCATCCCTTGATTGCTGCTTTCTTTCTGAAATTAAAGCTCTGGGAAGTAAGGATCCTTCCTTTCTCCTTGCATGCTTTTTCCCCATGTCTCATGAAAAGCAGCCCATGCTGTGTCTTGGGTCCTTAGGTGCCGCTGTGATTTATACTGCTACAAAGGTTTATGCTCTATGCAAACTTATGTACATAATGCACATTAGTGCATTGCTGTTATGCTGCTATTGGAATATCTGGGCACAGGTGACTAATTTAATGCAAACAATGAAATTCACGTGCTTCAATTATTAAAAGAGAAAACCACCCAAGCTAGCACTGTAAATGCCTTTCTGCTTACTTATGTCAACCCACTTCCCTTTTGGCACTTCCTTGTCATGGTGTCATTAATATTTCCTCCCCCACCACCCCCCCTGCATCCTTAATGATCTACTTGGTTGACCTGCATAATTTAAAGTGTTTTTTTCATTATAGTGATTTTCCCATTTAGGTCCCCAGGAGATCCCGATATGTAATCAGTTTTCCCTAACAAATGACCTCCGTTAACTTCATTAGTTCAGAATTAATTTACTAGCATCCCAGATATTGAATGACTCTGATTAGTAAAATACAGTCAAAAAATTAAAGTTCTCTTTCATTTATGGTCAAGGCAAACATTAATTAAACCCAGTATTTCTTTGCTAATTTTGTTCACAGTTCAATTTAATAAAGAGGGAACGTTTGATGGGCTGTCACTAGGCATTAGATGAGGGAGGGGATGGGATTACAGGCTTTCTGTGCATGTAACATCTTCTTTTTTGCCAGATGCTTCACTTCTCTCACAGCATCCTTCACCTTTCCGGGAGCTGTTTGAATGAGCAAGCCAGGGAGAGCTGCTGCCTTCAGTGAGAGGTGGAGGAGTGCAGTGAGGGCTTTGGGGAGGATGTGCTTTCTGCTGGCTGACACATCTAAGCTATGGTCCCTGCTGCTTGCGCACGTCAGCTTCAGCTCTGGGGTTGTCTGCCTTATCTCGTATCTCTCCCAAGAGATGTGCCTCCCTTTCGAGGCGTGCAGGTTATTCAGGGGATTAGCCACGCTGCCAACCCCTCAACCCTTTAAGGCTTTGCAGGTTTCCATTCTGCAATCTGCTGCAGCAGGCACTGGCCTGGTGATGGCATTTTTCTTCCTGTCACTTGACAGTAAGCATGTTTGCACCACGCGCTGCATGTGCGATGGCTGATGAGGCTGTATGGAATGTGTGTGGTGAATGGCAGTAAGCCTTTCCTTAGGGAATGGTCATTATTCCTCGAAAAATCCAAATATATCAGGCAGGGCATCCCCCTTGAGTTGATTTGTCACTCCCCACTCTGCTATGTTTTTATTTTCCAAAAAGCAGAATCAAAAGCTATAGAATAGTTTTAAATAAGAGTAATTTTTCTTATGCTATTGGCCTGCCAGCGGCTTTACTGCAGTGCCTATAATGTGTTTTGAAACTACATTGACAGGAGTTTTGTACTTGCCCTGATGTTTGTATAGATAAGTAGTTTTGTTAAGGCTCCAGCCTTGGCTTGGATCTTCACTGTGCTGGCGACAGAAGAAAGCCTGAGCCTCCTTCCACCCAAAAGACAGCTTGAAACAAACTTTAGGTGTCTAGAGGTGGTCACCCCCATCACAGATAGAATCATAGAATAGTTCGGGTTGGAAAGGACCTTAAGATCATCCAGTTCCAACCCCCCTGCCATAAGCAGGGACACCTCACACTAAACCATGGCACCCAAGGCCTCATCCAACCTGGTCTTGAACACTGCCAGGGATGGAGCACTCACAACCTCCCTGGGCAACCCATTCCAGTGCCTCACCACCCTCACAGGANAACCCAAGGCCCAACCTGGTCTTGAACACTGCCAGGGATGGAGCACTCACAACCTCCCTGGGCAACCCATTCCAGTGCCTCACCACCCTCACAGGAAAGAATTTCTTCCTTATATCCAATCTAAACCTCTCCTGTTTAAGTTTGAACCCATTACCCCTTGTCCTGTCACTACAGTCCCTAATGAAGAGTCCCTCCTCAGCATCCTTATAGGCTCCCTTCAGATACTGGAAGACTATGATCTCCTGTGACAGCACCTCAAAGCACTGCAGCAAGGTTTGCTAGAAAAATGCTTACATGCAAGTGATTCACTAGCCCCATAACTACTTTTCAGACACATCCCAAGAGTGTCTCTGAAGAGCATCCTTTATCCCCTACCCTTGTGTTCCTCTGGGTCTGTCTGTATTTCCCACACCACTGAGCTGAAAGGCACAGCAGACTCTGTCCACTCCTCTCATTCAGGCTGCAGGATGGCAGCAATGTGGGGCTACAGGGGCTGCTGCTGCTCTGCTGTCTTGCTGGACATGAAGTGTTGTACCGGTGGCCTCTGAGAAAGAAGACCTGGACCTAAAGGGGATTAGATGGGACCAATGGCCTTGTAAATTATTCTCCCCTATTCATAAGAACAAACTTTGTGGAGGGATTCAGGCAATCAATTTATATCTCTTGAAGGAAAAGAAATAGAAAACACTAAAGCAATTTATTGCCTTTTAAATTTGGGGATGAGGGGGGATGTAAGTAGCGCTTAAATTTAACTACCTGCAAAAGCAAATAAAGAAAACTGCAATATTTCACAAAGCCATAATCTGCTATACTATAAACTGCATTTTCAATTTCATTGTGGAAAATACAAGTTACTACTGCTTTCTGCCTAAGAACTTGCCTATAAAGCAACATCCAATTGGTATATTCAGTTTCTGGTGTATTTGTTTTACTTCTTACTTTCTTACTATTTGCATAAAACGCTTAAACAGGGTTTTTTTCCCCCCATCTCATATTGCAGTATTCCAAGTTTTCAGCACAATAAGTGTTTTGCCTGCAAGGCCCATAGCTAATATTGGTTCATTTTGAATGTCTTTTCCCATTTAAATGTTAGGCCAGGAAACCAATGTGATTGTAATCAAATGAGTATGCTCAATATATACCTCATATGACTACAGGGTGGCTTTCTTGGTCTAATTCAAATGCTCTTAGGAAACAGAAGAGATGATTCAGGGCTGCTGTAAGGAAAGTCTTGCTCCTGGCAATATTTACTCTTAGGTAAATGAGAAAATATAAGAGCAGGCATCTGAGAAAAAGATGAAAACCAAAAAGGGCTGAGATCAGCTCATTGCATGAGGGCAAAGCCACTGACACCAGTGCAGCAGAAAGCTAAATTTGCCCCCTCTGCTTCTGAGAGGGTTTTAGAAGAGCCCTGGAGAAGTTCCTAAGCGCAGGAGATACGACCTGAGCTTCAGCCAGACCACAAAACCCTACTGCTCATTTCTCTTTCTAGCAAAAGCTTGGGTTGTCAAGCACTGGAACAGGCTCTCCAGGGAAGTGGTGGAGTTACCCCTGGAGGTATTTAGAAGACAGGTAGACGTGGTGCTCAGGGACATGGCTTGGTGCTGCACTTGGCAGTGCTGGGTTAGTGGTTGGACTCAACCTGAAAGGTTTTTTCCAACCTAAATGATTCTATGATTCTGTATTATCATTCCTCAAGATGAGTCATTGACAGCTTGCTTGTGTGGGCAGACTCATTGTTTGAGCTATTCTGGGATGGCTACTGCTCTACTGGAGTTCTGGAGTGTTTCTTGTGTCCAGATAAAGCTAACATCTTCTGAGATAAAGGTAACTTTCTCCTGGCACAATAACTTAGAGAATAGTCTTGCTTCTGTCTTAGAGGGATATGTCTTGGTGTTATAAATAACTGAAGCCCAATTTTTGTCAAAAATATACAATTTTATTTAGGTTCAATTAATTTTAAGTCGAGAAGCAATAGCAGCGCTGGGTGCATGGGGAGGCTCTGCTCCACCACAATCCCAGGAGGATTGCCTTTTATCCTTTGAAACCCCTCTATCGGACCATCATCTTGACCAAACCTTCTCTGCCAGGTAGTTGACTCATCTTCTCCTTATTGGGTCCTCCAGGTCTCAGGGTCTCGTCTCCAGGCAGCATCTTGCACAAAGGGGGCTGCACAAAGGCAGGAAATACATCCATCTATGTTTCTATTACATTGTTTAAAACCAGGATGCATATCCTGGTTACTTGCTTGTGGTTTGGTTAATCACTGAGCACAGTATACCACAATCACTTTAATACTTTATAAGTTATCCCCTAAAACTATAAGTAGGTTTATATGAATTTCACATTGTTAACACTAATGCATAAAACTTGTATAATCACCATAATGTTTATAGTGAACTATCATCATCACTGTAATTGAGTTCATTTAAACAACACATGTTACAATGATCACAAGGTGTTTCTGATCCACACATAACACAATGATCACACTTATGACACATATTACAGTGAGGATAATTACAAGTTTGACATGAATCAGCTCGATATTTCTCACATTGGGATAGCAGCCCCTTTCCTCTGACTGGAGGCTTGGGAGCTTGTCTATGTGGAGAATTGTTATCAGCTACAGCTTGGCTGTAGCCAACCATCCCCATATGGCTCCTTGAGCAGAGCTGGGCAGTAGGCTTTCCCTACCAACACCACCACCATAACATGTGTACCCTTTGCAGAGAATGTGCCTTGGCTTTCTGCCCTAGGTGGGACCTCAATGCCTCTGCTGATTCTCATCCTCATATCAGAACACAAAGGGCTGATCCTTGCCTTGGCTTAATCACAGCTGAGCAAGGAAGCTTTGTCGCAGCTCACCTTTGTTTAACTATCTGCACATCTTATTGCTGTCTCAATTTTATTAACTGTTTATGAATACCTGCATAAGTTATACAGATAAGATTGATTATTATGTCTCTTGAGACACTGCTGGGCCTATGGTGTCTTAGCACACAGGGGAATCAGATGTACTTTTCCTTTTAAAAATGCTAGGGTTGCTCTCTGTAATTGGTAATCTAAATATAAGTAGAGGCATTGCACTGGCACTATCATATCTGCAGAGATTCTGAATGCACATTCACGATACAGGTCTGTGCATAGGGTTTTAGCTTCAGGGCTCTACAAAGGATAATTTAGAGAGGATGGAGCTTCTCCTGTTGTATAAATTCATTTGTATTCACTTCAAAGGCTGAAGTGAGCTTCGAACCAAGGTGTGCTCCATGCAGGCTGTCTTCACAGGGTGAGTTTTACCCACCACGACAGCATATACATAGCCTTGCTCAGATGGTAACAAAAAATGACTGTGCAGAGGACCGGGTTTCTCCAGAGATGCTCTAAATGCCTGCTGCTCCAAGGACATGTGAATCCTTTTAGCTCATTGCAGGATAAAACCTTCAATATTTAAGACCCACTCTGGTGCTGCAAACTCTTCAATGTAATGGGCTCTGCTGCTGTAAGATTATGTAGCTCCACTGACAACAGCCCTTTCCCTGAAGCTGGAGCCCAGGGGATTGAAATGGGATGAGGCTGATTTACATGAGAATCTGGCTGTATATATTTACAAACCAGGCTTTTGTGTTCTCTTATGAAGCATGCTTAGTTGGGATACAGTTAAACCTGAAATCAAACCAGTGTTTGGAAATACTGCAACTGCAGCTCTCAGCCATCATCATCACTGTAATTAGGATTTCAGCTGCTTTGCTCTGCTGCAAGTCCTTCACAGCGTTATGGCTATTGACATAAAAAGCAGATTTATTGGTATTAGCCATAAACATTGCTAATCTGTGCCATAGCATACAGCATGCACACAAGTCAGGACAATTAGCAATGATTTGTCATTCTGTGTTATAGTTAATTTTAAGGTGGCCAAACTATTGGACAACATACTATCAGCACATGTGCTGTGGTTTTGCTGCAATAGTTGTCTTCTGCTCTAAGCAGTGGCACCTCTTCCTCTCCCCAGACTACCTTGGGAAGCTAGGCATGAACAAACATGTCTATACACAAACCTGGGGAAGGAGTGGTCCACCTGAAATAAAATCTTGTATTAGTGAAAAATGTTTGCTGCAGATACAGCCTGATGCTCAAACCAGCCCCCTATTCCACAAGGAAGACTGCAGCAGCATCCCTCTTGCAAGCCAAAGCTGGTCCCAGAATTGCAGTGAGCATCACCACCTTTCATGGTTGGCAGGGATTCCATAGCACTGAAGTGGGGAGAAATCAGAGCTGGTGGTGTTGTCTTGAGACATCCTTGCTTGGGATGAATCTTGCTGTGATCAGACTGTGATGCTGCCTTGAGATAAATCACTTCAGATGGCATTGGTTTGCAAATTTTGTCTTTCCAATCGTAAAATATGTTGGATTCTTGTCAGTACTGCATCTTTATCTCATTGATACTATTTTTTTCCCAAAAACCTTCCCTCTCCATTCTTTCTTCTTTCTTAACCTGAAATATCAGTGTTTTGTAAAGATGCTATTTTAAAAAAATGAAAATGTTGAAAACAACCCTTTTTTGAGCCTATTTGCAGTTAAATACTGCAAATTTATTTGGAATAAACTGATATCATTCCCTAGCTGTGATGAGCTGGAGGAGTGCAGTGATACATGGTGCGGTTATGCATTGTCTGGAGCTTAATAGATGTGATTCCTGGATTACAGATCTTGTTGCAGCTTTCAAAGGGAGTCCAGCCTGAGCAGTGGTTTGCTTTGGCTTTTGAGGACTTCATTAGGGACTGAAGTCGATGGAGAATTCTGGCACTGATGAAGGTCTGCACAGTTTGAAAGATTTCCTGTAGACCAGAAGACTGTCTAGCCTGTGGGCTTGGCTTAGACACAACCTTACTCAAGTCAGTATTTATTGGATGCAGTATTTAGACCAGATGAGGAAGGTCTGATCCAGTTCAAAGCCACTGTTTTAGCCCAGGCAAAAGGTAGAAGAATTGAGAAAGAGGGAATTTTAATGTTTTATTTTCAATCTAAGCATTGTATTGGCATCAAATAATCGGTTGAATCTGTTAAACTAGCCTGGCCTCTGTGGACTTGAGAATCGCAGCAAGCTTCTTTATTTCAATGCCAAACATGCCTTCAATGTTTTTTCAATGCCCAGTGTGTCTTCTTTTCTGCCTCCACTCAACAATACTTGTGTCTGCAGCAGTGCTGGGTGCTTTTGTTCCAAGCCCTCAAACAAGGAATGAAGTGGAGTCCAATGTCCAGCCAACTGCTTTTCCTCATGATAGGATCTGGCAGCTGGGATCTCC
This sequence comes from Agapornis roseicollis, assembly GCA_002631895.1. Classification (NCBI taxonomy): domain Eukaryota; kingdom Metazoa; phylum Chordata; class Aves; order Psittaciformes; family Psittacidae; genus Agapornis; species Agapornis roseicollis. The sequence continues at coordinate 167,295 of NDXB01009862.1, forward strand.
CACTCATCTTGTGGGCTTGGCCTGCAACCCTGGCATCGGTGGATGTGAGACTGCAGCACAAGTGGGTTTGAAGATGGCTTTAAAAACACAGGGGCCTTTCTGTTGGCGAGGTGACTGGCACAGGGACAACCCAGGACCCCCTGTGATATCGGAGGGGACAGGCAGCACCCTCTGAGCTGGAAGGTTTAACAGGAGGTTGCTGCTTCTCCTCCTTTGCCTTTGCTGTTAGCATGATTTATATATTTGAAAGTAGAGGTGATTAATAATCCACAAACCCTCAGCCTGGAAGCAGAGCTCAGGCACTTCGCATACCAGAGCACACTATGATGCAAACAGTAAGAAATGATTAGCAAGACTAACATTTCCCCTCCTCCCCAAATAACTCCAGAGCAGCATCAGTGGTCCCTTGCACTTCATGGCCCTCAGCTGCCAGTTGGCTGAGAGCTACCAAGTGGCTTCTGTATCAAAAGGCCATAGCTTAAAGTCTTTGTACTTGCAGGTACCATGGAGATGAGTCTGGCACAGTCTCCTGGAAAGATAAATATAGTTGGAGTGACGTTCCTGGAGCTGGATATAAATGTCTCCATTCCATATGTGCACTGTTACTATCAAGATAAGGAAGAACTGGCCTATAAAGTTCTCATTGACCTAAGATGTCAATTAAGGTACAGAAAGAGCTTCTGAAGTGCAGAATTTGTCTGTTGCTGATCTGCTTGGACCTCCCTGTTTGTCCTGATCCTCACTGGGATAAGTGTAGGGGGAGGACAGTGTGGCCACACAGGAGAGAAACAAAACCTGGGAAGTAAATTGGAGAGAATTTAGTCTCTGGGGTAATGGTACATTGAATGCTGCAATGCATCAGTTCCCAATATCTCTTCAGCTCATAAAGACCAATCACTGACAGCTTTACTCTGTGGTCTCAGGTGAATAAAAAGGATCTGTTTAATCCAGACCCTCTGGAGTTCAGGAAGTGTTTTTCTTTCCCCTGGGATTTTCAATGCTAGCAGGGGAGCAGATTTGGTTTCTTGAACACAAAGAGGCAACCTAACAGGGTTCTGTATCCGTACTGTTACAAAAGGGATGAGGGGAAGTCCTACTAACCCAGTGAAAAATGTACAGGAGAAAATCAAATGGAGATGTGGGCATCTCAGCTGTCCCTTTGCGTGTGCTGAAATTGAACAGGAGAAGGGAATTTGCATCATTCTTACCTCAGAAAAGAATAACATTACTTTTTTTTAATGCAAATCCACATCAGTAGCAAAGTGGGTAGACAGGAACTGATAAAGGTTATCTGTGACCTACTTCTATCATAATGCTACAAACAACCCTTTTAAACAAGATACAATGGCAAAGTGGGGCCTCAGAGGAGATTCTGAATCCCCTCCTGTCCCACTGGGTCAATAGGAACTGAAAGTCTTGCTGGCTATCACCGCGGCATTTATGCTGATGGTGCATTCAATCCACCTGCATGTTCCTTGCACTGGAGTTAACTGCAGTAATGCAGTTACTGCAGCTATACCCACGTGTGGTGATGAGGTTAGTACACAGTATATGTGTGCGGGGGGCCCTGTTCTCTTTGACTGGAATCAAATGTGCATCATACCCAAGTACAGGCAGGTTTTGGTCTGGCACGTCCTTTTATGATCCTTAAGAAGTGGGGCTTAATTTTAAGGTGACACTTCCCTAGCAAAAAGAGAAGACAATTTCCCATTAAGCTTATTTCAGTGGGCACCACAGTTTGCAGAAGAGCTGCTCCACTTCCTTGGCAGCTCCTCCCCAAGCGCTGCCCCTGCCGCATCCCCTGAGCCTGTGACCAAAGTGCCTCCGGCCTTAGCAAACCTGCTGTGTTTGACTCTGGCTTTAGCAACAAACTGGGCTTTTAGTGAATTTAGGCTTTTTGAGGGAAGTCCCTACGTCATCCCTCACCGCCCCTTCCCTTAATTCAGGTAACTGAGAGCAACGTTTTACTTAGAAACTCTGAAAGGATGTCTTATGGGAGTTTTATTTCCAGGATGGCCTGCCTGTTCCCTCGTGCACCACAAACAGCTGTCTCCTCACCCTGGAGAATATTCTGTAGTGTGTGATGGGGATAGAATGTGACAGGGTACGTGGCTTCTGGAGAAACTTGGTGTATAGGAACATTACTCTAAGGAGGTTCCATGGTAGCACTTCAGTGGTGATGTTTGAGTTTTCACTTCCTTTTCCACAATATGCTTCAAGGTCTTTTTCCCTGCAAAGCAGTCGAGGCTTATGTCAGATGTGCTGTGCACATATTTGCTATGGCATGCTGGCAAAGCTGAGCAGAGAAGGCAATTATCTACTGCACAGTTTTAGGAGAAGAAACTCTACAGTGTATGTGGAACTAGACAGGGGTTATAAACAAAGGAGGTGTGCACCATCCTGATTTTGTTCCTTAAGATGATTTCATTGAGTCCCCTGCCTACGAGCAAGGTCCTTCCTATACCTCTTCTAGCTGCATTTTTCCATGGTCCCAGTATACAAGAGGAGCAACATAATTTCTGCAAGGATATATGGGTTATACTGCAAGCACTGTTACTGGTAAAGCTCAACAGGAAGGTCTCCACAGATGCGTTTCATTTAGTACCAAATGATGGTCGAGTCTTTCTGTAGAGATATTAATGGAAATTCAGGACCAAGCATTGGACTAAACATCTCTTAAGAAAGATGATGATGAGCAGAAGACAGAATGAGCTGCTACTTCTCAGTGCCCTCCTTCTGCTCTTCTGAGAAAGCACACAGAGTTGATGGCTTTGTCGAGATAACCAGCAACATGTAAAGAGCTGAAAATGTTCTGCTGGAGAGCAACAGGGTTCAAGAATAGGGCAAGGTCCTCTAAAGAGTGGCTGAATGATTTGAGGACACGCATCTGTATTTTCTGCAGGATGAAGGACAGGGCACCACTGATCACCCCCTGCAGAATAAAGGGAACAGCGCAAACAGAAATTAAGCATCAGTACGTCAGAGTGCTGGACAATTTCATCTTCTGAGGACATCATCACGGTGGACAATGATTGCCTTGAAGAGGTTGTAATGAGAATAGGTCTGGTGTGTGAAGCTCCGCAGCCTTGAAATAAATAAGCAGAAATGTGGAAGTCTCCTGAGGTTCCACAGGAGAGTTGCTTGAGAAATGCTTGCTCTTGATCCTGCTTTCTGCAGCAAAGCCAGTACCAGTATGCAAAACCTGCTGGTCCTTGAAATGAAATGCCGCAGATAGGACTTCTGAAGCCCTTCAGAAAATGAGGTGATCAGAAGAAAAGGTCAGTGTAAAGGAGGTGCTGGTGAAGAGTGAGAAAGCTCCAGTTGTTTGAACACATCCACGTTGCTTGGTAAAGGCTTTGGCTGGGTAGAGGGAGGCTGTCCAGACAGCAGCTCGGGGTATGGCTGAGTGGTACAGCACAGACTGAGAGACTTTCTCTGCTGCATTGCAAGGTGTAGCGCAATGAGGGGTTATCATCTAGGGCAGCAAAAGAGACCAGCATTCAGCCAGCAAATCCACAGAAAGGAAATATTTCAATCAATCAGCACCATTCACTTATTCCTCTTTCCTGTTTCCCATTTACTTTTCCTGCCTCTCTTTATTCTCCGCCTTCTTCTCTCAAAGCTGACTGCTTTCATTATAGGGCTGAAGGGCAGTGCCGAGTGAGTACATTAATCTCATACATTTTCATGAATATCAATTACAACTTGGATGCTGAAGATTTTTCTTACTTTCAGCAGAGTCAAGACCTCATTCTTTATCCAGGCCCTGTCTTGGGTAAAACCTGGGGGTGTTTTTCCAAAGGCAGCACTGCCATCTCTTCTTCCCACTCCCTCCCACCACACTGACAGCCCTTTGCTTTCTTCCTGTAGTGTCTATATATACAACGGTTATCAGGAGAAGCCATTCCCCTTTCTGCCCTTGAAAGGCAATATCCACATGAGCTCTCGGGCAGAATTTGGAGTGTGGAATCTCTGCTGTTCAATTACCATGGAGCTTATCTCTTTCATGTGTGACTAGATAGTGTATATTTTTTCTCTCCAGCAAGACTGAAGTTGGAAAGGACAGAAAAATTTATAGAGCTTGAGATGGAAGAAAACGTCTGGTGTTGAAATGAGCAGTTTATGGACTATAGGGAAATGGGACTGTTTCTGGGGGAATAAATGCTTCTCTTACTTTGTAGTCTCTGTTGCACTACTGGGTAGCAGATTCAGATCATCGTGACAACAAAAAGGTCAAAAGCATTTAGCAAATTTACATCTGTTCTCTTCCACAGATGAAACCATCTTTTGCTTTCAGAGTCCATTTTACCCACAGTAAAATAAGCTCCAACTGCATGGCAACAAAAGCAAGGCCACAGAGAGAGCTGGAAATAAGTCAAAGGTATCCTTTATTTGAATTACACAAATGCCAGTGAACTTTACTTATGAGTTAGTATTCCACTGTGCTGGCTGCTCAGCAGAAACCAAGCAAAAAGGCAAATCCACCCAAAAGCGATTCTAGTTTAAGCCAGTGGTTCCCACTCAGTCTGCTCAGGCACCACTGCTGTAGGAGGACTCTGATTACCGAAGTCAGCAGCTCTCCCTGCCTTCTCCAGTGCTGCAGCTGGTCTCCTTAGAGAAGGACAAGGGCTCAGATCTTCCCTGACAAACAGACAGCAAAGCAGTAGTGCTGCTGCCTTCCCCATTGTGGGAGCTTGCAGGGTCCTTAATGGTGAAACACCGGTCTAAGTGATCGATACCAATGATGAACCTAAAGGGGCTGCAGGAGATCTGGAGAGAGGCTTTGGACAAGGGCCTGTAGGGACAGGCCAAAGGCAATGGCTTGAACCTGACAGAAGAGAGGAGACTGAGCTGAGCTCTGAGGCAGATGCTGTTCCCTGTGAGGGTGCTGAGGCGCTGGCCCAGGGTGCCCAGAGAAGCTGTGGCTGCCCCATCCCTGGCAGTGTTGAAGGCCAGGTTGGATGCAGGGGCTTGGAGCAACCTGCTGCAGTGGAAGGGGTCCCTGCGGGTGGCAGGGGTTGGAGCTGGATGAGCTTTAAAGTCCCTTCCAACACAAACCATGCTGTGATTCTGTGATTGCAATTGGATCTTCCAGAAACTGATCTTCCTCTTTTGCAGCATCTTTCAGATGCACTCCTAAAATGTCTGGGAGCTGGAAAGTGTCTTTTACATGCACACTGACTAGGCAACTGAAGAAGGGGAAATGTATGATCTAAGATACATCTATTAATTTGGGGTAAAGATGTGGCAGCCTACCATGAAGTTTTATAACTATAGATAGCAAGAGGAGCAGTGACCTTTAATTATAGCAAGATAATGGGCACTGCTCTAATACAGAAACAGCTAAAAATAAAAGCCAGTATAAAAATACAAAGTATCTCAGAATGTGATCACATTTTCCACTAATGGAAAGCATAGCTCAACTCACTGCATTACTGAAAAATGCTTCCTTTTACAGATACAAGGATACATTTAGGTGCCGAGTTGGTGTGGTTTAGTTGAAGGTATCATATTAGACTGGTAAATTTAGAGTAACCAGAAAACTGCATATTCCCACTTTGGTTTAAGCTGGAGTTATTAAGTTTTGGTTGAGTTTGATTTGATTTGGTTCAAATTTGAAGGAAATGAGAACCCCCAGTGTAAAATCAAATTTAGCCCCTATATATGAAAACAAGAGTGGCTCCTTGTTGTATTTACTTCAGGTAAGTAATCCAGTGCTGTAGATGTGGAAGGTGAAATGGTGCTGAGGCCATGATGTCCATCCTGTATATGTTTCTGGGAGGTTGTTTCAGGTGAAATCAGTCCTGTGGGCTAAGCCTCATAAGTCCAGGTCCATTATTGCAGCTCATCTGGTGCTTTAGTTTTATCCAGGAGGGATCCAGAGCATGTACTCCAGACCAGTTCATAGGCATCACCCAAAGCAGTGGGGGTGGTCAGGATGGGTGCTTCGAAAGCACATACCTGACCTGGACTAACATGTGGTTGTTAGTCCAGGTCCTACCTGGCCTTTGGTGAGTTTGGGCATGTTTGTGTGTCAGAAGGACACATGAGAGCTCCCAATACCTCATTTGGACCCCATTCTGTGTAGTGGCTGGTACTGAGGCTCCCATGTGAGCAGGTATTGAAATGCCTGGGAGCTCTCAGAGCCCATTCAGTTTCATTCCTTGAACAGAAACTTTCCCAGGTTTCTGGTATTTCTTCTGTTAATTGGAAATACTTTGGTTTGCTTTCCAGATTTACCAATCTGTAGCTACAGCTGCTATTAACGCATGGAGCTCAGCTTCATTCTTTTCTCAAAGACAGTTAAACTGGCCCATTGGGATTAAACCAGTGACACAAGATAGGAAAGGACTGCTTACAACTCAAAACATCTGCGAATAATACAGCCTGTAAAAGATGTGATTCTCAACTTAGAAATGCACTTTTTGCTTTTACAGAGAAGTAATGTCAGAGGCAAGGAAAAATCCCCACTTCCCTGCTTTTGCTGACAAACTTTCCGCACCTATTCAGATAAAGTGATTTGTGAACTGTCTTGAAATGCCCCAACCATTGCAACCCATGAATAGCAGCTCTATTAAAATGCTAGTCAGGACCACCATTAGGGTACAAATTACAGAGCGAGCTGAAGAAAGTTTGAAGAGACGACTCCTGAGCATTGAGAAGCAATCCCTCCCCACCCCTGCCCGGGCACATATCCTTCCACAACAGCATCTTCCCCATATCTGTTGACAAACTTTGGCTAATGTTTCTGCTGGCTAAAACGTTTTCTGCCAATACAGCAACATATTGCAGATAAAACCTAATGAGCTGAGTTTAACAAAAAAATGCCATGTGGCTTCCTTACAGTGATGCCCATCTGTCGGCTTAGCGAAGCAGCAGTGTGCTGCAGCTGTACTCCTTTTGCTTTTTATCAAATCAAAATAAAGCTGTGCACCCCAGAGTCAGGTATGATAAACAGGCCAGCAAATTGCCTTACATGGGTATCATACAGCTCCTTATCTGTCTCACTTTTCAGAGCAGCACAACCAGATGGCTCCTAACGGTGGCTGAGATTTTCCCCGTTATGTTTTTGGCATTGAGCGAGGGGAGACAGAGTCCAGAAGTCCACCACCAAAACAACAGATATTTAAATGGGACTGGGGCTGAGATTACAGCCTGCAAACAGAACTGTTGAAATCGAAGCAGATTTCATTAATAGCAAATGAAATGCCCATTGAGAGTGGGTCTGGTGGAACAAAAAGGACACAAAACAATTAAGGAGGAAGAAAAAGAGTCTTTGTGAGCAGGCTCACAGAACAATGAGGAGGTTGGCCCTCCTCCAACCTCCTGTCCGGCTGGTGCAAACCAACTGCCCTTTCCACACCTCCCTTATTCATCATAGAGGCAGTGGGAATAGGGAGGACTTCCCTGGCCACTGGCTGGTGGCTGGAGGCATCATCTCCTGCTGGTCATCTCTGCAGCTGAGGGTGCAGAGGGAAATAGCTGCAATTGGAAATAAGGCCATTAAGAGGGCTTGGGGATATGGAGCATCTGTTTATGTCAGAAATCCTTGCTGAGAGCAGGATGTCACAGGCTAAAGGCTTCAGTGTCTCCTGGCTTATCTTTTTCCAGGTTCATTTGTCAACCCAATCTGAAGTTTAAAACATAAAAGGAGTTTGCTTTTCCCTTACCTGGCTACTGAACAAATATTGGTGCTTTTGTCTTATCTGTGGTTTGGGCATCAGCTACCGGTTTGAGGAACAATCAAAAGGATCTAGATTCAGGGCAGAGGCTGCTCGTGCTTGGTACATTGGGTATGGAGACTTGTTAACATGCGTGCCATGCTTTTGTAGGTAGGCTTTAAGTTCAGCTGGTTCTAGGTCTCAAAGCTGAATGCGAGATTCACTTGCTGCCAGTGTGTAATCAAGCCCCTTCTATTGCTGGGAACAGGCAGCACATTTGCATGAGGTTTTGCTGTCACCAGGAGACACGTCTGAAATGGAGCAGATTGAAATTGCTCAGAAGTGCGACTGCCGATGAACCTTTCCAGCGCATCGCGCTTGTGTGAATTCAGACTCCTCTGAACGCCTGTGCGGTGAGCACGTGGGTGTGCTGGTGTCTGCTCCGTGGGCTGTCACCCGCGTGGTTGTACTAATGTGTCAGATGGAGCTCCTACAACCTGGAGCTTCTCACTGTGTGTGCTCAGGTGAAGCTGAGGATAAAAGCGTCGTGTATAGAAACCGGACTGAATAGAGGCAGAATTGGCAACTCCTGTCCCCAGGTCATTAAAAACCTACCATGCTCCTGAAGATCAGGCTATATCCATATGTATGTAGGTTAGAGCCTCATTTTAGGCACAGATATCAAGAAAAGCTGTCCTCTTTCCCCCCAGTGCAAGCTCTATATGCCTTAGGAAGATATGCCTCTGCTGAAGGTGAACAAAGCAGTATTAAATAAACTGTACTGATGTTGAAGATTGATACTGAGACAAACCCCAAAGATACTTAATTTCTGTGTGTAAGATGCTCCAGGATTCTCAGTACTGTGAATTGTGGTCATTCCTTGCTGTGTGGGTGAGATGGCGAAGGTGTATCTATATTATATAGCTCAGGCAGGATAAATGTATGATTGAAGCCAAAATCAGGCAGCTCTAATTCATATTCTTCTTCTTTATTGTGTTGTGGCTGCACCCGGTGTATATAACAAGACGAGAAGGCACTTGTCCTAGAAAGGGTCTCAGAACTAGCATGGAAAGTAATGAGTAATGTGTAGGGCTGTGGCATCTGAATGTAGGCAAATGGAGTTTTCCTACTTTGGTAGTGATAGTAAGTGCTGTGCTGAACTGGTTTTGTTTGAGCAAGATTGTACAGTGATAGCCAAGGTTTGCTGGAAAGTATTCTGTGAGGTATAGACCCTGGCAGCTACATTTGCCCGCTGCATGTGCTGTGACCTGATTTGCAGAAGCAAGAGCTTGGGTCAGGAGCCTGAGGCAGCTCCCTGTGACCAGGGTAATTTTATTGCTGTCTGACCACTGTTTCAACCTCTGTCCCATTTGCTATGTTCCTAAGGTCACATCTTTTTAACTCGCATTTCACCTCCAAGCAGCATGGAAATCCTCCCTAAGCAGAATGAAGAACGTTGTAGAGATCCAGCCCTTTTCCAGATGCTGCAATTTGCCTAAAAGCGCGTTGAACAATTTGACTTTCCTCCTGGTATTTTATTCATGACTGCAATTTCTTCCTTTAGCCAAGCTGTAGACGAGAGGAAGAGTGAACAAGATGGCTGAGTTAAATATAGCACTGGGGTTGAAGTATAACAGACTGTCCAGGGCTCCAGTCATGAAAGAAGAAAGAAATTACTTCAGAGAGGATTAAGCACTCTCTTGCTATAGAAGTTGTACATGATGTCAAAGAGTGAAGAGTATTGAACAGCACGCTAGGAAAAGGAAAATCCTGGGATGCTGACCCAGAAAATTAACACACTGCTCAGTGGTTAGCTCGAAATGGAAGAGGAGTTTCACGACTCTTTTTCCTGAAGTAGCGATGGCTGTGACAAAGCTATACAATGGAGTTACAACTCCAGCTTCATCCTAAACATGTGTGTGTGTGACTGTGGGTAAGGAAAAGCCATGTCTCTGTACAGCTACAGTGATCTACAGCGAGTGAGCTATGGGGTGAACATACTGTGGGCTGTACTAACACAAGAAATACAGCCAGTCTCCCTCCACACTGTAAATCTCTGCTCAAACTTCCAGGAGTAACTTAACCATACATGAGAGAATAACTCCTGGAAGTAAACATGAAACCCTCAAATGCAGGGAGTGTGTTTGGATGCTGCTCCTGTGCCTTTGTGTAAACCTGCTATGGACAATCTGTGTTTCAGCCTCAGCATCTGCATCTCTCATCGATGTGTGTGTACAGCTCCAAGACCTGGCTAACAGCTCCCTGTGCGTGTTGGCAGTATTGAACTTCCCAAATCCAAAAGCTGGGCTGCACCCAGGCAGGGAGCTTCTTCCAGGGCAAAGGGAGAGACAGGCAGAGGAGGGCAGAGCTGGGTTTGAGAGCTGGCAATTGGAGGTACAGGGGCTGTTCTGTTGCTGCTACATCTCTGTCCCCTGAGCATCCCCTTGCTGCCTTCAGGACTTTGGGGCAGGATGCGGGACCACTGCAGCTCTGCAAAACCCTGTTGTTACGGGGGTGCTTTCTGTCCTAAATCATGAGGTGCATGGTTTGTGTGAGTAGAATGATACACCAGAGTGGCTGCATTGCTTATGCTGGGGGATGTGCGGCTGGGAGAGATGCTGTGATGGGGGCAGGAGGTGCTCAGGATTGCTGTGTTGCACGAGATCTCCCACTGCCAGTGATCAACTGCAAGAAAACACTGGAAATACTTCCAAGCCTTTAAAATGAAGCAAGCCCTGGGTTCTGAAGAGGTGATGGGGACTCGGTCACCTTGTTTGGCTGAACAAAGAGTGCAGGCTGAAGCAGGCAGGGAGTGGCTTTTCTCTTTTCCTACATGGCAAAAGCTTGACTTTCTTTTCTGTATCACTATTGAATTGTGCCCTGATGGATGCAAGAGGGTTCCTGTGGTGAAAATCAAGCTGTCCCCACCCCACCATGCTGATTGGTGCTGTGTAAAGGCCTAGAATTTTTTATTGCAGGGACATACTGTGAACTGAGTAGCTACAGAGAAGAAAACATTAGATCAGCAAGGGACCTGCTCACACTGCTGCCTTCCCCTCTCTCTGCATGGATGTAAATGCCCTTTCTGTGAAAAGAGGAATGAAAGAAAATTGGGCATTGAGAGCACGAGCATTCATCTGCTATCATTTATTTATTAAAGTATCCCCATAGCAGTGATGATTAGCAAAATGTTTCATTGAAATATGTCCAATACCTTTCTCTGCAAAAGAACCACTACAGTAAGATGCTGCCTATGCTGAATGGATAGCAAAATCATCATAAAGGTGATTAACAGTTTAACCCACACATCCCCTAGCTTCTAGAAAATTCCCTTTCCATACCCATTTTTTGCGTTAACTTCAATTTGTATGTCTCCAGATCTACATGAAAGCCATTTACTCACTGAGTTTTGTGCCTTGTATTAGAAATGGCTTGCTGGAAAAGAATGTGTTTCACATGTAGTGATCCTGAGCATTAGAAACGGGTGAAGAATCGATGTTTTGGTTTGCTGACTGAACTGGCCATGTGGGAGGGAAACACTTGTGGGTCGATCCTCCCAAACTTTTTCATCTTCCCACAGAAATGTGAAACAAAAAAGCTAAAAAGCATTTCTTTCACACAGAACAGACTATGTTGCTCTGAAAATATGAAAATGAATGGTCTTAGCGTGCATGCATTTTCCATTGAAAAACTGGAAATCTGGAGAAGGGCTTTGGGACAAGGGCCTGTAGGGACAGGCCAAGGGGAATGGCTTGAACCTGCCAGAAGAGGGGAGACTGAGCTGAGCTCTTAGGCAGAAGCTGTTCCCTGTGAGGGTGCTGAGGCGCTGGCACAGGGTGCCCAGAGAAGCTGTGGCTGCCCCATCCCTGGCAGTGTTGAAGGCCAGGTTGGATGCAGGGGCTTGGAGCAAGCTGCTCTAGTGGAAGGGGTCCCTGCGGGTGGCAGGGGTTGGAACTGGATGAGCTTTAAAGTTCCTTCAAGCCAGTTCTATGAATTTGTGAACTATTTCAGTTAACCCCATCTGCACTGTGCTTTGATATAAATATTCTCCCTCACGTGCTCACCCCCAACAAATGCAGGCAATTCTGCTGGGGCCCTGGTACCCTGCTCACTTCACTCCTGAGCCTCATGTGTTGCTGCAAACATGCATTACCTGGAACCAAACCAAAAGACTAATGTGTAGTGCAATGAAGTGACCATTAACTGCTTGTGCTTCTTTCTAGTGGTTCACCTAATTCTTATGAATGAGAGGGAGTGCCAGCAACAACAAAACATCTTTGCTTTGCCAGAATTTTCAGTGGCAAAATCTTTTATAGGAATGGAAATTGCACCCAAAAATACCATTTTTGCAGCTTGTTCCTTAGTTTTAATTTGAGAAAAAACGTGGAAAACGTTTTCCAGCAACTAAAACCTGAGGTTTTGTGCTTTTAAATGGAAAAAAAAAAAGATCACTTTTTGAGTTTTGCAGTGCAGCTTCGAAAATTCAAGTCACTTCTCTGTGAATACTTCAATGCACTGTGGTCAGAGCCTCTCGCTTCTCATGGGTTTGTACTCATGGAATTCATCACAAGGCTTTTACTGGCTTTCAGCACAGAAAGGGTGATAGAACTGCACATGAAGCTTTTGTGCTTGCTTTCAGATGAGCTGGAACATTTTATAACATTTTCTGGTCTATTTTCCAGTCCTGTATCAAGTAAATAAACTCTTTGAAGTTAGCAGCTGAAAGCCTAATCATTCCTATAATGATTCTTTGTTAAGTTACCGCTTTGCTTGTTGCCTGTGAAGATGTTTTCCATTGCTTGTGTTCAAGATGTTCTCTGAAAGGCCATTGTGAGATATATTTTAGGAGGAGTTTCCATAAAAGACTTTGGAAACTTTGAATCTTGGTTATTGAAAGAGGAGGTGTTGCAAACACGTGTCTTGAAAGTCAGGAAAGATAAACTTGAGAGCTTCACAGAAATCAAACTGCTCTATTTTAAGAGCTCTCTTTCTCTCTTTCAACTGCTCTTCTGTACTGTCCATTCTGGCAATCATGGGGAGGTGGGTGCTATTAAAAGAGAAGGGAGAAGCATGAATAAAGAATGACCTTCTATAAGAGCAAATCAGTGAAAAAAGGAACCCTTGTTTGTTGCAGGGCCATGCTAACTCTCATACCCCAGCATGTTTCTGGCTTGCCTCAACCCTGAACCTTGATCCTCCTTCCATGAAATCAAACAAGTCTAAAAGTAGACTGCTGTCCCCTACTTCTTGCTTGCTTAGAGTCAAGGCACAAACTCTTCATGTCCATCATCTCCCTGCAGAGCAGAGGAAGCACAACTTCCCACATCTATTTATAAAGACTTTCTGGTGAGTTCTACCAAGTTGCTGCAATAACAGTAAATTTGCCTCTTAACTCTTACCAACAACTGAGTTTCTTTTCTCAAGTCTTCCTTCTTCCCTAGAGCTGGTTTCCCAGCTGTGTTTGCTTAGCCCCGTTAAAACAGACCTAACAGAAGTGGCCATTGTATGCTTCATAATGCTGTCCCATTTGCATGCGGCATGGAGAATCTTGTTTCATTTCAAACTCATAGGTCCACTTTTTAGTCCTTCCTTGTTTATTTATTATGCAGAAACCCATGAGATTCAGCTGTAGGCTATACCCTACCTTTTACCCCATCCTTTCATAATTGTTTAAAGCTGGATGATTCTTCTTGCTGTTCTGAATATGTTCTCCTGTGTTTGTGCTTTCTTTTGTGAGTGTTGGAGCATGAAGGAACACAAAGAAACACTAAATAATATGAGGTCAAGGAGTCAGTCAATGGAATTGATAGGAAGTAAGCAGAGAAAATGAGTATAAACCAGCTATAAAATGACCAGAGGTTTGAAAGTGGCAGAGAGATTTAAGGCATTAGGGGAGCATGGCCTTGCAATACATGCCACAGGCTTAATTAATTTAAGTTTGCTCAATTCATGTGCAATTTTATATGGAAGAGCTATTTGTGATAGCAGGAATGAGTCTTAGCAAACTAGAAGGTCTCTTCCAGCCCTAGTATGTTGCTCTTACAGTCAGAGACATGTGCAGTAAATGCTGCCATGTATAGATTTTCCTTAGGGATGAAATACCCAGTTTCCTGTCTGACCCACACTTGCTTCCTAATATTTCATTGCCTTAATGGATTAGAAGCACCTATGAACCAAAGAATCACAGAACAGTTTGTGTTGGAAGGGACCCTAAAGCTCACCCAGCTCCAACCCCTGCCACGTCAGGGACACCTTCCACTGGAGCAGCTTGCTCCAAGCCCCTGTGTCCAACCTGGCCTTCAACACTGCCAGGGATGGGGCAGACACAGCTTCTCTGGGCACCCTGGGCCAGCGCCTCAGCACCCTCATAGGGAACAGCTTCTGCCTCAGAGCTCAGCTCAGTCTCCTCTGTTCTGTCAGGTTCAAGCCATTCCCCTTGGCCTGTCCCTACAGGCCCTTGTCCCAAGCCCCTCTCCAGGTTTCCTGCAGCCCCTTTAGGCACTGGAGCTGCTCTCAGGTCTCCCCTTCAGGAGTCTTCTTTCCCCCAGGCTGCCCCAGCCCAGCTCTCTCATCCTGGCTCCAGACCAGAGCTGCTCCAGCCCTCGCAGCATCTCCATGGCCTCCTCTGGACTTTCTCCAAGAGCTCCACATCCCTTCTGTGCTGGTGGCCATTTACTTCCATGCAGTGGAAGAAGGGGTCAGCAGAACAGCAGGACATGTCCCTCCTTCTGGTTGAGTGTTTGGGGCAGGGTGAGGTGACTGCTTGCAGTGTGGTCTGTGGAGCTGCTTGAGGTACCAAGGGATTCCTACTCTGGTGGCATCTGCCAGGAAAGACTGGCTGCTCTGGAAAGAACAGGTGACTGAGTGGGCAGGTTGGGTCCCATCTGTCAGGTTTAGGATTTGTGCTGAACAATAGACCAGGCTGGTAGTGAAAATAAGCAGTTCCCTACAGGTTAGACTTTGCAAGAAAACACCCATGCTGTGATTTGTTAACAGCACATTGTACCTAAGACAGCACAGCTTAATCCTCTAAAAGGAACAAAGAACAGGATGGAATACAGGAGATTTATCATCTAGGTTAGATGTAAAGCATCATCAGTGAAAAGCGAATAAATGCCGAAGGGTTAGTAAATTCTGTGTAGACAGTCCCCAGGGTTATCTCAGCTACCTGAGGTGCATCAGATAAAGGCCTGATAACACTTTGCTCCTTCTGAATACAGCAGCTTCTGTGGCTGTTGGGAGAGCTGAGCCAATTCCTCACTTTTGCCACAAGGTCTGTGCCTCTTCCTGGCCTCTGGTATCCTTGTTCCTGTTCTTGTCCCTTGGCCTTGTACTGGCTATGGCATAGGAAATTTAACTTGATTTTGTCCCCCAGATCTGACATCTACCTGCTTAGTGGATCAAATCAGCTTGAATCATAGAATCACAGCATGGTTTGTGTTGGTAGCGACCTTAAAACTCATCCAGTTCCAACCCCTGCCACGGGCAGGGACCCCTTCCACTGGAGCAGCTTGCTCCAAGCCCCTGTGTCCAACCTGGCCTTCAACACTGCCAGGGATGGGGCAGCCACAGCTTCTCTGGGCCATCACCCTGGGCCAGCGCCTCAGCACCCTCACAGGGAACAGCTTCTGCCTGAGAGCTCAGCTCAGTCTCCCCTGTTCTGGCAGGTTCAAGCCATTCCCCTTGGCCTGTCCCTACAGGCCCTTGTCCCAAGCCCCTCTCCAGGTTCCCTGCAGCCCCTTTAGGCACTGGAGCTGCTCTCAGGTCTCCCCTTCAGGAGTCTTCTCTCCCCCAGGCTGCCCCAGCCCAGCTCTCTTATCCTGGTTCCAGAGCAGAGCTGCTCCAGCCCTCGCAGCATCTCCGTGGCCTTCTTTGCACTGCTCCCTGTTGTGTTGGGGGCCCCAGAACGGAACAAAAGAGGTTGGGGGTCAATATAAGAGCCAACACTGAGAAAGGGGGCAGGAATATACAGACCTAGACTGGGGAGGGAGAGGTGGGATGGAACAGCGCGGCTGCCCAGCTTTGCAGTCAGCCAAATACCAGATCAGCTCAGCCTGTCTTGTTGCTCTGACTGTGCCCTCAGCCTCTTTGCAATAATTGCACCTCAGGTTATCAGGAAGCATGCTGTGGAGGGAGCAAGTCTGCTGCTGGGATGCCGGCATGGGATGCCAGATGTCCCCAGCACTGACAAGCTGAACCTTTTCTTACACGTGCTAAAAGCACTTCAGCTGAGGAAGAAAAAGAAACTGGTGAAGCAAGACAAAGACATAACCCATTGTGAAAGACAAGCGCTGCCATCCCATAGAGAAGATGTCGCATCACATGCTCCAGCAGAGACTTCAGGTTGGCCTAATTTAATCAAATATTCATGCTGTGGTTTTCACTTCTCCTAATGTGATGGCAGCTGACATCGATCACCAAAAGCCTTTGACAGAGATAATTGTCCTTGTTGAGTCTTGCTTCTATTTCAACATCCCCCTTAGCAGCATCTTTGCACACCTTCATAGATCTGCACATTTACTCTCATTACTTGGTTTCAGGGGCCTTCAGCTTCTGAAGTTCTGGTGTCTCACCAGAAATCTGTGCACACACATGTTGAATTGAACACAGAGCACATCCCCATGGTGCCAGTGTGCAACCGCCTTTGACAGTTTTGCTATGACATCTAGTAACGTGTCATGGCACCTTCTGTACAGCTGACAACTGCATGTGGCATATTTTAAGAGCTAAAAAAAGGCCTTGATGAAATCCTGCACCATATCATTGCCTCTGCACTATCTAGCCAGTGTTGTTCTCCCTTGCCGTGCAGAATCAAACTGTGTGCCTGCGGAATTTGATAAACTATGGCACTTCACACATCTGCAAAGGACTAACTTGATTATAGTCTAATTCTGCTTGATATCAATCAGCTCTGTACACAGTAAGATTAATTATGGCTGTCACTTTGTCAGCGCTGTAATAAGAAAACACAGATTCTGAATGACAGACGCAAATTTGTTGGGAGTGAGGAGAGTGAGTTTGGGGAGGGAGGGAGAAAACCTGCACAGGGTGAGCTGACCTGTGAAGAGATGTGCAGGCTGGAGCTGGGATTATCACCTGCTCCGGGCTGCAGATGGGTCTTTGTTAGTATCTAAATGGGTTCCTCTCTTCTGTCAGCTCCCCAAGGTATCTCACACTTGCATTTGCAAACTGATTTTATTTGCAGGTATGTGATGGTGAGCACTAGCTGCTGCCAAATGCTTGTCTGAAGGGGACTGTGCGATATATTTGCCTGTCTTCGACTGCACCCCTTAATAGTGATTTTTCCTGATCCAGAGTGGGTGTAAAATGCCACCAGATCAGAACAGCAGTGATTTCCACCTGCTCTGTGCTGCTATAAATGGCTACACAGGAAACTTGGACTGAAAAGCTGCCTGCTGTTGCAGAGGTGACAGACATAGCTGTTATTTTTGCCTTGTTATTGTGCACTGGCATTCTAATGCCAGAGCTATGTTGAGTTATAAATTAGTATTTAATTATCTTCATTCTCTACTGGTATGAGGTACTTCAGTTAACTCGCTGCAAGGGAGTGAGCCACAGCATCCATAAGCTGCTCTAACCAGCACAGGGGGTGGAAGGCTCTGAATCAGGGAGTAGTGGCAACCTCTTCACAGTTCCAGCTTCCTCCTTGGAATAGTGAATGGGGCAGGGCTTGAAGCAGGGAGGAAAAGTGTGTGTTTTGGTGGATGGCTTTGGTAAAGCTAGCCTTCAGGTACTTCAACTGGGAAAGAAAGAGGTTCCCACTGCCAACACTGGCTAATGAACTATATGGCTTTGTTTCATTCCTATGAAAACAGTAAATTAGGACAGTAAGCATGCCCTAAGAAGGGATGCAGTTTAAATGCTCCTTTGGCAGGTTCTTTTACTTATTTTCAAATAGAATTGATATTTAAAATTACACAGGAATTTCCAGATTTAATATTGCTTTAAGTGGCAGAGTGTTCACTGGCTAGCTTTAGATATCCAAGTTATTTCTCTCTGCTGCTTATATGGGGAGCTATGGTGCTGTCAATGGTCCCCTGGAGAAGCTGAAGTTGCCTTTGGTGGCTTTCAGAGGAGCAATGAACTCTAGCTTGGCTGCCCCATGTCTTACAGCACCCTCAAAGCTGCAATCTTTAGGAAGACTTTCTATTGCAAAACAATCCACAGGCCTGAGATCTAGGGTTAAAAGCTTGTTACTATGTCAGCCTATGGATGGCTGAGAGCTGGGGCTATGCAAGCTGCGCTCCTCCCTTTCACTGACCCATGAGCTGAACTTGAATCTCCATTTTTCCCCAGTGTAATAAACCCTTTATTCACAAATCACAGCCCTCCTCGCTGATCTCTTCCCCCTGGTATTCTGTGGCAGGATGTGTGGGAATAGTTCAAAGCTGCACCAGGGGAGGTTCAGACTGGACATGAGAAAGCATTTATTTATGGAGAGGGTGGTTGAACACTGGAAAGGGCTTCCTAGAGAGGTGGTTGGTGCACCAAGCCTATCAGTGTTTATAAGGCATTTGGACACTTCAACTTTTGGTTAAAGTGGTCAGGCAATCGGACTAGATGATCACTTTATGTCCCTTCCAACTGAACTATTCTATTCTATCATGTTCTGTATCGGTAAAGCACTAAGAATCCTGTTTTATCATGAAGCAACGGTGTGTTGCAGCCTTCCCTGACAATGACACTAGCAAGACAAATGGTGCGACATGCATAATTCCTGTTTCATTTCCTTAATATACAGTGCATATATCACTGTGGTGGCAGGTGGGCCATTACAGACTACCCGAGAGCTGCCTCCAATATATCACACATATGAAAGGATGATATTATGAGGACTTTAATGTCATATGATTATCCCCTGGCATTGTTTGTCAGACTCCTGTTTTGAATTGGTTTGATGTTAAAGCCTGCTACTGATGGTTATATCTGCCACACTGCATAATTCACACTGTCCTTCTTCTCCACGTTTACTACCTGAAGTCATGCACTTAGGGAAAATGAATGATGATAAACTACAGGAATACATTTAACCTTAACTGGTATTAAATGATTGCTCTTTTCACTGTCTCAGCTGTCAGTGGTCAAACAGATACTTGCTAATGACTTCTGCTTTTAAAGTATGTGTAAACACATACTCATGTTATTCATGCAGTCATACTAACAGTTTCATAGCAGTAGAAAGGAAAACTAGCACAGCAGGAGGTGAGTAAGCACTTGCAGATCATGTAGCAGAAGACTGCCAACTCACTAAATACCCCACATTCCTCTTCAAGAACTGTGCTATGGGCCATGAACTCCAGAGCTCTGCCTTCACCCGGAGCAGGAAGGGTTGTCTTATCTCAATATCTCTGCCAGCTAGAGTAACCAGCCCAATGGGATGGGGTCAGCACAAACAATTCCTTAGACTTACAAGGCTTTTTTCTCCTTCCTGTACCTATGAAGTCATTGAGCAGTGCCCTCAGGGCCCAGGGACTGGGTCAGCAATGTCTCTGCTGGCTCCACTTAGAAGATCATATAATCCTAGAACACTTTGTGTTGGAAGGGACCTTAAAGCTCACCCAGTTCCAACCCCTGCCACCCGCAGGGACACCTTCCACTGGAGCAGCTTGCTCCAAGCCCTTGTGTCCAACCTGGCCTTGAGCACTGCCAGGGATGGGGCAGCCACAGCTTCTCTGGGCACCCTGTGCCAGCGCCTCAGCACCCTCACAGGGAACAGCTTCTGCCTCAGAGCTCAGCTCAGTCTCCCCTGTTCTGGCAGGTTCAAGCCATTTCCCTTGGCCTGTCCCTACAGGCCC
This sequence comes from Agapornis roseicollis, assembly GCA_002631895.1. Classification (NCBI taxonomy): domain Eukaryota; kingdom Metazoa; phylum Chordata; class Aves; order Psittaciformes; family Psittacidae; genus Agapornis; species Agapornis roseicollis. Next base: position 186,772 of record NDXB01009862.1, read on the forward strand.
TTGTAACAAGTCCCACTCCAGATTTCTTATTGTCCCCCTTAGGTATTGGAAGACTGTTATAAAGTCCTTCTTGGACCCTTCTCTTCTCCAAGATGAATTGTCTTGTCTAGGGGATGGGCAAGACTTGAACTGGTAACACTGCTCTGCTTTGAGAAGCCAGGGTATCAAATATGCTGAATGACAGGAGTTTAAGCCTTATTGGTTGCTCTCTACATGCTTAATTTAGGCATTAGACAGACTGAGAAGAGTTGGCATTGATGATTTTGACACAATCCTGTCTGTCTGCAAGCACTGAAGAAAACTGTCATTCCCTGGAGGTAGCAGGGACAGGATAGCAGGAGATGGCCCTTCTGCTGGTAGCTGACAACCCTTTGCAGCTGAAACCTTCCCCACAGCCCTTGGAGGCTGCCTGTGCTTTGTAGCCTCCCTCTCATTCATTCACAAACCCCGAACTAACAAACCCCATTTGCACATCTTTTCTGAGCTTTTATGGTTATGTGGCAAAAGTGTCCTTCTGGTCGTGGTGTTTATTAAAGAAATGAGCATAGCAATTGTTTTACAGATATTTTGATTGAATTAGCCAAACCTACAACTTTGCCTTGTCCTCTGCTAAAACTGACAGCAACTGTTTCTGTGATCTGTCTCTTAAATGTAAACCCAGTCAAGAGACCTCTTGTCTCACTTCTCCAAAGCTACAGAAGACTCATTTTCACTTTTGATTTAGGTTGGACTTGAATAGGTGACCTGTCTTAATAGGACAGACTTTCCCTGTTGCTTCAGTTGCTCCCTTTATAGTGATTTTGATCTTGCTTCCTTTGATGCGTTTCTGCTGCTCATCTTTTGTTAATGACACTAAAGTGAGTGTTTCTCTCAAATACTTTGCCCTTACTGGGAAGCACCTTGATACACATCAGCCATTGTTGTATTAGGGAGATGTTCAAAGCAAAGCCTGACACTGCAGGGCAACTAAACAGCTCAAAATCAGAGCCACTCACAGGTGTAGGTGTCTTTCTCTGTTTTACATGTGTTTTTTCCCTCCCTGCTCAGAAAATCACACAAAGTGCATTCTCAGTAGCTGAGAATACAGGAAAGGGAGGAGGTATTTATCACAGCAGCTTGAGTGCTGGAAAGGGACCATTTGCAAAGGACAGAGGATAAAAAGCCATGAATCAATATTTCTATGTGCCTTCTGCCGCTGTTTATTTGAATCCATTTGTTTTGCTGACATATTTCCCATGTGGCTGGAAATGCTATTTCCTTTGATATCATCAGCAATTGATGTTGTGCATTTACTGTACGGCTAGGTGCGTCCTAGGCAAAGGGATGTCACTCTGCTGTAAAATACCAGGGCACGTTTCACTTTTATCTCCCAGCTTTGCACCCCTGTGTGATCAGCCCTGGGTTCTGCTGCCAGGCAGTGCTGCCCTCACAGGGAATGAACTGAGAGAGAACAAATTGATGTTGACCAAGGGCACAGCATCATTTTTGTTGCATGAGAGCCCTGGGATTTCATGTGATATGAGGTTTCTTGGAATGGATGCTGCTGGGGTCTAGCAGGTCTGTTGCTAACACTGCATCAGTGGTATGAAGAGAGCATGATCAGAAGAGAGTTCTAGAAGCTTTTAAACTTAGAAAGAACCATCACATCATAAGCCAGAAAGAACCATCACATCATAAGCCAGAATGTATCACTGATTTACTGGGTGATGATGCTTGCAGAGAGGCTGCTGCTTTCTTCACTGGCACATCTGATTACTTACCTTCACCACTGAAAACGTATCCCTTAAGCCTAATGTATCTTTACATCTGCTGATTGCAGGAGGGTAACAAATGGTTTATACTTAGTGCAGAATTATTTAAAACTATATAGTTAGAATGCAAAGATTTATAAAAGATGTAATATTTCACTAGGAACTGATTTGATCACACTTGGAATAATGTAGGATTAATTTTTTGAACATTATATGCACACAAATATATGTACATACCACTTTTGGGTTGGTATTTTAACAAACCCACAATTCCTATGAGAACATGAAAGGGAGGTTTTGTTAAGCTGCAAACTACAGTTTGATGTAAGAGGAGACAACTTGTATTTATCTGACTTCCTTTCAATGCACACTCTGAGCATCTGCTAGAAACTCCTCAACTCAGGCAGTAGTAATTTTAATGAATGACATATTGCTTTATGTAAAAATGCATCTTGGTCTCTCTTATCATTACTGGTATATGGAAAAAGCAATTATATGCTCTTTCAACAGTTAAGAAGGAGAGAGAAGCTTTCAGGGAATGACAAAACTGTTTATGTTTTGGGGGGAGCAGAGAGGGGAGTGGAGCGGCAATAGAAAACATTTGCTGTGTTGTGCCTCTTTCCAGTGACCTAGAAAAGTGTTGGGGGTTTTTTAGCCTCTCCACAGTTACCAGAATATCCATTTTTCTTTTTGTGCTTTGTTCTCAAAGCCTGGCACCCACAGGAGGTGATTTCTGTGCTCTTTGAGCATTGGATCAGCAAATGGAGAAGAGCACATCCTTTCTTTGTAAAAAGGTGCAGTCTCCTATAGTTTTTTTCCCTATTCAGAAGCTGCTCAAAAGAACATACCTTTCAAACGCAATGCTTGCTATTCAGGAGGTGGTGCTGAACAAAGCTGAGGTTGGATACTAACCTCTTAAAGGGAATTCTTCTTTTCAACATCAAGCTGGTTGCATTCCAGCTCCGACCAGCTGCTGCTTCTACTTTTTGAAAGATGAAGAAGCAGATATCGACATAAAGGTATCCAAACTGCCATGTGCCAATTGCCATTTACTTGAATCCTACTGTGCACATTCATACAGGAATTGCGAATCTGTTGCGTCGGAGCACTGAGGGTGTAGACATGGATAAATAACCTGGTCTGGGGAGGTTTGACTTCAGGAGACTTCCCCATTGTCTGGGTTGTTCTTTTTATCCTATCCCAAATCTGCTCAGTAAATTATGCAGAGCAGAGATTTGTTGCTAGATTACTCTCTTCTTTAAGGCCTGGTACAGCAGGGATTTGGGACTGGGCACGTGTTTCTAGGTAGACTCCTACAACAGATAATGAATGGTAAGAGTGTTGTGGTTCCTTTCACCAGTTATTCGATTGGATCAGGCTAAATTTCATGAGGGCAATGTGAAAAACCCAAAAGACTTTCTGGCAAGTTGCAAAGACAGAAGAACCTGTGCACAGCAGCCCGGCTACACTGGGATCTTATAATCATCTTTTATAAAAGGAAGTACGCAACATCTATGCTGAATGGCAGCACAAGCCGTGGTACAATCCTCCTCCTGATTCCCCAGAACAGGCATCTACCCCATGGGAATTTGCTTTTGACCCATGTACTCAAGTTTTAACCCTGGTTAGAGTAAAGGTCAAGATGAAGAGGAACAAAAGCTTTTCATGCTGAGACTTGTCTTCACAGAACCAGCACGTGGTGGGGATTCACACCCTGACCTGGCACTGGGAACCTGGTTAAGTGCAGTGTCCCAGCCTGGCTTCAATACAGGGTGATCGGAAAAAGATCATGAATGGTCTCAGCATTGTTTTTGGGACAGAAATTTGGGATGCTTGGGTCCAGTTTAAAAAATCTCAGCCAACTTGTCTCTGGCTTCCACCCCACAAATTAGCAGCTCATTAGTTCATTGCATTGTGTTGAAGATTGATGAAGTTCTGTAAGCACTTCAAGACAGTTCATGAAAACACTGAATTATAAGTGCAGGAGTAGTTTTGTGGATGTAGCATTTCTTAGCATTATCTGAAGCGTGTTCTCCTAAACCATATTTGACAGGTGAGTGCAATAGAGAAAATGTGGTTCCAGTCTGTACATTGAAAGCAGATGCAGTAAACCGAGTTCAGTGGCTCAGAAGGGGGCAGCTGCTGCAAAGCTTGACATAGAGGATAAATCATGAGGTGCTATTTCTGGCCTCAGGCAAAAAAGAAAGGTGGGCGATGGAAGACTGACTTGAAAACAATCACTTTAAATGATCTTGGAATTGTATGAGCTGGAGATGTGCTGCATTTACACTGATGGATGAGTCCAGAAGCTGACCTAATTCCCTTTATTTTTTGTCATAGGGGCTTTGCTTTACCTATTGCACTTGCAGAGGAAACATTTAAAGAGAACTTAAAGTAATTTTCTGTCTGTAAGGGTAACACTTGCTACCTCTTTTATTTATTTTTATTTAAGTAACAGATTACTTAGTATTTAATTTGATCTTTTTCTAAAGTAACTGGCTCCTCCATAGTGATATATTTATTTGTGGGTGGTCTTCTTTTGCATAGAAGTTAACTTCTTTCATAAAGCAGCACATAAAAGCGCACTGACAGTATGGGAATTCTCATTGCAGCTCAACAGAGGATGCTTGAAGAAAACTACGTGAAAAATGGTTAGATCCAGCTGAGATTTCTTGCTGTAGCAGTAAGTAGGCCCTGTGCTTTTCTTAATTATGCATTGCAGCAATGAGTTTTGGAGTAAAAAGCCTTAAGCCATACTAATGAATACACATAAAGAGAAGTGATTTGTTTGTTATTGTCCCATGTCCCTTAATTCACTGTAAATAAAGTTTATTTTGTTTATATTTCCACCTGTATAGTTTCCCACTCACTTTGTTCATCTGTAGCATCTCCATTATGATTTTGATCCTGGGTGACATTTTCAGCTGATATATATCAAAGAAATTGCACCAATGAATTAAGCTATTTAAAAGCTTAGTTCCTCTGTTCTAGACTTAGGCATATGTCAAGCTGGTCGTGTTTGCAGTGTAAAGCACCAGGAATGCTATGCTAGCTCTGCTGCCATTATAATACTGCCAGCAAAAGTTGCCCCAGAAAAGATTTATGGCTTAGAAATTTTCTAACAGGAAAACACAATATGAATATGAATGAGTATTTTATCTGAATTCTGCTTTGACTTCAAGAGACACATCTACGAAACCAAGTGGGTAAATCTCTGATTTAGGAATAAAATCTGTCCTGGTGCATCAGTTCTGAAACAGAGAAGGAACAGAGAAGTGGCAAGAGCAGAGAACACAATTGTCCTGAAGCATAATCACAGAATCATAGAATAGTTAGGGTTGGAAAGCACCTTAAGATCATCCAGTTTCAACTCCCCTGCCATAAGCAGGGACACCTCACACTAGACCACATCACCCAAGGCTCTGTCCAACCTGGCCTTGAACACCGCCAAGGATGGAGCATTCACAACCTCCCTGGCCAACCCATTCCAGAGCCTCACCACCCTCAGAGGAAAGAATTTCTTCCTTATCTCCAATCTAAACCTCTCCTGTTTAAGTTTGAACCCATTACCCCTTGTCCTGTCACTACGGTCCCTAATGAAGAGTCCCTCCCCAGCATTCTTGTAGGCCCCCCTTCAGATACTGGAAGGCTGCTCTGAGGTCTCCACGCAGCCTTCTCTTCCCCAGGCTGAACAGCCCCAACTTTTCAGCTTATCTTCATGCTACTTATTACCACAGGAAAACCACAAAACAGGATGGAATCTGATATTTTTGCAATGTCTGAAGATGAATTTAGGGTGCTAGAGTTTTAGAATCCTTTAAAAGTCTTCTATTCTCATTGCCTGATAAGGTCTACCAGCCGTTAGATATAAATAGCTGACAGAAGCAACGGCTTGAATTTAGAACATTGTACATCTAAACACCTCCCAGGAATGCTTTTGCATGTTCTTATCGCTTTTCTGCTGATGTGCCATTGGAAAATTCCATACTTATTTTTTCCTACATTCTTATATGAAGTCAGAATTAGTCTCCAACACTGTCCATCGATGTTCTCACTGGTTCATTGTTTCCTTGTATTTTGCAATGTTATCTGTGCCATTTGCACCTGAATTCCTGCACTCCTGGTGAATGTGGACAAGTATGCTATCAGTGAGAAAAAGCTTGAAGCATAATTTTGGTGGGATAATACTATGGATTGATTTCCTCCCCTACTGTTGTAATGCAGCATCTGGTCAGAGATCAAGACCCCGTTGTGGTGGGGGCTGTGAAGGAGAAAGGCAGTGTGTGTCCTTCAAAGCCAGAGATCTCACTATCAGACAAGAAGGAATGAATGGATACAGACAGGGAGGGAGGCAGAAGGACATATGAGCCACTGTTAGCTGCGAGGGTTCCGCCACACCGGCAGCTGAACACCTAAGGATTTTATTGGCTTAATGTCAAAGGAGAATCTTAAGGATAATGAGGATAGTTTCACAGATACTTAGGGCTGCCTGGGAAAAAGCACAAAGGTGCCTGAGTGAGTGTTTTAACAAGTGGGAGATAAGGGCTTTTATCCTGAATGGACTGAAGGACAGAGTGGGCTGCCTGGTACTTAATGAAAGCTGAGAACTGGATCATAAAAAACCTTGAAAGTGAAGCTTCTGTTTGATGTGATGGAGAAGGGGGTCCAGAAACTCAAGAGGGGTCTGAGATGGTTTAGTAACATGGTTGGTTTGGTGGATAAAGGGGACGTGACTGTATTTGTTGAGGGGAAGTGAAAAAAAAGGTCACTGTAACTCAGGAAAGAGAGGATCTGTTCAGGAGACTCGCATCTTTGCGTGGATAAGGGAGAGTGTTACTTGAACCAGGTTCTAAGAATGGCAGAATGTGGGACATGAAGGCCCAAGCCAGAGCAGCACCCAAGTGGGATGATGGGACTGTGCCCAAGAGGTAAAGGAAGAAGATAAGGTAGGGAGTCTGGAGGGAAATTAAAAGCTCTCTTTGAAGCGGAGCTTATAGTTTTTGATATGTTGAGGTTGTATTACTGCCAGAAAGGAAGGGAGGAGAGAGAATGTTAAGCCAGGGACACAAACACAAACCTGGGTGGGTAAAGAGGAACTGAAGGGAAGAAATAATTTGAAGTAGGAGGAAAATTAGAGAGCACTGAGCAAAGAGGCCAGGCAAGACAAGATTGTGGGTGGTGAGTGATGCCAAGGCTCTGGGCAGAGTGAGGAGGATGAGGCTGGAGCACTGATTGTGGAGTTTGATTAAGATAAGGCCACTTGCTGTGCTGGGAAGAGCAGTAATCATGAGGGCTAGAGGCTGGAGTCTGTGCGTCCTTGGTTCTTGACTAACACCACTTTAAAATCTCTTGCATTTGTTATTTCTGTGTTAAAGTCTGTCTGCAAAGTTTCTTGTATTTTATTAAGTCCTTTATCCCTGAGGGTAAAACGGAAAGGGTTAGGAGACATTAGAGGGGACATTTGTTTGATCAGCTGAGATTTTGGAGTGGGTCAAAGCAGGTGTCATCTAGATGGCTGGACAATGCAGAATGGAAAGCGGGAAGCAGCACTGGATCCCAAAGGGTGGGTCTTCCTTTAAGTATGGAATTGAAAGCAGACCAAGAAGCCATGCGATAGACTGTCATCAAAGCCTTCCCCACCATGACAGCTTATTGGAAAGAAAGGCTTTAATGACCAGTATTTCCTCTCATACACAGATAGTGCTTCAGTTTAAAACTCAAGGCCTGGTGAATTCACGCATTATCTTCCAGCAGGAGGAACTATGGATCCCATTTTTCCATTTTCTGAGGAAATACCAAGGATGAGGAAGTTGATATCCAGTATCTAACACAAAACAAAGACTGGGCGCCAGTTCTTCTGTTGCTGCATGCTGGTGGCTCATGCCAGCCAGATATGTGCTGTGCAAATGATTTTGCAGAATGTCTTAGCTGTGAAAGCAAATGCAAGATGTGACAAAGAAAGCTTCCCTACCATCTGATTAAATTGTCCTAGAAAGGCCTGGTTTTGAAACAGCAAGAGAAATGCTGCCTAACACCTGCCAGGTGCAAGACAGTCATTAGTAGTAGGGCTCTACATGGAAGGGCAGCAAAGCATTACTCTGTAAAGGAGGTGCTACTTGTTCTTTCCCCCTTTATATATTGTTTTTGCTTGTACAATGATTCTTTCTTCCCTCCCCAGTCTCCCTTCCCAGATTTTGCCCTGAAAAATTCTCTTGTGGCTATCATAAATATGTGATAAACCTTCCAGTCACCCACTGCTCACTACTGGTGAGGATGCACCACACACATAGAGCCATTATTCAAGCAAATACATGGCTTGCAATATCTTTTTTGTCCAGTTTTCTGGCATTCTTGCTCAGAAAATGCTGTGGCTCGGTGTTCAGCCCTGCAGATGACTGGCTCCACCTCTAGGCGAACGACAGTTGGCTTCACAGGGTGATCTGCCCATCACTATTCATGCTGGGGTTTATACTTCATTTTGGAAGACACAGACCAGAGGGTTTTATTACACTGATGGCTCTCAGTAACCAGCATGATGCTGCTGTTAAGCTTCCCTGGGGAAGTCCTGGGAGAATGAAAGTTAGTCCTTCTATTATGAAAACCTCCCAAATATTTCCTAAATTTTATACCTAAATATATTGGTAATGCTCCTTTTAAAAAAGTTCCTCACTGCTGAGAAAATTCTCTTGGCATCAGTTAATATCAAAATCCTTTTCACTTTTATTTTTTAATGACTAAAATTGTTGTGCTTTTATACCAAACACATCTTGGCATTTGCATTCTCAGCTCAAGGAGTGGAAAGGGGGAACCTGAATCAAAAATTAAAGCACAAAAGCTTTGGCAGATTCTCTGAAAATATAACTTAATGTATTCTATTATGAACCCTTCTTTCACTGGAACCAAAGTTTTCATGGGCTCCCACATATTCTCCGAATACATTGTGAGAAAGAAATGAAATACTTAATGACACCACAAACAAAATCTGCTCTGAGGAGCCTACAGTTTCCTTTTTGCTTTTAGTCAAGAGGCACTTGTTTGATAAATGGGGCGCTTTTAGAGAGCTTACAATAGATGCACACCCGAGCGGAGGCGGAGGCTCAGCGGAAGATTACCAGGAGATAATGGAGCAAGTCAAATGAGAAAGCATGATGAAACAGCAGAATATTTACATGCTGTTTTGCTTCTTCTTTTTGCATTAATAAAACCACGGCTTTTGTGTTTATTTCCAAATGCTGCCCTACAAGCACGTGTCGCTGGATGCAGCCATGTGGCTGATGAACTGCCCAGCTCCATGGTCCCAGGGGAGTGGGCTGACATCTAATGACAGGCTGTAAAAACAGCATCAGTGAAACAGCCTCTGAAGTTTTTTACTGCATTAAATGCAGCAGGCATCTCCTGAAGAACCTAAATCCATCGCGAAGCCAGACTCATCCACTTCGCTCCCAGTGAGACCACACTCTCACTGGCTGAGCTGCTGACCACTGGTGGTGCGGAGCTGGAGCCAGTCCTGGTGGGGACCCTCAGTGTGAGCAACAGCTGGCATGAGGGCTGATGGCCACAGGATTGAAGAAAGCTATGTGGAAGTGGCATCACTTCACCTGTGAGGGCCCTTTCCCAGGAGCAGCATGGTCAGACCCAGACCCATGGGGATGGTTCAGCCTGCCTGACAGAGCATTCTCTTCAGTGGTGTCATACAGTAGCCAAACATGTGACCTTCTGGCATGGTCTTCACTCCATGGGTAGCTCAGATACATCCAGAACCTCATCTTTTGTGTAACATGCACAGAAGTTGGTGCATGCTCCAGGTAAGAACCTTGGATGGCTGCCTGCGTGCATCCTGGACTTTCAGAGGCTTGAAGTTTTCCCTGGTGGTAAGGAATTCTCTTCAATTGTGTTCATATTTTGTGGTGCATGGGCACTGATTGCACTCCAGATTCTTCCATGTGTGCTGGAGGCAAGAGGCTGGGTTTGTAAAGTGCTGAGCACAGTTTCAGAGACTGAAACTGCACTGGCCAGGTGTCTTCCAGACATATTGGGTTGGCCTACCGAAGGCTCAAGAAACAACCAAAATGAGATTATTAATGAATACCAGCCAATCTAGTTTAACATTTAAATGTGAGTTCCTTTTGATATTGGCTGATGGGATGGAACAGTCTGGTCATGCCTGTAGCTGAAAGGATAATGTGCAACAGTGCTTGCAGTGTAATTATAATAAAAGAATTGTGTTTTGTATTGGTGCCGTAAAAGCAAAGGCAAACCCATACGAGCAAAATATACATGCTGTAAAATGATACACACCACCTGTCCTGCTAACATCACGTCTTGGGTTAGAGCAATGCTTTATGTGCCTGACAGTGTGTCCAGTGAGGCTCTGACCCAGGGAACACGGCTGTGCAGGAGTGTCTACTCTGCTTGTTCCCATGGGCAAATACTGAGTTATCCCCACAGCCAGGTACTGAGTGACACAGACCTTGAAATAATCCTGTTTAATAACTGATGAAGGAGAACAACATGCAGGGACCTGGTGGAAAGAGGTAACAGGACATACACAACATAGCAGAGGCAAGGGGTGGGTGAACCTCAAGCTCTGTACTTCAGTGGAGCTCCCAGGCAAAAGGTTTACGGGTGGGGGTCCTGGGTGAGGTTGGCCATGTTAATTATGGCCAATTAGTGCACTCAAGGCACAGATGGTGCAGGGAATGTGACCACTATTGGGGAAGTTGGAAGAATGTCAGTGGATATGCTACTGCCGTCACTGTGCTCTTAATATACTGCTGCTGGTGTGTTTGGCAGAGAAAAGGGAGCTGGTTTGAAAATGTATTTTCATTATAAACAGCTTCATATGGTTCTGGGCCATGCTTTCTTTGTGAGGCTGGAGAGGAGGAGCACAGCCTTACTTGCTGAAGGACAGAAGTAGGTGTCTGCTTCAACCTGATGTAAAACTTCCCCATTTACCTTAAATGCAAGTTATCCAGCTGAGTTTTTGCATATGCACACACAGGTAACAGAGAGCAGTCTGTGGTGTCTCTTATATGACTCTTTAGTTAGTTTCAGGATAATATGATCTGATTTGACTAAGTATTTCTGTAGTGCCCTGCACAGCAGGAGCATACCTGTATGTTGACACAGTGCAGGAGAGAAGATAAACATCTCTGGAGTTCCTCTGTTTGGTTTTGATCAGCAGCTTACATTTATGGCACTGTTGCCTGGCTGGGTGGTGAGTGTGTGCTCCTCTACTGCCCCAGAGGAACCTGGCAAGAACATGCTCCTGCTGCCTTGTTGGGGGGTAGATGGAATTTCCTATGTTCAAAATACACTGTTTCATAGGCTCATAGGATCCTGGAATGGTTTGGGTTGGAAGGGACCCTAAAGCTCACCTAGCTCCAACCCCTGCTTCAGGCAGGGACACCTTCCACTGGAGCAGCTTGCTCCAAGCCCCTGTGTCCAACCTGGCCTTGAACACTGCCAAGGATGAGGCAGCCACAGCTTCTCTGGGCACCCTGTATCTCACCACCCTGAGAGGGAAGGTGGCAGGGACTGCTCCTCTTCAGGCAGCTGATTTCTGCTTGTGCTGTGCTTCCTTCTTCTGAAGGCAGAAATCGATACTGCTGACAAAATGTGTCAACAGCCTCTAGTTCCCAAGGACTTAGCACAAAACTGGTTTTTGTGGGTTTTTTTCTTTCCATGAAGAGACCAACTAAGAGATCGTAAATATAATAAGACAGCATGTACAGAGTCTGTGTTCACACATATAGTGGAGAAACACTCAGGGTGGTCTCTCCATAACATAACTGGCACATTTTCATGAAAACTTGACACTAATCCTGTTGCCCTAAGCGATAGCTGCTGTTGGAAGGGATATGGGATAGGCCACAGTTTGCCAGATGGCAGAGGGGCTACTGGCTCTCTGAGCTCAAGCAAGCCATCTCTCAGAGATTGTCAAAATATGTCTCAAAAATAACAAGTACTTGAACCTCCCTTTCAGTTTATCTGCTCCCCAGCACCATTCTGCAAGGAGCTGTCTTATTTGCCATTGAAAGAGCGATGTTTCCTGTTCCTCCTGACAGACTGCTGTTTAAGGCTCTGCTTAGCATTCATATTTCTTTCTTGTCAGAATTATTTCTTTTTTAATTTGGCTTTTAGAACCAGAGCTATAAATCTGGGCCGCTTTTTACATGCTGTGTTAGGGCTTGATTAAAATCCCATTGAAATCAATGGAAGCTTTCCTATTGACTCCAGTAGACCGGGCACTTGGGAAATAAGGAAAAATGGTCTGTTTTAAAATAAGAAGAATTGTATCCATGTCACAATGTTTATTACCAATAGCAGGAAATAAACCATAACATATTATGCACGTCCTTTCCCAACAGGTCTCATCTATCATTTAACTGCTCCATACAAAACACCCAGCTGTGGCACAGCGCACAGCAACAGCGGTGGTGGAGTACCCAATTATTCTGCTTTAGAAACACAAACAGCTGAGGAGAAAGAAAACACCCCTTTTCTGATTGATACAAATGTCGGTATAAAATGAAGCTCAGACAAGAGGGAAACATCCAGCAGAAGCAAGTGCTACAGCCTGCTTTGGAGAGCCTGGAAGGAAAAGCTCCCTTGTTGCCTTATTTCTGTGTAGAAAATACTTTGCTGGTTCACAGTTTCCGTGGGTACTATTAGAAAACCTTGATCTTCCCTTTTAATTTGGAGTAAAGCTTGTGGCTGTGACCTGGTTATCAAAAGTGCTGAGCCAAAAAAAGAGGGTAAATATTATGAAGATGTAATGAGCAATGAACGCTTCTGATACTTGTTTGGTAATTAGATATGGATCCAGGAGTCTGCAATGAAAATGTGACATCTGCATGCTATCTTGGTGAAAGTATCAGAGCTTATTGATGAGCTGGTCACAGTAAAGAAGTCTCAGGTCTCCAGGGATCATATGAAGACATGTGGATACTCAGGTCTTGTCAGAATTGAATTTGTATGTGGTATTCTCAACTAATATTGAAACTAATTATAGCTGTGGTATTGCAAAATGGGATTTTGTCAGGACGGTGTTTGAAGCCTGAATCAAATTTTCACATGCTGACGAGGAAAAAAGGAAATGGTGCAGGGAAGACTCTGAAGTGCATGCAAAAACAAGTGCTGCTTTAATGATGAGGCATTTGATAGTGCCTTTATCAGCATGCAGTCATGTGCTTAAATAGCATGAGCCATAGATGACTGTTGCAGCTTGTCATTTGCCTTATGGGAGGCAAGAAAGAGCTTCTTGTTTGATTTGTAAGATGAGCTAGCTTGTTGCACAAGGCAACAGAGGAGGCTCTGTAAAGAACTCCACAGTGAAGTGTTTCCTAAGCTTTTTTGGATTCCTGCCACAAGGAAGTTCACTAAGTGCAGCCGCAGTGCAAGGACCATTGTATAAGGGATTGGAAAGGAAACCTTTAAAGATCAGGGTAAAAAACCCCAACTCCAAACAAAACTCCAGCTGGTCTGTAAGCTACAGAGATGGTAACAAGAATAGGTGTGTGCAGCAGCAAGAGTATGAAACAGAGAATGGGAAATCCTAGCACTGAAAAATGCTGGGTTTGTCTTCCTTCTCCACTGCTCTCAGATGTTAACATAAGCACTTTCTATATTAATAAGACCAAGACAAAGCTATGCTGACAAGGGTAAGTTCCTGATTTCTCCTCAGGTCATGGTGTTTTTAAATACTGGCAAAGAACACAAGACCCATTCCTGGGATCAGTGGAAGGAGCTGAGTAGGAGGGTATGAGTGAGTTGCTCTGCAGGTTGAGAGCACAAACATGCCTTTCTCAAAGCAGTGAAGATAGGCACTTACACTTACGAAGATACACATTTAGCTTTCGTTGTGATTACCAGAAAATTGCAACACTTCCCTAAGCTAAAAATTAGTTGCTGCTTTAGCTTTCCATGTTTAATATCCATTATGTCTCTATGGATATTTGCGTTGTATTACACGTCCCACACAGTCAATGTAGAGATGCAGCACAAGTAAGCAAAAAGGTCCTTTCTGTCCCATTTCCAGCCATGCTTAAGGTGTTGACAAATAAATCAGCAGCCAAAGCAGGTGTGTGAATGTACTGAGCCCATGATCTCAGGTCTATGCATGATGTGCCAGATCAGCTTTTGGTCTCTTCTGGTGTTCACCAACAGAGAAAATGAAGAGGGCTGGGTATCAGTTTGAACAGACCATGGGTGTTCACAGTGCGATCTTTGCAGCTGGGAAAACCACTATTAGTCCAAATATCTAAGAGAACACCACAATAGGGACAAATTCTTTCCACAGCTGGCTTGTATCAAAGCATCTCAAGGCTGAGCTGTTCCACAGTGCAGTGAGACCAGTGCTGTCTTCTGCTTTTATAAAACAGGGCAACTTCGCCTCATGCTAAAATAGAAATTGATGCTTGTATTTGGAAAACAAATGACACGCTTCTTGTTTTCCATGAGATGTTTTGGAAAACAGGCTCGACCCCTCTGGCTTTATCTGCATTTTCAGGGGTGTTTGCCAAGAGGGGCAAAACCTCAAACAGTGGAAATTTCAGTAAAATCCCCATTTCTTTCTTCCATCACAATAGCCAATTGCAAATGAAAGTAAACATGAAGTACTTGAGGGCAACTAGACAACATTATTGTTCGTAACTGTTACATTGTTCACTGACAAGGTAAATGATTTTATGTACTGTTTGTGCAGGGTTTTCCTCTGTTAACAGAAGGGAGCACTATAAAACAGCAGCATTGTGCAGGCACTTTAAAGATCACAGAATCCCAGCCCGATTTGGGTTGGAAGGGACCTTAAAGCTCATCCAGCTCCAACCCCTGCCACCCGCAGGGACCCCTTCCACCGGAGCAGCTTGCTCCAAGCCCCTGTGTCCAACCTGGCCTTCAACACTGCCAGGGATGGGGCAGCCACAACTTCTCTGGGCACGCTGTGCCAGCGCCTCAGCACCCGCACAGTAGCAGATGGCGGAGCAAGACCAGGAGGGCTGGTGGCACGTCCAGGCCCGGGTTTAGGTGTTTTTCTAACGTGGCTTTTGCCGCGGCACCGGCTCCTGCCCTGCCCGCAGCCCGTGGAGCGCTCCCCGCTAGAGGGGGATGCAGCCCAGGGCCTGCAGCAAGTGCAGGGGCGGTCTCTGCACCACCAAAGGGAACGCGAAGGCGGAAGCTGCCGAAGCACCCTCTTTAGAGCTAAGTTTAATCATCGGACTTGGTAGGAACTAGGAAGAAGAACCCCATTCCAGCCCCATTCCCAGAAGCTCCCAACGCCTAAGAACCACATCTCCTCGTCCCCTCCCCACAAGGCACCGCACGCGGCCCCGCCTCCTCCCGCGCTCCAGCCAATCGCGGCTCACCACCTCCGGACTACACTCCCCAGCACCGTCCGCGGCGAGGCTTCCCTCTCCTCGCGCCGTGTTCCGCGTGCCGCAAAGTGTCGCACAGCGGCGCCGGAGGTTGCTGTGTGGGCCGCGGGCCGTGCCCGGAGCCGTGCCGCGGTGAGCCCCGCCGGGCGGAGCGCGGCCCCATGGGCGGCGGGCGGTGATCCCCGCCTTTCCCCGCCCCGCTCCCGCCGCGCCGGCAGCGCCATGGAGGAGGAGAGCATGGAGGAGGAGGGTGGCGGCGGCGGCGAGCCCATGATGGACGACCAGAACCACAACAACTGGGGCGCCGGCGGCTACGGGCGGCACCTGCTGGGCTCCGCCGCAGGCCAGGTCGGTGACCGCTTCCTACGCGAGGCCGCCGCCGAGACCTCGGCCGGGACCGAGCTCTCCGAGGCCAACGGCATGTTACAGGGCTGCGAGCCGGAGGGCGCTTCGTGCAAGGGGGGAGCCGGAGCCATCGCCGCTGCCATCAACATCAACGCCTCGACCTCCAAGTTCCGTGAGTGCCCGCCCTGCCCGTCTCCCCGGTCGGTGCTCTGGGGCGCACGGCGGGGCATCGCCCCGGGCGGCTCCGCGCCCTTCACCCGCTCCCGGCCTGCCTTGGCCCCTGTTCGCTTCTCCCGCGCATGTGACTCTGCTCAGGGCTGTCTCTTCGGCGGGTCCTGGCGTGGGTCTTGGCCCCAGAGGGTTCTCGAAGCGCAGTCGGATGGGTTAAGGCGCCTTGGAAGGTGAAAATAACCTTTCTCGCACACACCCCAAGTTCTTTGCTGTCATGGTGAGGTGACGTGTTAGGTCTGGCGGTAGAACTGGGAGAGCGAGTGTCGGCAGGTGTTCACGGTTGCTTTTCCTGAAGCTTTGGGTTCGGGTCGTGTTTTCCTAAAGACTTTTCCTTTCCACCTGAAAAAAGCCCAAAGGTGGGTTTGGAACCCGTTTGTGGTTGCTGACAGCAGATGGCAATGTGTGCAGAGCCCTGGGGTGGGGTGTGCTGAGGTTGAGGGAAGAGAAGATTTTTTGCTGTTTGTTTCAATTTGACGTTCATTTCCAGAAGTCGGCCCTGAGGGCAAAATATGCCCTTTTCTGTAATGGCTATTGGAAAACTTGGATTTGGTTAGTTCACAGTATTCCTGGAAGTGTAACCATGTAACTGCCACGATGAAATTTGGATGGGAAATACCTTGTTTTCATTTTCACCTTGTTTCACCCCTCTTTCCCAAGTGCCAGCTTGTCTGTCCAGCAGCTCAGCTTCATTGCTGATCAGAAGCTCAAAGTTCAGGCCTCTGGGTCTCTGCTTCTCTGGTATCTTGGATTTCCTGGCTCTAGCCACATTGCCAAGGCCGACTGCTTTGAAGTGAAGGCTCTCTACCTGCCTATTCAGGGCTCCAGGTACCTTGGGGTGGAAATGGCTTGGCCTTGCTGAACTAAGCTCTTGAATTCCCAATCCAGAAATTGAGAGTCTTAGTTTTTCCTTCTCTTTCAGGGTAAGAATGTGTTCAAAGCTGGGTTGTCACCAAATGGGAAGGTGACTTTCCAGTTGATCTGCAGTTTTATGTTGGAGCAGGAGGAGAAGTGGCTGTGTGTGATTTTGCTTAGGGTGTGGGTTTTGAGTTCTTGTTTTCACTTCTCCAGCATTCATATCCCAACAGAGTATCTGTCTTACTGAGGTTAAGTGTTGTTTTAAAGAAAACTGAAAATCCCATGAAATGCAAAACTCTGAGTTGAAGTCCATTGGAACTTTTACACCCATGTGTTGTGGACTGTTTTGATGGAATGTGTATATGAACAGAACAAGTCCAGTGAAGTAGTCTGGTCTGAGAATGTGCAGGAGCTTAGTTGGGATCAGCATAGAATCCCAAACTGGTTTGTGTTGGAAGGGTCCTTAAAGCTCATCCAGTTCCAACCCCTTGCCGTGGGCATGGATGCCTTCCACTAGAGCACGTTGCTCCAATCCCTGTCCATCCTGGCCTTGAGCACTGCCAGGGATGGGGCATCCTGACTCTTCTAATCCTGCCTCTGGCAGGGCACCCCTTAATCTGCTGCTCTTATTTGTTTTTTAAGAGTAGAAAAAAGGAGGAAGATTATTTTTTGTTTTAACTGTACAATGGAAAGGGAGACAGGTGTGTTCTAGATCCCCTTCTGGCTGCTCTGTCTTGGCAATGGTAGAACATGCAGGGAGAAGCTGATTGATTGTCAGTCTTGAGCTTCATAGGGAAGTTGTCTGTTCTCTGCTGCATGGCAAACTTCTTGCAGTTAAACGAGCAAGTACTTGTGTCTTCCTTGCTTCAGGATGCAGAGGCTTAGTTTTAGGTTATCCTATAGGTGACCTTCAAAACTGGGGGTGGTGTGTGATTTCCAGCAATCCTATGGTCAGTTGGAGCCCCTCTGATATTTGGATATATCCCTCCTTCCTGATTGTTTCCTCCAACAATGCTTGTGTTCCAGCACATAGTTACTTGCAGCATGTTAGTTTTGTTCATGTTCACAGTTGCAGACTAAAGCATTTGGTGGGCCTTTTTTGGTCTCATTTAGCTGGCAGAGTGATGGAGGCAGAAGGTTAGGTGGAAACCTGTTAAAATCCTGGTTTTAAAAGGAAGATGTGTTTTGTATGTAGGGGTACTAGGGGGTTTGAGTGGATTTTCAGACAGCTTTCTCATCTAAATAACAAAACCAACAGTATCAGTGGTTTTTGGTTTTGTTCTTCATGCCCTGTGCCTGTTGCTGTTCCAGCATCTATGTATGTTTGTTTTTAACTCAATTTCAAGGGGGCTCTATACCTATTCTTGGACCTTCTGGGTTTGTTTTTTTATAAAATGTAAGTGGGTTTTGCTGTTCTTCTGGTTGAAGTTGATATCAAAGAATTTGGTAGCTTGCAGCAGGCTGTGTTTCCATTGATACTGAAATATCTAGGTTATGATATGAAGCTCATGCATATTCTTTTTCATTTAAATGGTTTCACTGCTGCATTTGACTTAATTTGTTTTTCTTTTGAACTTTCCTGTATATGGAAAAGCAGCAGTTGCTTCTCAAGCTTCACTTGTGAAGTCTATTATAATTTCCTGAAAACAGTGGCTTTCTGTGCACTCAGGCTGATTTCTCTCCCAGCCCCACCCCAAACTTGCTGTAGTTGGATAAAATCATGCATTCAAGCATGCTTTGTTGCAACATGTCTGTGTCGCTTCCCAGAAACATAGTAAATCTAAATGACATGAAAGTTACCCTTTAATATCACCCTTTCCTTGGGACCTGGAAAGAGGCTATTGGACCAATCCTTCTAAGTCTTGAATACCTAATGTAGGGATAAGCGTTGAAGAATGACATCCTAAAAAGATAGAAAAGTAGAAAATCAAATAAGTCTCTAGAAGGGCAGTCTGTCTTTTCTTTGTGAGGATTTGTGTGATTTCTTCCTGCTCTTGAGATTCTTGCAGAGTTTGCAATTGGAGGCTCTGCTTTAAGTCGTCCTTTGCTCTGTGTGTGTGTAAACAATACCTGAGAGTGTCCTGCTGAGTGGTCCTGGCTTCCTAATTTTTCATTGCCTGATGCATCTGTGAATCATAGAAACCAGACTTGTTTGTGCTTGAAAGGGACCTTAAAGCTCATCCAGCTCCAATCTCTGCCATGGGCAGGGACCCCTTCCACTGGAGCAGCTTGCTTCAAGCCCCTGTGTCCAACCTTGCCTTGAACTCTGCCAGGGATGGGGCAGCCACAGCTTCTCTGGGCACCCTGGGCCAGCACCTCAACACCCTCACAGGGAACAGCTTCTGCCTAAGAGCTCATCTCAGTCTCCCCTGTTCTGTCAGGTTCAAGCCATTCCCCTTGGCCTGTCCCTACAGGCCCTTGTCCCAAGCCCCTCTCCAGGTTTCCTGCAGCCCTTTTAGGCACTGGAGCTGCTCTGAGGTCTCCCCTTCAGGAGCCTTCTCTCNTCCCAAGCCCCAGGTTTCCTGCAGCCCTTTTAGGCACTGGAGCTGCTCTGAGGTCTCCCCTTCAGGAGCCTTCTCTCCCCCAGGCTGCCCCAGCCCAGCTCTCTCATCCTGGCTCCAGAGCAGAGCTGCTCCAGCCCTCACAGCTCTTCATGGCCTCCTCTGGACTTTCTCCAAGAGCTCCACATCTCTCTTGTGCTGCTGCCCCGGAGCTGGATCAGGGCTGTAGTGGGAGGCTCCCCAGGGTGCAGCAGAGGGGGAGAATCCCCTCCCTTCACTGCTGCTCACGCTCTGGGAGTGCAGCTGAGCACACAGAGGGGTTCTGGGCTGCAGAACTCCTACTGACAGATCATGGTGAGCTTCTTGGCAACCAACACGCACAGGTCCTTCTCCTCAGGGCTGCTCTCAGTATATTCTTCCCCAGCCTATGTTTGTCCTTGGGATTGCCCAGAGCCAGATAGTGGTTGTGCAGTATGTAGCCTTGGATGCTTAACTATATAAATGTTGTGGTTGGCTTAGCTTCAAAACTGAAGGTGGAAATAAAATATTGCTTGTGAGAGTCTTCGGAATAAAAATAAAGCTTTTCTAGAATATTACTTTGAACTCATTGGTGGTTCCTGTTCAAGTCTCCTGGGGCTGTTTGTGAAAGCATTTTGTTCTGTACCTGTGCAGCACTTCAAATAGGCAGACATTCTTTTCTGCTGCTTCTTTCTTTTTCCATACTGTAAAAAACCAAATTGATATCTCAACAGCCTGGTAAAAATTATTTTGCATGTTCTCAATTCTTACTTGACTACTTTCTTTCAAATGAATAGAGCTCATTTCATATGTTAAGCCAGATGTGGGTGTGATTATACATGAAAATATTAAATCAAGACTTGGTCTAATATGTATGCTGAATTCAGTGTTTTCAATGAAACAGAGCACTTCTGTGGAAACCCACCTTTTCAGATTTGCTGCTGAGTCTAGGCATGAATAGTAATAGTAAAGCTATAGCTTTATGTGAATCTGCTTGGAGCCTGCACTCTATAAAGGATGAGAACACAAGCAAGTCATTGTGAAACAGATGAAGGAGGAGTGAATTACACTGTCAGGCAGATGCTGTGCTGTTCTGCCCTCATGGATGCGCTTACATTGTGGAGCTGACTTGCTGCACATGTTAACTTACCTCCTAGTAGTTGTGTACACACACCTGTAACCTTTGTCAAGTTGTTAGGAAATGGGATTGCACTTTCAAATTGCAGGCTGGAGCATTAGGACAGCATCCTGCAGGACTTGGTAGTGGAGACCAGTTCACTGCTCAGTTAGGTTAACTAGAGCTGCTTCTGTAACAGGTATGAAGCAAGAGCGAACCAGTGGCTAGTTGGGTGAAGATGGAATGAAATACTCTAAAAAAACCACACCAGGAATATGTAATACCTGTTCTTACAGGTAGCATTTGTACAATTCCTTGTCTCATACCTATCTTTATTCCACTTCTTTTTTTATATTCTTTTTACTCATACTGTTGCCTGTATTTCCCTATAGAATTGTTCTTCATAATGTTGCTAAAAGTGACTTACTCTGTTCCTTTCAACCCCTTGTGAAAACAACAGCTCAGAAATCATGCTCCTCAAACTGTGCAGTGATTCTACATCTACACATGTATTTAAATTTAGATCTAGTTAAAATCTTTATTTTCAGTGTGGCATCTAAACTGGATTGTTTGGGATAGGAACTGTCTTTATTCTCTGTTCCATATAGCCCAACCCCATGTGTGGAGTTCCAATGAAGAAATGACTTCAGATTCCCTGGCCTGGATAGTTCTGATGTGAAGGATACCCTGTGCTCTTAGTTATGGAGGGCTCTGCTTTGAGTGGGTGGTATGAAGCTATGGTGCTGTGACAAGCCAGCAAGATAGTCCTGCAAGTAGTTTCTGCAGGGAAGGTGTTAACCCTTCTACCATGGCTGCTTTTGGAACTGAGCTGTGTGTGGTTAGTTCAGAAATCCTCCCCAAAAGGAAATAGGTTAAAACTCTTATCTGTCTGTGAAGGCACATGGGGTGGCTTGGCAAGAGGGTGCAGTTGAGAAGCTGAGGAGGAAAATCCAGGAGGGATGGGGATGCTAATTTGAATGCCTCCTATTCTTCACTGTGTTGATTCTGATCTGGAAAAGGAGTGTAATTGTGCCTGCTAGAGGGGGAACTGTAATACAGATCCAAAAAATTTGCCCAGGAACCTAACTGCAATTGAAGGCAGAGGAAATTGCATCAGCTTTTAGGCCAAGAAAGCTGCTGGTCCCACCTGAGACTTGTAAAATTCATACATGTGCTGGGAAGGAGTATTCCAAAAACTGCCAGACTTGGCCCAAGCTTGTTCTCATGCATGTGAGGATCCAGTGCTAATTGTTGATTCTGGACTCCTACAAAGTTGCAGAGTTTATTAATTTGAACTAACCACTGAGCTATTTTTCTGTATTACTGTATTTGCCATGCTACAACTCCCAAGGTGTTTCTTTTTCCCTGCTCTTTGAGCCCTTAAGAAAAGCCCAGCACTGATTTGGCAGATTTTCTAATTTTACTTTATTCTCTCTAAATAAAAACTTACAGCTTCAAATTTGGGCTTTAGTTTTAGATGAGGTTATCTTAGTAGAAGTGAATGGTTTCCAGTTTATTTGGCCAACTTATTGGTGTGATCTGAAATTGCAGAGCATTTACTTGCTGCTTTTTGCTGGAGTTACTAAATGTAGTTTTGTCTTTTTCTTGTAGTAATGAATGTTATAACAATTGAAGACTATAAGAGCACATATTGGCCAAAGTTGGACAGTGCCATAGATCAGCTTCTAACTCAGAGTCCTGGTGACTACATCCCTATCTCCTATGAACAAATATACAGGTAAGGAAATCTAAGTGCTTTGTTACTCTTTGATATAAGATTAAATGTTTGGTTTATTTTGCAGTCTGCACATATGTCATATTTGTATTTCTGAGGAGGGAAGTTGGAAGGTTTTGTGAAGCACATCATTTAAATGGTTGGAATGAGTGAATAGAAGATGCATGTCTCAACATCCGACATTAATAGGAATAAATGCTAAACAATTACAGTGCATAAGTGCTGAAAACGTTAATATCAGTCTCCACCACAGTTGCTTAGTGTAACATATAAAAAAATATATTAAAGTCTCAACATCCTTTTCCTCAAAGAGGAAGAAGAGATTGTCATGGCAGGGGTTTGACTTCATGTTTCAAGAGGCTTCTTTGTCATGTCTAATAGGAACTGATTTGGTGCAGCAGAAGTGCAGAGGTAAATAGAAGCGACTGGTGTTAAGGTCCATCCATGTTGACTGTCATCTATGCGTGTTGCACCAGGTAGCTTTAGTCTCATTTCACCCTTGCCCAGCCATCTGGCTGAATGTGCAGTGGGAGGCTGTCTGAAGGACTGACACAAGGTTCAGTCCTTTATATCCATTCTTGTTTGGAGACTGAGTTGTACTTGGCCTGGATCTGCAGTTTCCTTTGCTTTAAAAAAGATCTAGTCACACACTAGAGCTGGCCTGCAGACTAACCTAATGTGCAAGTAATGGGGATGGTAGGAGATTTGCCTTAAAACCACACTACTGCTCCAGACAAAACTGCTAGATGCTTTAGAGACTTAGCATTTATTTGAGATGGTCTAAAATAGAGATTTCTGTTCTGTAGATGACTGGTATCCAGCGTGTTGGTAAATAGAATGGAAACTGGGTAGCTGCTGCTGCATTTATTGGCCAAGATGCTTTTAAAACTACTGGCCCTTGCCAGCAGCACAACTAATAGCATTGCTGTCTTTGGTTTTCTTTAATCCAGTGTTACGCTCTATGAAATAACAGCAGCTCAGTTACTGATTGCTGGGTTTAGAGTCTTTCAGCTCTATCATTTCTTGCCCACTTGCTCTTAACCGCTTTGGCTCTCCACGTTGAAACTTTTGGATTAGGGAACTGGATATAAGAATGGCAGGTATTCAGTCTTCCATCTTAATTCCAGTTTATAAGACTTCCTCTTTTCTTTCCAAACTTTTGGAACGGCTGTTACCAGGACTCAGGCATTTATGTGTATAAATAATTGAGATGGGCATTTGAATTGAGAGACATTTTGCAGCTATAGTGTAAGTAACCAAAGTCCTTTCCCTGGTTTAAAATCCCCAATGTGCAAATAGTCATCAGTGAGAAATAAGCCATCTTGACAGTCATCTCTGATAGAGCAGGTATACAGAATTAATGGTTTTAATACCTGGAGTAGATCTATACCTAGTTATGGTTTAAGATGAGTGGAGTTCATCTTTCTTACCTTTTTACTCCTCAGAACTTTCATCTATTGAAGGAATAATGGATTTTAAGTCTCTCCTAGATAATCCTTTTACATCAGGGTAATACCTGATGCAGTATTGTAATGATGCACAGGTATCTGTTGTATGTAGTTTACCAAACCAAAAGGTATTCTGCATTTTAGTGTTATTGATAGAGCTAGTGTGTCAGTTTTCTATTACAAATGGTGTCTGTGGTTGTAATTACTCTGACACAGCCTCTTCCAACCAGGAGATTGATTATTTTGGTTTATAATTATTTTTAGATGTTTCCTTTGCTAGACTGACAATCTAGACAAGATAGATTGAGAAGGGAAGGAAGACTGATTTTCATTGAATTTAATGAGGGTGCTTGCTGGGAGTATTACAAAGAGTCTGTTGCAGACTTGGGATTTCCATCCTCTCTGTTTCCCTAGGCTAGTTACTTAGTCTGGAAAATGGGGTGTTTCTGAAGTGGTTCAAACAGCTACATCTCTCATACTTTTTTTACGGTGTTACTAAGCTGATAATACAGTGCTTTTCTGATCATTCTTGTGCTGACTAAAGGAATCAATGCAGACTCAAAATATATTATTAGACACCCAAACTACTGTATTTGCCATAATCAGCAATAACTGTAGGTGTCTACTTCACAGCAGTGAAAGCTAGGAGATAATTTCAAAGGCATGTATGCAGATATTTACTATGGATCAGTTTACCCCTAAGGTAGCAAAGCATGAGTAGTGACTGCTTTTATCTTTAAGTCCAAAGCCTACCTGTGCAGAGTCACTTCCTATTAGAAGGGCTAAATATATTGACAGAGAGATGTGAAGGAAACTTTGAGGTGAGGAAGATGTAAACAGCTAAGTTGTACTTCTGGCAACTGTAACTGCCTCCCAGGTACAATGCAGATAGATCTGTGTTCTTCAAGACAACTTGTAGATCTCAGATCTTCATCATCCTCTCTAAATATTTACCTTTTAATGTCACAAGCTGGTGACTTCTTTTGGGCAATAGGAGGGCAAGGATGATTCATGGAATCAGCCCATGACCAGGAACTGAAAACAGGATCTTAAAATGGGGAAGGAACCTCTAAAAAGAAGTGTTCAAGTAAAATGTAAACAGATTCTGCACGCTCATATGATGACTGGTGCTTGACTACAGAACGCATTGCAGAAGTAGGTATAGCAGTAGTGTATGTAACACTAAGCAGACATATAGTCAATCGTGGAAGTGGCTATATATACATACTGGTTAGTTATGGAGCAAACACATAGCCATTTGCTGTTGTTACTTAGCTGTCTGGTTTGTAAGTTATCACAAAATCAGTCTGGCTTTTCTTATCAGTGTCTCTATTTGATCCAAATGAAATTAATATTTTTGCTGTTACTACATCATATCCAAATGTCTTGTACTTGCTTGTTCCAAACTAGGATCTGCTGTTGGTAGACTTCATGTGAAAGAAGCAGGACAACTTTGTTATTTAAATAACATCAAACTATAGCTATTCAATTATTATTAATGTGTAATAGTAAGAGAGGTGGGAGGTGTCTTTTGTTCTTTAAGAAATAGCATGGTTTGCCAAATAAGCAGACTTTGCTGTGTTTGGGGGGCCTTTTAGAAATTGTCAAAGGGAATAAATACACATTTCTAAGAGTTACTGATAGTTCACTTGTTAAAACCTTCCTTCAGAAGACTTTTGAGAGCAGCAGTTATGAATGAGAGTGCTGTCTTGGCTCCTGAAGGCTTGGAGCCTAATCTCTCACTTGCATGGGAAAACTCCAACAGCCTATAGCTAGTTTAATCCCATCCTTGCAGTTTGTTATTGTCCTTCTCAGTTAGAGAACTGGAATGCTATTCCCTACAGAGACACAGTGTGGCTGTGCCACAGCTTTAGGCTCTTAGTGCTATTCAAAACCTGCAGAATTCAACTCTGGGATCAGGACTTCTGGCAATAGTTTGTGCATGTCTTGAAGAGCCAGTCTCTGGTTTAAATTGCTCACTGTCACTCTATTCCATACAAAGGGATGAAGGAAGAGGGGAGCAGGACAGAGGCATGGGGAGATGAATTGCTTTGCCCAAGACACTAGGTCAAGTCTTCCTTGTGCCTCTTGAATTTTGGCAGCTAGCTTCCAAAATGTTGACTTCAAAGAATGAAAGCACTCAAGAGAAGTAAAAGCTGCTTAGTATAGATGATGATGATGACTGCCTTAGTGTAACTTCTTGCTGAAAGCAACATATGTATTTGTTTTACAACTGTTGTAAATATGTTCTCAATACATAGCCTTATTTTGTAGATCTGTGGTATTGAAGTATGAAAGCAATAAAATGTCCTTAAAAAACAGACGTGACACTGAAGACCAGAGTTAATACAGCCAAGCTGGAATACAGAATTCAAGTTTTGTTGCTCTTTCTGTACATCTTTGTTTATTATGAATATGTGGGGTTTTCTTAGAATTGAAGTATCAAAGGATAGAATAACATGCTTGGGTCTGTAATTTTAGAACTTTTTGTTTTTAAACCACTAGCACAGTTCTGGTGCATTTGTGACTGTTTGTCAGTGTTGCCCTTCTTTTCATAAGGGTTTCACCCTAAGATATGCATATAATCATTAAACCTGCTTATTTTAATGGAGACTTCATTCACATAGGAGAGACAAAAGCCAGAATTAGGAGTCTGCTGTTGACAGAATTGTCCTGGCTGTTTTGAAGTGCACTGTTAAGAGATCTCACTGTAAGTTAAAGTGAGGTCGGGGAGAGGGAATGGGGTGGACACACTGGGACCTCCAGGACAGACTTAAGAGTCTGCTGGAGCTCATCCCAAGCTTAGGGCTGTTTCCCCCTCCTTCAGTTAACTTTATTATCCTCTAAACTGGGACTTGAACAGAATATTTTGTTACCCTTCATTGCAAACTGTTGTAAGTTCATTGTTTGTTCCTATATTTGTTTCTGCAGTTGTGTGTATAAGTGTGTATGCCAGCAGCATTCGGAACAGATGTATAGTGACCTAATAAAAAAGATAACTAACCACTTAGAGAGAGTCTCAAAGGAGCTGCAGGTAAGAAGCTGCACAATCTAATTATGTCTTTCCTGGGATCTGTGATTATATCCAAGCAGCATGGAGATGGCCCATGGAGGGGATTGCCATTAAGACTGATTTACACTATCTTACTAAATTGTGGGCTGCTTCATTCACTAACTGGCTGTCAGACAGAATACCAGCTGTTAGATCCAATTGCATGGCACTGACTAGCCTTAGAGATCTGAACCATGTGAGGAGAGCAGTGGCCAAACATAAATATATCATACAGAATCAAGGGCTAGGGAATTATCATCTAAGGTATAAATGCTTCAGTCAGACGTGATCTGAGCACATGACATGATGTCTGCCATTGCTGTGTTAATCTGTCTAAACTGTTTATGGTCCTTGTGCATCACAAGCGGCACAAAAGGGAAAATCCAAAGGAGAAAAAATGAAGTGAATTAGATACAAATTGTGAAGCATGAATTAGGAATTACTGCATATGAAAGTTTTGTCCTACAGTTTATTCTGCATTTTTCTTGCCTATCTCTAGATGTCAGTGGTTTACAGCAGTCCTAATACAGTTTGTATATTGCTATCCTTCTCTGCATCATATTTGTGCATCCATGTTTGTTTTTATGTGTTTTCTTTGTTGAGAATTCCTTTTGGGCTAGAATCTCCAAACATATTCTTGAAATTGTCACTGCTGTAGCAGCAACACTGTTTTCTTACCTTACAGCTCTTGTCATTTCCACAGCTGATGTTTGAGTTCTGTACTGACTTGCAGTGTATAGAGATGCACATTTAAAGAAACTCTAAAATGCAGCAGCTCCTATAGTGTTTCTAAGAACTGATAACTAACATCTGTTAGTTAGAAGTAGTCCTACTACTTTTAACTGCTTCAGGTACTTCTGGCTAAATGTGCATTCCCATGAAAATACATAGCACTGTGATTGCTCTGATTTACTTCTCATTTCACTCTTTTCCTCTTACTGCTTTTCTTCTAAAGAAAAATAACCACCTTGCATTCAATGGGCAATTTTGGGAGCAGTTTTTGTGAATTGTATAAGTGATCTTGAGCTAGGTTCTTTGCTGCTATTCTCTTTTACAGTTCCTTTACTCCTTGTGGAGTGACAGTCTCACTGTTCTGTAAAAAACGGTCAGAATACATGGATGTAATATTTAAAACAAAGCCTTCCCTTGCTTCTGCTGAGCTGGTGCAACCTTGTACATTTTTCTTCAGCTTGTGAGAACTGCAAATCATTGCAGCTGTACAGGTTTGGCCAGTTCTTCTGATACATCCCATGGCTTTACTCTGTGGTAGTCCTTGATTGTTTCCTCTGAGGTTCCAAAGCTGACTGAGGCAGCTGCTTTCAGTGTTTGATTTGATGCATATATGCACTAAACGCTTCTGCCTTGTTCTGCCAGCAGACAGGGTATGCCACAAAATGACCACACAATAGCTGTATTATATGCACAGTTTATTAAACAAGCACACCAAAGCAAGCAAGCACACTAATGCAAATTTGGTATACATCTCTATATATGCAGCATATAAGTACAAGGAAGCAAATCAGAGAGATACATATTGAGAGTAAAGTAAAGAGGAAAGTTGGCAATGCATCAGATCGTCACAGCATAGAGAGAACAGATATTGAGAAGAAACACATCACCAGATACCACTGAAGCATCATCCAGGCCCACATTTCAAGCTGGGAAGCCCCATTGCAGCCAATGCCAGAAGCCTCAGGTAGCTCAGAAAATCCTGCATGGTGCATTCACCCATAGGTGAGGCTCTGGATTCGGCCACAAGAGGATCCTGCCTTTATACCCTTAGAAAAACAACTGGCTTTATGCCATATCTGTAACTATTTACTCATGGGGCTGTGCAGTTTCTCATGATCTTGCTGTTGTCCACACCGGGAGCATTGGCCCTTGTGCAGCCCAAGTATAAAGGTCATAAAACAGCTTCACCCTCATGTTTTCCTGCCTCTTTGGACAGTCACAATGAACATAAACATGTATACTCTACCAATACACTTTGATAAAAACCATGCTTTGTTATGTCTCTCAGTCATGAGAGGGAATCAGCTCTCAGCTAGGTTCCCATACAGTCCCATGCCTAAAACCAAGGCTGCCTTCTGAATGTCAGCCTATGAAAGAATAATTGAGAACTGTCCAATGCAATCTTTGTCTTGCAAAAGTTTTCTTACGTAGGTTAGACACACCTTGTAGCAGGTGGCAAGAAGACTGTGATATAGCATGATACCATCTTTGAGGGTGTTACATCAGTTTAGTCTGATGAGAGCATGACACCGGTTCTGGATGGTAAATCCATCTTTTCGAGCTGTTTGAAGTCAAACTCCTGTGGCTTAGGAAATGGTCCTATAGAGAAACTGTTTTAGCAATGGGTTGTGAAATTTATTCTAAAGAAATAACTGCAATATACTTTATTATCCTGATACTTCTTTGATCTCAATACATTTTGGTGGCAGTCACTTGGGTTTTAGGTTGAAAATGCAGTGTGAGATCTTTAGCAACAACAACAAATGACTTTGTAAATGCTGGTCCCCTAAAAGTTTTTGGTTCACACAAGCAAAGAAAAAACCCCTGTATATGTGAATCCTTTCAATGCACAATATGTGGTGCTTTGCTTTCTCTTGACACAGACTCATTCCACCTGCCAGCAATACTCAGTCTAATGGAGAGTTCTGTTTAATTGGCAAGGTGTGATTTGATGCAAGATAACTTCTATTTTTCATTTTGTTTTACATGCAGAGATGCAAATGTAGCCCATTATAAGCAGGAGTGTTGGTTTGTGTGAGAAAGCAGATGATCATGAAAACTGAAGTGGCAGGCAAATGCGGTGTCTTATTCTAAACAAGCCAAGCAACTTCTTTGCAATAGAGGTGCAACAGTTTAATGGCAGGTGGATGGCAGAATACCTGCATGTAACCAACATGCCAGAGCAAGCTGTATCCTCCAAGAACCACTCAGCAGCAAAAGCAATAAACCCGTCAGATACCAAACAGTAAAAGTGGGAGCATCTCAAAGGACTGGTCAGACTTGCTGTTGCAGGGTTCCAGCCTTTCTGGAGTGACAGGGGCCTTATGCAGGGTTCCAGCCTTTCAGTGGTGACAGGGGCATTATGAAAGTATGGGTAGGCTCCTATATTCTCTTCATATTAGACATGGGGTGAAAAGCAGTGAACATTGCCTGCTGAGGAATAAAGATTGCTTGTCATCAGACCATCAGCTCTTTGATACGGGGCCTCCTATATCCCAAGATATTCCTAGCTCCCTCCTTACTATGTGTGTAAGCAAATGATCCTGGCTTCAGGGTGTTTCAGTTCTGAGAAACTGAGTCAGCATCACTTTTCTTTCTCGCACTTGATGTCTGAATGAGCTTCTCTGCATTAATAAAGACTGAGTTTTGTCATGTAGAGATTCCAGTCATAGGGAATGAAACTTCACTGGGTTTTGAGTTGATCAGGATTTTGGATTTTGTGTGCTTAAAAAAAAAAAAAAAAAAAAGGACACAAAAAAAAAAAATA
>NDXB01009862.1:216757-299541 GCA_002631895.1 Agapornis roseicollis
CACATGCTATATCTGCAGTACGTTTAATAGCACCAAGACTAAGATGAGACTGTCTGTGCTTAAAAAAAAAAAAAAAAAAAGGTGGCTGCAGAAAACACAAATACAGGAATGTTTCCTGGTGTCTTGAGGCCTGTGAAGCCTGTTGTATACAGATGATTTTTCCAACACACTTTATTTGGAAACGCTGTATTGGTAATGGCCATAGCCCATTATGTTGTGGTTTATACTAATGACAGTTGGTTTTGTGGCGAAGTGCTGCGTCATTGAGATGTACGAGGTAGGGTGGATATATGGGCACATGTGCTTTTGAATGAAATAGGTCTCTCTTTAAATTGAATAAAACTGTATTTACGTTAGGCACTTGTGTTTCTGGCTAAACATACGCACTCTGGTAAAGTCGTGTAAAATCAAGTACTTTGCCCATTGCATACCTCCTCAACCAAAGACACTGGAAGGTACTTTAAGCATTGACAGTGAGAATGCCCATGACAGAAGGAGCTTTTTTGTGCAAGTGCAGTGAATATTTTCATTTTAGTTAGAATAATCACAGTAGTTCCTTCAGGAAAGAACTGAGAGCTGCAAAGTCAGGTTGTGCCCTGCTTTTATTTAGAGGAAAGAGGAAAAAAGCAATCTATGGTTTGCTATTTATGTGGTTTTGGAGGGCTTTTTTTTCTGTTATGAATAATACGTATAATGAACATGACTGAACTGAGCAGTCACTTGTGTTGGTAGATAATTTGCATAGTTGCTGCGTGGCCTCAAGGACCTGTACCTTTAGGGTCTTCGCTGTGCAATGCCAGAAATCTTTCCTGCCTTGTACTAAACAACTTCTCACCCTTCTGTTTCGTCAGTTCTCAAAGCAGTCATTGCAGGGTCTGAAAATAGCTTCTCACCTATTATTTCCTTGAGAGAATATGCCTTGGTGTCAGGTTCCTGTAAAAGCCATGTTTCGGGGTCTGCCAAATCTCCGGGAACTGGTGCCTTGTATCACATCACTGTTGCCATCTCTTCTTAAAGAGTGTCAGCATTATCTGTTGTAGACAATCTGTTCCTTCCTTGCCTTTTTCTCCTTTTCTGTCTCACATTTCCTTTCATTTGTTCCCTGTGATTATATGGAGTTTTGCCATCCAGTGATGAGGAGTCTTATTTCCTGCCCCAACTCTTTCTGAAACACTAACATGATAAATACAAAGGCCTTACTCCAGACTTCACATGAGATCCTGAACTTTCTTACTTGTCTTTTGAAACAGTTGTGTGACTTCCAATATTTCTCCTGATTACAGGAGTAAAAGCATGAAGCTTAAGTCGCTTGTCACATTTACCTTGAGAGCTTTGCATATATATAGTCAGGGTGGTATAAAAGTGCATCCAAGTATTGCTTTGAGGGAATGTAAAACTGAACTTCTGGCTATGGGCAGAGTTATCTACTGGTCTCATCTCATAGCAGTTTTTAATATTTATATTTTAAGGTAATTTTACCCCAGATTGTGTTGTAGATATATTTTGCTTTCCTTCCAAGCTACATTGATTACAGTACCTTTACGTAGTGCTGTATTGTAATGGAACAGTTAAGTCAGTCTATAAGATGGAACTTTTGACAACATCATCTGTGGCTGGTTTTTGTGTGATCTTAGTAAATCAGATTGCTAATGAAGTTATGATTAGACTTTAGTAATCTACTTATAGGGGCCAGGTGATATACTCCATCCATGTGTAGAAGCCTATTCTTATACTACAGTGTTTGTGTGGGCATCACCTGACTTGCTAGCTAAATGAGGACTAGTGAATCCTCTTCAGGATTCATGTCTCCTTTCTTGTAGCATAGAAATGCCACTCAAATTCACCTTAATTTGAATTCAGTTGATTTCCTGAAATAATTTCCATGGTTGCAGTAGTTTGGCAATGCAGTTATACAGAAAACCTGCCTCCCCTCTGTTCTCCCTATAGAAAAGATGAGAAATAGAGGTGGAAAAGGAAAATTGAGTATTTGCATTTCCTATCTCTTTTCTTAACTAAATATGTTAAATTGCTAGCGTTTCTTAAGGTCCATTGGGGTCAACTTTATGATCTGTCAGTATCAACAGTCCTTTCTTTAAAGAGGAGACTCAGACTGGCCTTTTTCTGAGTCCATAATATTTAAAAGGAAAAAAAAGCCTCATCAAACATCAAGTGCTGTAGGCATTTATCCATCTGTTTTGCTGGGGTAAGATTGCTTAACCGTGTGTGAAACAAGGCTTTACTGCTGCGAATCACACTGAATTGGATCAGATCAAATGAATGATCCATATTAAAACTCAGACTGTAAAAGCCAGAAGTGTCAGAAATGTGTGCTTGTTCATGTGTGGACATCAGAAAGATGTTTTTTGACTTGAGGTAGAGGTCACTGTGTTGCCAGACTTGCTATTAAAAATGACATTGTCATGAGCAAGCTAACCTGGGAAAAGCCTCCTTGCCTGCTGCTTTTTGAAAAGGCTTGTATTGCTGAAGTCATTTTGAGTTCCTCCACACACTACACTGGGTCCTGCAGACCCTGATACAGAAAGATACAAGTAAATACAGCACAAACTAGTATGTATTTACTAAGTAGCAAAGCTTCTGAAGTTTTCTTGATACTAAACAGAGTTTTGATGGTTGTTAGGTACAATGTCTGTTTTATAGATACGTAGAATGGAAATAGAAACGTGCCCTATATCTGCCCCCCTCTACTTGAAGACAATTATACCAGAGTGTGTCATGATGCTGTAGAGCTTTGAACAGCTTCAGTGCAGATGTGGTTAGGAAGACACAGTCTCTCTGAATGACTTGTACTTTGGCTTTATTTCTGGTCTTTGTAAAAAGTTTTAATAGTATCCTCATCTTGTGAAGTAAATGTGAGCATCACCTAAATTGTCTCCAAGGCAAAGTGAACAAATTACATTTTCTTGGGAAAGAACAGAAAGTGGTTTAAAAGATTCAGACCACTTACATGAATAGCAGGTAAATTTGTGGAGTCATTCTCCCTTTTCACTTGGCAGGCGTGGGAGAGGTGCTGTAGCATGCGTGCTGGCATCTTGGCAGTGAGCATGTTCCCAGGAAAATGCAGCTGCCCATTCGGCACAGGAATGTAAGCTTTGCCGAATACATTGCTGATTGTGCCAGTCGACTGTTCATAAACAGATTAACTTTGTGTTCCACAAGCAAAGAACTGTCGTCACTGTTTCTTTCTTGTGAGCCGTTTCTGAGTTGTCTTGAGCCAGCATCATGTCTTCTGGTTTCATTTGTATGTTCAGCTAATGATATTCAAACTGAAAAACCCACGTTTTTTTCCATGTATACAGTTTGTTGCCCACAAGTTCATTGAAATGCTTAGATGTTAAGATTTCAAGTAAGGGAAGGGTAATGTAGTATACTGGCTCTCTGCTTGTTCTGTTTGAAGATGTCTGTCTTGCATGTTATCCTTTCTCAAATGTGTTTTCTTGTTACTTCTCATTTCTCTTGGTGCTGGGATGTCTGCTGTGGAGTGTAAGGATGTCTTTAACATGACTTTAAATGATGTCTTTAATGTCAGCTTTTAATAGCAGCCATAGTATTTTATGCTGAGAAGTAGTTGACTCAAAACCAAGCTGAAGGTGTTAAGTAAATGCAACTGCATCACAGTTTGAGAAACCTGACCAAATGTTCAGTGCTCCCATGGACAGACACACTGTATAGTTGCTACTAGAAAACTATTCTTAAGCCTATGAGTGGTAGGTAAGAGCAGATGCAGGAGAGGATCGAAGCTGTCTGCCTGTATAGAATGGCTTAAGAAAACCAAAGCAACTGAATTGACAGTTTAATAGGATTCAGGGTGGGAGTGAAGGAACCAGGATCCTCTTCCTTCCTGGAAAACCTTAGACTAGCAGTGTATTTTTCTTTCTTTGAATACTTTCTGTATTATATCCCTTAGGTAAGATAGGAGTGGATTTAAAGATGTAGTATTTTCTGGAGGGTTGCAAGACTTAAATGTCATGCTTAATTCTTCCTATCCCACCCCTGTAATTAAAACAGCTGAATGTGTGTGTTCTGTTTTCTGGATTCAGACCAAGAGTGAAAAATGTCAGCCTAAGCAGTTCCCTTTTTTTTTTTTAATAGCTATAGCAGAATAAATATAGTTTTTAATGTCAAGATCTACTCTCATGATAGCCAGTTAATAGAAAAATCTTAGCAACATCTATTTACTCATAAATTTGGTGCCAGGCGCTGCATTTCAGCATATAGAATTCATAATTCAAATTTCAGTAGCTTAGATAAAGCTACTCCCACTGCAGTTACTGTCTTAATCATGTGAACATAGACATGTGGAGAAAGTTCTTATGCTCAAACAAGTAAATGATTTTGGTCTGGCAATTTCAGCAGCAATACAGTAACGCTGTAATGAACAGAAAACAGATCATGATCATTCATAGGAGAGCTGTGGAAATACTAGTATTGATTTCTCATTGGCTTGGGGTTTTTGTTAGTTTACAAGCCAAGTGATAGCTGAAGAGTTTGTCAAGCTTCTTTTTGAACCAAGCAGAGTTAGGTAGTATGTGCTTTCCTGTTAATGCCTTGGCTGTTGAGGCTGGACATGAAACATTAGCTAGGAGAATTCCACTGAAAGATTTCATGTCATGCTGATAAAGCAGTTAGTACCATGATTTTGCATTCCAGAGGTTAAGACAAAGGCCTGATACTTGCCTGACACCAGTGGGTGCTTACCCTGAAGCTGTGAGGACTTAGCTTTTTTTTGTCTTTACCTGGAGCATTGCACTTGGTTGCAATGTGGTGGTGGTGGTGAAGAGCTTCCACGTATCCTCTGTTAAAGGTTGTTTTGAGGAGACAGCAAGGTGTGCAGTTGTTACGCCTCTTGAAGTGTCTCCCAGTGTGACATAGGCTTTGTGAGGTGAGCTAGCAGAGGTTTCATCTTCAGTGGAGGAAA
Organism: Agapornis roseicollis; assembly: GCA_002631895.1. Classification (NCBI taxonomy): domain Eukaryota; kingdom Metazoa; phylum Chordata; class Aves; order Psittaciformes; family Psittacidae; genus Agapornis; species Agapornis roseicollis. The sequence continues at coordinate 221,694 of NDXB01009862.1, forward strand.
AAGATATCCACCCTTTATGTCCCCTGTAAAAAGAGTGGCAGTCTTGCTCTGTATCATTGCCTAGAAGCAGTTCATGGGATTAAATCATGCAGCGTGCAGACAACTTGTGTCTCTCTATTTTGTTAATGAAAAGTGCAAAATGTCAGTGAGAAGATTGGTGCCCTGTGTCAGGCTATGGTCTCCTTTTGTCTCTGTTCTTTGAAGCAGAATTTACCTTACTCTTTGATCTTAGAAGCTGTATACCAAGTCTTTACAAACCAGAGAGTTTAACCATATTTAAAGTTGAGGTTAAAAAGGAGTGAAGCAGGAGCACATACTGCTTAGAAATGCATATTTCACTGCATGTTATTTGCAACAAATTATATATGTAACTGCATATTAAAGGGAATCCTTGGAGTTCATGGCCACTCTTATACATTGTTGGCATTTTGAACTAAAGTTTGTTTGCCCACCCCTGAGAACTGCTTCTGCAGCAAGATTAAAAACTTCTGATCAAAATGAGGAATAGCCATATATAACCTTTAGCAACTGCATAAGGAATAACACTCTTTATTCCTTTGCCAGTTGTGCTTTCCTTTCTGAAATGTTTGCACTGTATCAGTGTTTGCTGTGAAAAATTACCCACGTGTTCATTAAGCATATTAAGGAGGGAGGCAAAAGAAGCTAGCTCAAAGGGGAGAAACCTTTGATCAATTTAGAATAGTTAACAAAGCAGAAAGTCAGCAAAAAGTTTACCTGTTCTTTTGGGACCCTGGTGAACGTCCATGTGGAGGATGAAAAATCAGCCTCATAGAGATAAGAGCTTTAAATTCCTATGAGGTGGTGGAGGTGTAGCTAGCCTTGGGTGTTTCTCACACCACAGATGCTTTGGCTTGAGAATATCTTTGAGCTTGTTTTGTTCCATTGCAAGGTCCCAGTCACTGCTGCTTCCTCCATCCTCTTCTGGCTTGGCACTGTCAGAGAGGAAAGTGGTGTGAGGGAAGAGAAGTTTTATTTCTCGTTAGCAAGCAATGCTTTGTCCTTTGCTGTGTGTAGGTGTGTGTATGTATATGAACAGGAGAAATGTAGGCAGCTGCCCACACTCTTCTGAAAAGACTATAACAGGGAAAGCAGGAGTTGGGCCAGAGGCAGAGCACAATGTGGGGAACATGCTACCCCCAGCTCCACTCCCATCCCTGGGTATGTAAGTGCACAAGGCTCTTAACACAGCAACCCTGCATCCCTCCAAATAAGTATTTATAAAACAAGCAGTGGCTTGTGTTTCCCATTTATCTGATTCACTTCTCACTTCAACTCCAGTTTAGTGCAGAACAGATCCTTTTAGCTTCCTTAGCTCTTCCTTTGGGAAAGATGGTATTGTACACAGAAAATAGCAGTGCTGTCACTGTGGGCTCTACAAGCGCTATCATAAAGTTAGCACATTCAGGTTTTGGGTGGCAGAGTTTTGCTTGGGGCCACAGGGTAATGCTCTGTTTTGCAGAGCTGCAGTAGATGTTAGTGAGCCTCATTTGGAGTGCAGGATGCCAGTTTCAGAGCTCTGTCTGAAGACATTGCTTCATAGTCCCTCCAGGTCAGCTCCCTGAATACTTGCCTTGCCTTAAGTGACCCAGCCAAAAGCTAGACATGTTTTCTATGAGGAACAGTGTTCCGTGGAGCTGAACGATGTACCACTTGCCACTTCAGATGCAAAGCAGCAGCTTCATGCCACCCTGCTGTCTTGGGGTAGATGCCGCCAGGGGTGTGGGAACCCACACTTCAGCACTTGTTGGATATTGGTTATGGGTTCTAGAAGTGGTAGATCTTTCAAAACAAAGGTCTGGTCTTTAATAAGTGCTTTTATTTGAATATGCTAACTGCTAGTTTGTTACAGGAATACTGTATTTCCTATAGTATGAACCTTTTGCTGGGCACTGACATATAGTCCTAGGCAAAAATCAGTTACTGAAGAAACCTGTTTTGCTGGAGGAAGTTCTAGCAGAAACTCTGGAATGATGTGTGGCTTGCTTTGTGTGGATTTAGTGTATCAAATACTTTGTAGTGTTTTGAGTTTGCTATGAAAGCATAGCCCATGCTGTTCCAGATCTTTCTCTTGTTCAAATTACAACTTGACTTTTATGGTTTCTTGCAGGCCAGCCCTCCAGATCTCTATATTGAAAGATTTAATGTAGCTCTTGGACAGTATATGGGAGCATTGCAGAGCATTGTGCCTCTTTTCATATATATGGTAAGTTTTAGAAAATTCTTTTCAAATAAAGTATGTCCATACACAAGATACTGAGAGAAACTGAAAAGAATAAAATGCAGCTGTAATGATTTTTAACTTGTAGTGCGTATGATTTATGCCTGCTTTTGCTGCCTGCGTAACAGTACCAGCTGTGGGGAGAAGAAAGGGGAGCTGTGCTTTTACATGTAGCATTTTACAGTTGGTTTCTGCCCTAATATTTCTTTCCTAGGAGTGGGGGGGAATGGTTTTTATTTTGTTTGGGAAAAAAGCTGTCCCAAATAGTTAGGTCATTATTTATTAGAGATAGTTTAGTGACTTGTTTCTGTGCTGGCTTTGGTACTTTGGGTGGGTTGCAAAAGTGATTGTTTCTTGCTTTTAAATTGCATAGATTCAGACAAAACAGAAAGAAATGTCTCTTGGAAATGTATGTCACTTGATAAAGCAATTTAGAGTGTTGACTGGAGGAAGACAAACTTAAGTTCGTAGCACTGTCAGGCATACTTGGAGGTTCAGAAACCATTGGCTATGTTTGTCATGCTGATTTTGTAATTCAGTGTCTTCTACGCCTCTCAAGAACTTTATGGTTTGCATAATTTTTGCCAAAGTGCCAAGACTTTTATTGCCTTTTTTTAATGTAGTGAATAATTTGAGCTTGAATTTGCCAGAGTTTGGGAAGCATTATCTGTTAGAAGGATATCCTGTTTCAGAGATAGTGTCTGAAACAGGTAACTTTCTACAGTCTTTTGGCATAGTGCAGCCATGCAGGTTTATTGCATTAAAAGGAGAATTGGGCTGTCTTGAACTGGATGTCTTCTAATTGCTCTTTTCTCTTGTTAACACAGAATGAAATCCAGTTGCCACAGCTTTACTTGTAAGCAGAGAGCTGTGTTCCTGGTGCTGATTTTGTATTTTTCTCCTTGCTCCTGTTATAAAATCCTGGAGAAAAACTAGGAAGAGACTGTTTCCCCCCCTGTTGCGTTCAGATATTTTTATATGCTACCCATTTATTCACCCATGTGTGCTTAACTTGTTTATTGCAGGCAGGTGTTTAAGAGGTCTCATAATTTAATATCCATTTACAAATGGAGATAAGCTGTTCAGGTGTGTACTTTTATTGAATACTCAGTTCCATCACAGAGATCAAAATCTATCTTTAACAATTAAGACTGCATAACAGTCATCTAGACAATGTTCATAATAGACATAATCAGACAGGTTTTATTATTATAAGCTATATTTATACGACCAAGCAAGGTATAATTGCTGAATGGATTTCTATATCCATCCACAGTTGGGATGTGATGTTTGTATCTTCAAATGAGGTGTCTCTGTATCTCATCCTTTTGTTTTTAGAGTTTGAGTCTAACTAATATCTGAACATTATTTCAGAATGAAGAAGAGGGAAAGTACTCTCTTGACTTAAAGTAGAAGCTTCTTTAAAGCATGACGAGTGAATTGTTCAAGCAGTAAAATCCTGTTTCTGCAAACACTTTTCCATTTCATACAATCAACTAATGGTTTGGGTTGGAAGAGACCTTAAATCTCATCCAGTTCCATCCCCCCTGCCATGGGTAGGGATACCTTCCACTAGAGCAGGTTGCTCCAAGCCCTGTCCATCCTGGCCTGACTTAATTCAAGTTAGGCCTGAGAGTTATCATAAATGGTTGGGGTGGGAAAGGACCCCAAAGGTAAAGGTCATCTAGTCCAGCTTCCCCTGCAATGAGGAGACACGTCTTCAATGATTAGGCTGCTCAGAGTCCTGTCTGAGCTGGCCTTGGATGTTTTCAGGGGTGGGGCATCTGCTGCATCTCTGGGCAGCTGTGCCAGTGTCTCATTGTAAAGAATTTCTTCCTTATCTAGTTCAAAACTACCGTTTTTCAGTTTAAAACCATTACCCCATGTCTTATCGCAACAGGCACTGCTGGAATGCCTGTCCCCATCTTTCTTAAAAGCCCCTTTGAAGTAAAGTTGATGACTTACATATTAGTCCCTTTTGCTGCCAAATGCAATACTGAGTTGGCTCAGATATATAGCTGAGTTTGAAGGCTGATGTCAAATTAAGTGTCATACTTGTTCTCTAAAATAATTTATTAATCAGTGCTGTGCATGATATGGAAAAATATACTTAGGGAAGTCAGGATGAAAAGCGTTCACTTCGGGTTTTTTCTGTATGCTTTTGGAAGTACTTTTATGTACTCTTGCAATTTTATATTTTAGGGTCTAATCAAGTTTTCTTTCAGCAGTTTCCTTTATTCAGACAAGAAAACAGAATTAGAAAACAATTGCAAGAGGTAAAAGTCTGATTATTCTACAGTACAAATTGCAGCTTTGCAGTTATTTAATAGTTATTTTCAGTGTCTTTTTAAGTGAAGAGCACTGTTGTTGAGCCCTGCCTCTTTATCAGAGACGCAAGGGTTTCCTTTTTCAGTACTGATTGCTGTAATCAGGAGTTTCCAAGGCTGTTGACTTGCACTGATAAGCTTAGTTCTGAAAGGATCATTATGCTGCTGCTTAGGAAAACTTTTAATATGCATTTAAATATTTAAAATGAATGAAGCTGAGGAGAAGCTAAAGTTTTTTTTGCACAACTGAAACATGGTTTTTGTCCCTTGGTGGCCAAAAAAGACACAGAATTTTTCTTTGGGCTTATTTCTGTGTTTTGGTGTTAACACCTGCACTGTTCTTCTTCCTGATGAGTACCAAACCATATTCATGTGTGTGAATGGTGGGAATACAGGAAAGGTGTTTTGTTAACCTGGTTCTATATGGTGACCAAGGTGTGTTTCAAATCCTGAATGATGGTTGAGAGGGCTGACTTTGCAGTTGAGGGACTTTTCTGTTTCCTTCTTTTGCTAGTCACACTGGTGGGTTTATGTTTTCATGTGGTGATGGATTTTTCCAGTCTTATGCTGCTACAGTGGACTTCTCAAGGAAGCATGGAGACCCAGAGGACTTTTGTCCCTTCAAAACCCCCAGGGTATAACTGCAAATAAAGCAAATTAAACTAGAAGCAGTTTAGCACATGGGGCTTTATTCCTAGGAATGATTCCTAGTGGATAAGCGTTTGCTTTGTAAATCTAAATGAGGTTATTCTGCATGCTCACAGATTGTGCATATCACAGCATGCTGCACACATGAATGAATAAAAATCATATTTACTCTTCAGGAAAAATTAAAATCAGCATTTAGATGATATACTTTTTTTTTCTAATAGGTTCTCAGTTGTTAATTATACTTGGAGATGTAGCTGAAAACCTGTGATCTTGTGGGTTTTAAATGAGCATAATGGCTTTAGAATAGTTAAGAATGTTTTCATTGCCTTTTAAATACTACCATTCTTACTGGGTGGTATCACTTAGTTGCTTATTATCTAGAGGGCATTTCATGTTTGTCTGTATACACAAATATATATGAGTGTGTGTATATATACATGTGGATGAGTTAAGTCTTCTTATTTATTGTTTTTTCTCTTTCAAGTGTTTATTGATCTCTTAACACAACTGCATTTTTTTAACATCTGCCTTACATGATACGGTGTTTTGTGGAAGAAAGGCTTATATCATCTCTGGCTTTCTCAGTTACTGATAACTGCTTACCTTCTCCTGTCAGTTAAACCTATAGGTGACTTAACACACTTAAAGAAATACTGGTACAGCTTATGTAGTGACATATGCACCAATGAGAACAGGGAAGGTGACAACTCTTCTGCTATCTCCTTTCAGCCCTGTGGGTTGGAATGATGGATGATTTTTCGTTCATGCAAGTGTAACATCTTTTTGGAAAGGGGCTTCCAAGTGAGCAAACATGAAGACTGTTTTACAGTTGTTCCACGTTAAGTACTCTGTTGTAACTCTTCTCCTTGAAGCTGCTGGGGATTTTGTTGCTTTTCTAGTTATGAAACTTAAGGTATAGGATTTTCAATTGAAAAAAAGGAAGCATCACAGTTTGCACTTGTTGCCAGCTGCTTTTCATGTAAAAAAGTCATTAGTCTGGGGAGGGACCAGAGTAGGCTAATTCCTCATGAAAATCAGTAGTTTGGCATTGTCAGGTTTGGTTCATCTCAGTAGGCCTGTGCTGAGATCCGCTGGTCACTCCTGTGTGGCACCAGTAGGTACCTGGTAGCATGTGGTCAGGAAGCTCAAGGTGGAAACAGCTTAGGAAGCTAGGTCTGATGAAAGTCTGTAGTATGGTGTGTAGCTTAATGCTTCTGAGATGAGGGCTAGGTTGGACAGAGCCTTGGGTGACATCTTCTGGTGTGAGGCATCCCTACCTGTGGCAGAGGGTTGGAACTGGATGATCTTAGGGTGCTTTCCAACCCAAACTATTCTATGATTCTATGATGCGTGTCTTCAGTTGCTGTGGATTTCTCTTGCGATGGCAGTTTGCCATTGACCAAAAATGCTAAGTCTTTCTCTCAACCTCTGCTCAAAGAGCAGGTCAAGGTGAGGGGAAAACAACTGAATAATATCCTTTGATAACACCTCTGCTGGTAGGGAGGGAACTGTCAGTAGGAAGTTACTGTAGCTTTAAAATGTCTTAGGAAGGTTGTTACCCATTACTGCAACAAACCTAAACTTCAACAGGGGCAGGTATTCAGCCCTCACATTGCTTTTGTTCCAGTAGGTTCAGTTTTCATTAAAGGTAAACGCTGCTGAATACTTGCCTTGAAAATGTAAGTGGTTTCTGCATGCTCAGTTTATGTTACGTGTACAATTTTGTGATGGCCAAGAAAATGGGCTGCACAAATAGAAATTTCAAGATTGCTCTAATAGTGTTCCAAAGGCTTGTTCCAATTACGCTAAATGCATTCGTGAACAGGAGAACAACTTGATTTAAAGTGTGGAAAAACTTTTCTCCCTTAAGAGATCCCTTCCTCTAGTAAATCTGTTAAGTGCTTCAGTACATTAGTTTTTATTAAGTTGATTTTCCATTACAGTATCTATTGAACTCTTTTACACATGGTGTCCAGATGAATTCAGTTGTTCTGTTTCCATGCTAATGTTGTGACAATAGGAGATTTATCTTGAAACAGTTATTTTTTCCAGCATTTCAAACCCACCTATTAATAAAATGACAAGAAATCTCGCTATTAATTGCAGGCTGGGAATAGAGGAATAAGACTAAATAGTACATTAGGTATAGAGGTCCTCAAGGAACTCTAGAATAGAATTTCCTTTGAAGGTTGAAAAGGTGAATTTCTTATTAATGCTGAGTGTGTTGAGGTAATTGAATCCTAAAACTTCCAATGTAGTTCAGTTTTGTACAGGTTTGTATATATCACTTATTGCCACAGTTGGTTAATTCTGACCAGCTGTCCTCTGGGATTAGCAATGAACCAGACAGAAGTGGATAGTTGTACTGGTGGTTTGGTATTGTAACATACGTATTTTAATGGCTTAATTGCTTTTAGACACTGGTAAAAATACTTTGTTTTGTTGCAGACATTATGTCCAACCCTATTTTGGATTTACAGCATTTATGAAGTTCTAAAATGAAGTGTTTTTTCCTACAGACTCCCAAGTCTAGACCAATATGGAAGTACATGTGTAGAGATGGGGGTAGGGGGGGTGGTGAGAAACACCCCCGTCTGTAAATAGGTTTGTTACCAATAGTACCACTTGCATTCTTGGTTTTAAATACCTGGGGTTGTTTTTATTGTACAGGAATGTTCTATTTAGTATAAATACAGTCACTAAGGAAGTCTTTACAGATCAAATATTCTGCAGCTTTAAATTCTATTTTTATTTCTGGAGAAGTAAGTGTATTTTATTTGCTGTTATGAAAAACAAACTTGGAAACTTCTGTCTTATTTTCCAGAATAAATTTTACATAGAAACCAAGCTTAACAGAGACTTAAAAGATGACCTTATAAAGCTGTTTACGGAACATGTTGCAGAAAAGCACATTTACAACCTAATGCGTAAGTAAACCTCTTGAATTTTTCTTACAATGGGAGTCTGGAAAACCACAGTGCTTTCAGAATTGCAGAAATCTACGGCAAATAGGGAGAAAATGGCGAATGGGTAGTGAACTTAAATACAAATTCCTTTTTAAGTCATCCACATGAAAATATGTGGTGTGCTTTTTCAGAGAATATGACCTTGTAGGAAGGTTTTGTTGGGTAACTGACCTGCTTTTTCCCTTAGGATTTCTGATGATGCCAACAAATGTTTTATTGTGCTGTTGCTTATGCTGTTACTCTTTAATTTCAGCGTCAGAATATTGACAGGTATCATTAAGAATGCGGTGTGGTCAGAATTGTGACACCATTGGCGTTACTGTCATGATGTACTCGAGTACTCCCTGCCAGTTAGTGAAGTGCATACTGCTGGCAGTACTTTCTCTGTGAAGCTAATGGGTTAATGCAAATAGAATATGTTTCAAGTGACAAAACTTCCCATTAAGTGCTCCTGTAGGTAACTCCTGTGGTGAACCTCTGAGTTTGCCTACAACCTGCTCTACCATCAATGTGTGGTTATGTGAGCTTAGGGACCTAGGTAGTGGCCTGGTTAGTCCCATGAAAGGGCAGTTAGCAAAGATGGAAATAATCACACATAGAGTTCAGAAAGTGGTGAGCAATTGAGCAGCAGGGGCTGAGAGAATTGCAATTGTGGATGTTTTGTGCAGCTGGATAGTTCCTGTGTCCTGGGCTGAGTTCAGTACCTAGTCTAGTGTACTCCCCTCTGTAACCCACCCCTGCTGCAGTGTTCTCTGTTTTCATCTAACTGGTCCCCTCCTCTTTGCTCTGAAGAAGTTATCTGTATGCTAAATGGAGATCCAAGAGTGGGCAATTAGTGAAGTATATCCCTTCTTTTCTCTTTACTTGGGTATCAACTGGAGCATCTCCCATACGAAGACAGGCTGAGAAAGTTGGGGCTGTTCAGCCTGGGGAAGAGAAGGCTGCGTGGAGACCTCATAGCAGCCTTCCAGTATCTGAAGGGGGCCTGTAGGGATGCTGGGGAGGGACTCTTCATTAGGGACTGTAGTGACAGGACAAGGGGTAACGGGTTCAAACTTAAAGAGGGGAGGTTTAGATTGGGTCTAAGGAAGAAATTCTTTCCTGTGAGGGTGGTGAGGAACTGGAATGGGTTGCCCAGGTAGGTTGTGAATGCTCCCTCCCTGGTGGCACTCAAGGCCAGATTGGACAGAGCCTTGGTTGCCATGGTTTAGTGTGGGGTGTCCCTGCCTATGGCAGGGGTTGGAATTGGATGATCTTAAGGTGCTTTCCAACCCTAATTATTCTGATTCTGTGATTCTATGAATGCCCTTCTCTCATCAATGAAGAGCTGGGATAGAAGAGCTTTGTTAAGCTTCTTAGAGTCAGTGTGTTTTGGCCTTCTTGGAGAAGGGTGGATGAACAAGGTGCCTACCCTCAGGTCAAGGAGCTGGGTAGCCTAGAATGATATGAGGTGATCAGCTTTGATGCCATCTTGTTCCTATTTGGAAAAATCTCTAAGAAGAGCTGTTAGCCATGTAGCAGATCAGATTACTTCGGAAGCAGCAGGACAATGAGGAATGTCCACCTATGGGCCTGATGTTTTATTGTGTGACAAAGATTATCATGAAATCTGGGAAGATTATTGCTGCAACAAGATCGTGGAAAACCCAGCTGGTACTGCCTTAAAATTAAGTACATTTAATTCTAAGTATATGCATTTTTCAGGCAACGAAAACATTAATGTGATTTGGGTTTTTCCAGTGACAAAGGAAAGGTCATGCTGGTCACATCTTTAGAACATAAGTATGAGAATCAAATAGTAATTGTAGGTGGAACTATTGAAAGGAAATACCTGTGGTTGTGTGTGCATGAAATCTGAAATACTTCTCTCCAGCTCTGTTGTAGCTGCAGCCATAAAATAATTGGAAAATTAAAGTAAGCTTTCATCAGTGGGGTTGCTGTGTATGGGGTCTGTTACTTAATGAGCAATTTCCTTGGATTTCATTTCAGTCTTACCATCAGCTTATTAAAACTAAGTTATTTAGGTTTTTATCGTACTCCTAAGTAAGGTGATTTATACAGGTGTGTATAAACTCCTGACCGTGACCTGACTTGTTTAAGTCTTGGATAATGGGGTTTTTAAATTGAGTTAAAGTCTGCAGGAAGAAAATTCGAAGCTTGCTATCAGTTCCCTGGGAAATTATTAAGGACACGTAGCACACGGTCCTCCTCTGTTATTATTGTCCTATAAAGGTGCTGAAAAACTTGTGTTATTTTCTGCCATTCTTGGCTGTTCTTTCTAGCTTGCTGTAATTCAGGCCATAATAGATAAGAATATTACCGTAATCTTTGGAAGTGTCAGGGCTATGGGAAAATAGCATGTAAGTCAGTGTTTGTTAATTACTGCCACATTGTCACTGTGTGGTGCTGTTTCTTGACATTTTATATAGATCTAGTTCAACAGAAAAGAGATTTTTGTGTTACGGGAGGTGGGGAGTAAGGTTTAGGGTGGGTGTGCTTAGGATATGAGAGTCATTGAAATGGTGTTCATTAACAGAGAAATGGAATCCAGGGGCTGTTTTATAAGGAGGTGCTGCAGCTGCCACTTGAGTGAGAAGCAGCATGCCTTGCCTCTATTATGAAAAGCAAACAACAAAATAGGTTTAATCTGTTTGTGGGCTAGACTCGGAAGACAAGAATAGCATCTGCTTTTGCTCTCGAATTTTGTTGCTATGTTTTTTGCACAAAGGAAGATTTGCTTGTAATATCTTGTCTTTCTGTCAGAGCCTGCAAGCTGGCGTTTGCATTTGAAATTGTGTTCAGGAAGGACTGTAAGTACATTTCAGGTTCTTCTGCTCAAAGAATAAGTTTGTGCTCTGCTTCAAAAGATGGGGATAAATAAAGTCAGAGTAGCAGTGCTGATCTCTTCCTTAGTGTTTGATCTTCCTCAAACTCCCACTCGTTGAGACGGCCCAAGTCCCCATGCTGCGTGGTTGAAGGCAGGAAGATGCAAAATGAACTCCTGGTAAAATGGTCTCTGTGGTGGGAGCACTTATCTGAGCACTTAGTTGCAGAAATAGAGTGATTGAGGTGTGAATTCATTGCCTACAGAAGAAATATCGCTTAAGTGAGCTTTACTTGAACAAATTTGCCTGCATAAACACCGATTTGGTTCCATTTATTTGATAGAAGAAATGTTTATCAAAAAACCTCCACAATGCTCTTTTATCTACAGCACTTATGAGCAGTTAAAGTTAATACATAAGAAGAAATAATACATGGATCCATGTGCACAGTTGTGTTTGTGAAACACTTTTACATTCACACATACTTATTGAGTCGGTGCTCTTCAAATTAAAGTGGATACTTTTGAACTAAGTGAATATAACCTGGTTATTTTCCTTACAAAGCCAAAGCTGGCTCATGCAGATAAGGCTGCGGTATTAAATGGCTTGGGAGAAGTTGCTATGTGCAGAATTACTTAACTGAATGTAAGAAGGAAAGATACAGCATCTTATTTACAAAAAGGTTCAGAAATAGGATGGGGGGAAGGTGCAGATAATAGCCCCGTGTCACTAGGGAAGGGGTGGTGGAGAATGTTATCTTTGTTCCTGCTGGAGTCCTGCATTAGATGGTTTATAAGCAGGAAAAGTTAGAGATACATGGGATTTTTTTCTTCTTATGCAGCCACTGTCTGTTCTGGTAGGTTAGACCTGAGTTTCCTGTGTTCCCATCTTTGATCTGCTGTGTCAGGAATAAATCATAAAACAGGTCCTTTTTCCCCAGAGGAAAGGAGATCTTTTGGCACATGGTGAAAATGCTATACAATAAAGAGGGTCCAAGACTTCATGAGTTGTAACATTGTTATCAGGAGCCCTGGTAAGAACAAGGCCTGTGAATGAGGAAATTCCCTGAAACTTACTGATACAGAACTAGCGTATGGACTTGAAAATATCAAGTGTAGGCAGAATGCTCATTGAGGATTAAAGCATTAGGTTTGGCTTCTGAATGTCTCAGATTTTTGTTATGATGTATATCAAGATAAGTACACAATCAGCTACTGAAACCTGAGCATACAGAGCGGTTGGTTATCTGTCTGTAGATTCTTAATAGCATGCAGGCAACTGTTGAATGTAGTTTTCCATGTCAGTGCTTGCATGAGTTCAGAGCTAAAACCCAGTGTGGAAATGTATTATTTATATTCATAGAATAGTTAGGGTTGGAAAGGACCTTAAGATCATCCAGTTCCAACCCCCCTGCCATGGGTAGGGACACCTCACATTAAACCATGGCAACCAAGGCTCTGTCCAATCTGGCCTTGAGTGCCACCAGGGATGGAGCACTCACAACCTCCCTGGCCAACCCATCCCAGTGCCTCACCACCCTCACAGGAAAGAATTTTTTCCCTATATCCAATCTAAACCTCTCCTGTTTAAGTTTGAACCCATTACCCGTTGTTCTGTCACTACAGTCCCTAATGAGGAGTCCCTCCCCAGCATCCCTATAGGCTCCCTTCAGATACTGGAAGGCTGCTCTGAGGTCTCCACGCAGCCTTCTCCAGGCTGAACAGCCCAAATTTTCCCAGCCTGTCTTCATATGGGAGATGCTCCAGGCCCCTGATCATCCTCGTGGCCTCCTCTGGACTTGTTCCAACAGCTCCACCAAGCACCTCATTCTTTTTCATGTGCCTTAGCATGCCTTCCAGGAGAATCTGCTCCAAGATTTTTCCAGGCACAGAGGTGAGACTGACTGGTCTGTAATTCCCTGGATCACCCATTTTCCCCTTCTTGAAAATGGGGGTTATATTTCCCCTTTTCCAGTCTTTGGGAACTTCACCTGACTGCCAGGATCTTTCAAGTATGATGGCCAGTGGCTTAGCAACTTCATTCGCCAGCTCCTTCAGGACCCACGGATGGATTTCATCAGGTCCCATGGACTTGTGTACACTCAGGTTCTTCAGATGTCTCAAGCCAGATCCTCTCCTGCAGTGTGCCCAAGGTCTTCATTCTCACAGTCCCTGTGTCTGCCTTCCAAGACTTGGGTGGTGTGGTCAGAGCATTTGCTCAGTGAAGGTTGAGGTAAAGAACTCATTAAGAACCTCAGCCTTTTCCAAATCCAGGGTAACCAGTTCACCCGATAGCTTCTGCAGAAGGGCCCACTTTGTCCCTAGTCTCTGTTTTGCTCACAGTGTACCTATAGAATCCCTTCCTGTTATAGTCATCAAAAATACCAATTCTCATGGTTTTCCAAGAAAAATTTCATTGTAAAAAGCCTGGAGGAGAAGGAGGACTCACAGCCTATTCCCTTATATAAGCAGTTTCTAATAGCTTATTGGGAAAAACTTTTCTCTGAAGGTTCTTATGTAAGACAGATGTCAGGCGAAGAATTTCCGCTGTATCGTGCTGGGGAGGGACTCTTCATTAGGGACTGTAGTGACAGGACAAGGGGTAATGGATTCAAACTGAAACAGGAGAGGTTTAGATTGGATCTAAGGAAGAAATTCTTTCCTGTGAGGGTGGTGAGGCACTGGAATGGGTTGCCCAGGGAAGTTGTGAGTGCTCCATTGCTGGCAGTGTTCAAGGCCAGGTTGGACGAAGTCTTGGGTGGCATGGTTTAGTGTGAGGTGTCCCTGCTTATGGCAGGGGCGTTGGAACTGGATGATCTTAAGGTGCTTTGTAACCCTGACTATTCTATGATTCTATCAGTGCTTTCTGAAAAGGACCAGAAAAGTTAATTTGAAAGCTGGGAACGGCTGCTAACAGCTTCCTAAGGATGAAGTTGTCCAGCTGTCCTTGTTGTTTGCAGCAGATACAAATCTAATACAAAATTATAGAGAATGAATCTGGTTATAGCTGTTAGAGTTGATAAATGTACCAGGCAGCATGTTTCCTGTTGCTTGTGCAGTGGGTAAGCAGGAGAGCTATATATTTAGCTGATGTGTTTTGTTGTGTTGACCTCCAGAAACCAGTTAATGTCAGTGGAGCAAGGGACCCTCATCTCTTTGGCTCTGTACTGCTGTGACATAGTGCCTGTTGTTAATAAATTCCTTATCTAGCTCTTGTGACTACCCCAGAAGAGCAGCAGTGCAAAAGGCTGTGATTGATGCCAGGTTCATGGCCTGGTTGTGCAGCTACAGTAAAGAACACAGGGTTTCTTTTGATGTGTTGGGTTTTTTAATCACTTGCTGTGCCTCACCCTTTGACAGAGATAGACAAGAAAAGGATGGATTGGATTAACTTTTTCCCTGCCTGAGCTGGTGTTTCTTTTTCCTCCCCTCTATTTTGACATCTATCTCAAATAATCTGTGTGTGGGAAGTAACCTGTTATGGCCCTGCTGCAGAAGCTGCAGAGAAAATCAGCTGCCAAGGCAGGAAGCACTCATTCTTTTTCAGCTGCTTGAAGAAGGCATTGCCCTTACCCTTTCTGTATGCTACTCTTCTGGATTTACATTCAACAAGTTGTTCTTTGTGCCTCCTACTAACTTACTGATCCAATGCTTATGTTTCATGAGGAAATAGCAGTTAGCTTCATAAATGAACTTGCTTTTTAATGGCTGTACTGTGTTGGATCCAAAGTCAGTGTAGTCCTGTGTCTTGGCCTTGACAAAAATGCATAGAGCATTATTATAGCTTTGGTGCAGCTAAAGTTTGGTGATCATGGGTTTGTATCTTGGAAGGTATTTGTCCTGTAGGAAGAGCCAAAGGTTTCCTTGCATGGTTTAGGCTATATTGACATTAATAAGTGGTGTGGTGTAAAGGGAACACAGTACAAAATACCTACATGTTGTTGAGGACCCACTATTCACCTTTATGTGCTTTTGGGAGAGTTTTATTTCACACTTGCTAATGTCTGGTCCTGTGGACAGAATGCCAGTTAGGAGTTTGAGCACATCTGGTCTAATCTTGCCTGACAGGAATGAAGCTAATATGCTCCAAGGCAGGAAGCTCTGTCATACAAACCAAGGAGCTGTAAATGGGGATGATCAGTGAATTTGCTTCAAAAGCACATTTCGAATCTGAACTAAAGCATTAATAGAGAATCTGCCCTTAAGCATTTGAAATCACCATTCCTTTTCTCTTTGAGATGCAGAGTGACTGCTGTGATGGCAGAAGCAGTATGTTGTTAATCAAAAAGTCCCATTTGATTGCTGAGGCTCTTTCCTTCTGTAATACATTGGGTGTTACTCAGCCCCTAGACACTGCTTTGCTTGCTTTTCTTCCTTCAAGTGTGCAAAATCAGTATGGGGGGGGAATCTGCATAACCCTACTGCATAACAAGGTGTTTCTTGCTTTTAAGAGTGATACAGAAAAAGAAAACCATAGATCTCTTTTAAAATGATAAAATAATTTAAATGGCAGAATTACTTGCCAGTGCAGTGCCTTGCTCTCTGCCTTTAGAGTCAGCCTATGTATCCGGATAGGTAAAATGATATTAGAAGATTGCTTCCTGAGGGCCTTAAAAATGAAGCAAGGTAGCAGAGCACTAGGAAATTCTGATTCATTCCAGTGTATTTGTACCAGTCTACATGGGGGTGACTTCTGTTAGAATTTCTCTACAACAAAAAGCTATTTTTTTCCTCAGCTATAAAGCTATTGAAATACCAGCTTGAGACATTAAATACTTGGGGAATGGGAGAAAGAGGGGTTTGTAGCATGAAGGGTCCTTTTTTAGATGTAGGGAAGGGATGCATTTATTGTAGAGTTCTTTGTTAAAATTACATTTAAAAGGTTTTTATGCATCTACAGGATTGTGAATTCATTCAGTGTTTAATTTCTGGCTTATTCTATGCAGGCAAATGGGTTAATGTTATTGCCTCCACTTCAAGTGCCCGGTTTTAACCCTAAAGAAAATGTTTTCCTTCCTTTTGTTCCTTCCTGTCTTCCTTCCAAATATTGGTAGACACAGATAACTGATAATGAAAATCAAGTGCATCGTGTTCCAGTCCTTTTCCAGCATATGGGGACTCAGCTGGGATGTTGCATCAACCATTCCTCTTTCTTTGAAACACTGAATTGTCACATTAATGTCAATCTATTCTTAGACCTCAGCAGTTCCCCCACACTCTCAAGGGCTATGTGGGTTATGCTTTGTGTAGTTATTAATCTTTCTTAAATCATCTGTGCTCTGCAGACCTGATGAAGTAATCGAGAATGGCAAGCTGACCAGTTTCAGGGTGATGCCACTAATACTGAAGTGCTGGTTGTAATTTGCCAGCTAAGGGCTAAGTAATTGTATTGTAACCATATTGCAAATGGTATGTATTGTTGCTAAGTATAATATGCCCAAATTCCTTAAGCAACACTTACCCAAGGATGCTGTGAATGCTCCATCCCTGGCAGTGTTCAAGGCCAGATTGGACAGAGCCTTGGGTGACATAGTTTAGTGTGAGGTGTCCCTGCCCATGGCAGGGGCGTGGAACTTGATTATCTTAAGGTCTTTTCCAACCCTAACTATTCTATGATTCTGTGATAATCTACACACATTTTTATCACTGAATTAAACTTTTCACCCAAGAACTAGGCTGTTTTAAAAAGGTGAAGTCACATTTCTTATTTTTCCTTGTTTCATGTTGATTAAATTGCAGCACCTTTGAAGTAAAGGCATTTTCTCCTTGGAAAATACCGTCTGAAGTAATGACTGTCATGTTTAATCTGGTTCCTTGGTAAAAAAATATAGGAATAATGTTCCCATTCCAATAAGCCTTAACATAAGATTGCAAACAGAAAAATGTGACCCTATTTTCCAATTATGGAAATCCGAAAGTATATATATCTGCATTTATAGCTTTGCTTTTCATATTTATTCTTCTAACAACACTGGATATTTTCCATGTGATGAAAACTTTGGAATTTTTATTTTGGAGCCTTTTCAGTAGTTACTTAATAAAGCTTTTGGGCTGTGCAATGAATATTTTAAACATAACCTGTGGTTCTATGAAATTCCTACTGGCAAATGCTTAGTAATAAATACGATGTTTAAGTCTTCTCTTTTTCTTCTAATCCACATTTTAATTCATCACGAACTTCTGAAGAACTTCAGTTGCTGAAACTCTAGTTTATTTAAAGGAAAAGAAAAATGTGGAGTCATGAGCAGTTTGTTGCTGCAAATGTGAGGGTTAAGCCAGAGGAAAGTTTGGCTTTCATGTAAAAGGCTGTTGGAAGTTAGCATATACAAGTTGTATCTCAGTTAAAGGAATGAAAAGTGTTCAGTCCTTCTGATAATAAAATAGGCAGCACATAAATAATAAAACAAATACAAAACTCAAAATAATGATCCCCCCCTCCCCCCCAAATAAGCCCAGAACAAATCCAGCCAGCCTCCCCTAAAACCTCAACCTAGAACAGTAACATGAAACTACAGCAGCATTTTGGATGCCAGCCATAGTGCTTCCCTTCCTATTAGCTGTTGGCGTGTGGCTTTTAATCAAGTGCTTTGCATAGGTTGGGTTTGGGAGTGAAGGTCTGGGATACAGGAGCCATGTTCAAAGTGTGGTCAGATGGACCTTATGCAGTTTGGTTGAGAGAAAGGTAATTTATTAAACTATAGATTTGAATGCGTGTGATCTGATGATATTCCTAAAGGGTGGAACTGCCAGGTGAGCCTGGGCTGTTTGGGTTTGTATTGGCTGTGTACTGGAGACAGTTCCATTATTACACTGCGTATCCCTGTATGTCATAGAATCATAGAATGGTTTGGGTTGAAGGGACCTTAATGCTCATCCAGCTCCAACCCCTGCCACCGACAGGGACCCCTTCCACTAGAGCAGGTTGCTCCAAGCCCCTGTGTCCAAGCTGGCCTTCAACACTGCCAGGGATGGGGCAGCCACAGCTTCTCTGGGCACCCTGTGCCAGCGCCTCAGCACCCTCACAGGGAAGAGCTTCTACCCAAGAACTTATCTCAGTCTCCCCTGTTCTGGCAGATTAAAGCCATTCCCTTTGGCTGCCTGGCCTTGTAAAGCATCCCTTTCCAGTTTTCTTGTCTGCCCCTTTAGGTACTGGAAAGCTCAGGTATATCTTACTTATGGTTGTGTAAGGATTTAAGTTCTGTGGAAATATTAAAGTTGTTGTTCTGCAAAATAATATAAGTATTGTATACTGCAATTAAGTACTAAAGAGCAGTTTGTACAATGGGATAAAGATCTCCAAGAATACATTCATTCTGCTTTGCAGCTTTATTAAGCAATCAGTTCTGCTTCAGCTGAAGTCTGGAGAGCAGCAGCTGACTAACGCCTTAGTTGTGGAAGCTGTTGGAGTTGCTTTTAATGGGAATACACTTGAAGTGCATCCCTGAGTAATTACAACTTTGAACACATCTGCCTAAGCCATAGTTATGTATAATTTGTTAAAATGTTTTACTTTGAAGTTCTATTAAATTGCTGGAAAGAGAGGAAAAAATCTTGTGTGCTAACATGCAAAAGTTTCAGTTTTCTGCCAAGCAAAATAAATCTGTTTTAAAGGAATGCTGAAGGATAGAAAAGGATTTTTAGAATAGTTAACTCTTAATTTCTTCAAGTGAACCTTGAGTTATGAACTAGCGATATTGAATTTGAGATGTCATCTGCTATTCCTGGAATTACTGGGGTCCCAGATCTTGCTCCATGTACTCCCTCCTGTAATTAGGAAGTAGCTTAAACCTTCGTTGAGGTTCTCCAGTGTTACTGTGTATTAGTGGAGTAACTCAGTTACTGTGGAGTACCTGAAGTGCTGCAGGTTCATACCTCACTTACTCCAATATAATTCATCCACCATAACTCAGAAAACCCCTGAGGTTGTTCTGGGTATTGTGTCTTACCTTGGTTCCGCAGTATTTCAGAGCATCTTGCATGTTTCTGAATTAAAGCATTTCATCTTGGGAACCCACGCTTTTCTTTGATTCTGCCATGAGCTGTTTCAAGACTATTTTCAAGTTAATTAACTTCTTACCATATTGGTTACTTAGTTTGTAAAATGCGGTATTAGTTCACAAGCACTGGGGAGGTGATCAAATAGTACCATAGCGTCAGTACAGCTATCAGTCATCTGAGGTTTAGTTTTATTGGAGCTTCTGAGAGTAGGGAGGAATCAGTGCAACTTCTGTTTTGTCTTAATTATTCTAATAAAACTAGAGCCAAAGCCTTAATATGTTGAGGTCTTTTGTGAGATTATAAAATCACAACAGGGATAACTTCAGCATGTCTGACACAGTTGTTTGTTTTAAGTCACCCTCACTTAAGAAGTATCCCAGGATTGATAAACCTTTAGGTAGGTTTCGTTGCAAAACTGAAGGCAAAGTTTTATGTCTTCTATCTATTTACATCTTTGTCTGTAAACCTGAATTGAGATTTTTTTGGATCTGTCCAAAGAGGGGAGTCTTGCTCATTCTTATGGAAATCATTCTGAAAAGACATCCTACAGCAGTACTATTTCTATCGGGTATTGATATCTAGCTTTGGAGAAAGTGTAGGCTGAATTATGATTTAATGAATGGTATATTCTTTCACTTTCCTTTATTGAGAAACAGGAAATGTATGCCATTACTTTGTTATATTGTTGTAGAATATAATGCCATCATGCTTGTATTTGGCGGTAATCAGGGAGTGACTTCAGTTTGCATTGTAGCATGTGATGAACTCCAGGTGAATTCTTCCACTGATTTTAATCATGAAATCCCTTTCTAATGACAGGTAGTGTGACCCATAAGCTAGAACAGAAATAAGTGGCTGCTTATTATACATGTTTTATATTGCAAATATATCTCCCATGACCTCAAAGGTTAACAATTGAAATGACCTTCATTAGTGAATATTACCTTAACAAAAGTGACACGTAATATTACATGTTTGTAATGGTAAGCTATACTCAAGACGTGGACTATTCTCTTAAACTATTACTTCTACAGATAATACAGTTGATCAGCACCTTGGTCATGTTAAGGGGGACCACTGGTGTGGGGATTTCCATTACCTGGAAGGGAAGAAAACTCTCAGTAGCATCATTTTCTTCCACAGTATGTCCTTTATATATAAAGTTACATAAAGTAGCTTCTGAAATATTTCTAATTGCTCTTGCTGGTTATAACTTGGGGCACTAGTGAGAGCACAATTCTCTGTTTGTGAGGATTAAATTCAAGAAGTTATGCTACTTTAATTTTCCTACTAAATGTTCAAGTACTTCTATCTTTGGACTTTGTGCTTTCTATGTCATTGTTAATTCCTAGGCTTATTTTGCTTTAAATAATTGGTTATACATGTTTTAGGGATATGATTTGATTTCTATATCTGAAGAACAAATTTACAGTTCTCTGGACAGTGCTAATTTGTTGGTGAAGCTTAGGCTAAAGTAGCTACAATCTAATTAAATATATATATACCCACATCTTCTTTGGGTTGTCTGTTACTGTTGCCTAGCTTCCTTCTAAAGCATTATCTCCTTTCTAATTCTATGATTTGCAACTTTCTTGGTTGCCAAGAGGCTGTTTGCAAAATATCTTTAGAAAATAGGCTGTAAATAAGTCATTACAAAACAAATCACAGGTTCTTGCCCCTTCAAGGCTTCAGCTGAAATGAACAAGCGCTTGTAAGATGGTTCTTTGTAAAATAAATTCATCTGCAACAGTTAAATATAACAACTTTGATTACTTGGAGATTAGAAGTAGTACTTTGTTTTTTAATCTCCCTATTACGTGAGCCACTTGAATCTTCCAGTAGCATGTGCATCTCTTTCTGATGCTGTTTTCCATTTTATGGTGCTATAGTGACAGATGCTGCAGCTAGATTTGGAGATGCTCTGAAGCTTAAAAAGCAGAGTCTGTACAATGTAAGCACAGAGATATGCCCTTTAGGTAGAGTTGTAAGAGTCATTTCTCCTCTATCTAATGGGTACAGAAAAAGGTGTATTTGTTGCTTAACTCCTTTGTAGAGGAATAAGAACTGAGAGGCAGCAGTTAGTTTAAGCCTTACTTATTTCTTTTCTTTCTCTGTGGTGTTTCTATAATTCAGATGTAAGTTTAAACCTTTTAAGCCTTATAAATTACAAGGCAGGTAAAGGCCTGTATATTGTAATATAAATGGTGAATGTGCTATTGCCAGATTTTTTCACAAGAGGAAAATGCAATTATTGTAATGTTTACTACAGAAGATACCAAGAATAAGATAAAAATATCCACTTGTGTTTGAAAGAACCACTTTTCTTACTTGATTTTTACACATTTTTTTACACTATTCGTACTTCATTTATAGGCTTCCAACTATCCTTAGTTTTCTGCACAGGATTCGAAGTACTGTAAAGCAAGGATCTGTGGTACTTCAGGTGTTCTGCACACAGTATGAAAGTGCTTCTAAAAATAAATTGTTTACTTGAGTTCTGCATCTGAATATGCATCTCTTGCTTGGTTTTTCCTCCTGGCTCCTGCTGCCTGTCTGAAAATGGATGAAAAGCAAGTTATTTCCCATTTTTATCATATATAATTTGAGCAGAATACGTTTATTAAAGGTGACGTATTACTTTTGAGCATTATCAGTTATATACCTGTTTCTTTGTGAGGACATCAGATAACAAAGCACAGCTACTGTTTGTCTTTGATATAAAAATGTATATGTAAAAGTGTGTATTTGTCTATTAGAAACCCTGCTAATTATCTTTATTTTATTTCAGCTTTACTATTGGAAGCTCAGTCAACGCCCTTTCAAATAACTCCTTCAACCATGGCAAATATTGTGAAAGGCCTGTATACACTACGACCAGGTAAAAAAAAAGAATGCTTCCACAAGTCTCTTGTACTGTAGTTGATACAAAATTAGAAGATGGGAAAGCTTTACAAGAAGCTCTAGTTCTTGTATGCAAGCCAGGAATGGGGTGGACCCTCCATTTACAAATTCCATGGATAAAGCGCTTTCAGTAAGCAAGGATTATTTTTACAACAGCAAAATTAACATATTTTTAAGGCAATGCTGATTTCATTTTTGTGAACTGTTCAGTACCAAAGAAAAGAAGGTTGTATATATNGCATGGATAAAGCGCTTTCAGTAAGCAAGGATTATTTTTACAACAGCAAAATTAACATTGTACAATCATTTTTAAGGCAATGCTGATTTCATTTTTGTGAACTGTTCAGTACCAAAGAAAAGAAGGTTGTATATATAGTATAATTCTTTTGAAAGGAGCTCAGTGTGGTTTTCTTATAGGTTATGGACTTACATTTTCCCAGTTTTCCATTTCAGATGATCACTGTTGTGTTGTCTACTTCACAACACAATACTGGTTTGAGTTGGTACCATGGGCCTAATTGGATTTTGAATAGTTGTCTTTTGTCTGTAAGATACTTAAGTATGAAGATTGTTCCTACAATTTGCCTGCTTTCCACAGCTGGTAGGAAGACCCAAGTGACTGACTTTAAGCTATTGTTTAAACAATACATAATTTCTCTGGTTACCTGCACCTCAAGCTTCTCAGCCTGTGAGAAGATAAGAAACCTTAATGTCATTCCAACCAAAAGAGCACAGGATGTAAAAGGCTGTTCTCTGGTGGTGCTGGTTCTTGAAGATGAATTCTGAAACAATCAGGGCAAGAGTTTCTCTGAGGCCATGCTTTTCTACTTACTCTGTGGGACTTGCTCCATCGGATGTATTATGGGTCTGGCAAGCAGGTAACTGGAGAAGTAAAGCAGAAAATGTGGTCAGTGGGATGTGCTGGGGTATTAGAGCAGCACTGGGAAGTGTCTGCTTAGGCAATGTAAAGAGCAAAAGGAAAAGTGATTCTGATGTGGCTGGTGGCGATGGGCTTTCTCTTATTTTCAGGCAGAAAGTACTTGACAGGCTGTTAGATTTCAGATGTTGCAGAAAAGACTGTCTTCTAATTCTAGCTCCAGCATGTGGTGCCTGCATCAGAAAACACTGGAGCCTGGGCAGGTGCTCAGGCTGCTGGCTGGCCCACTTGGATTTAGTCTGAAATACTCTTTTCACCTCACCCATAATGATCTGGCAGTGGCATGAAATATTCTACCACAGTATTTCATATTGTGAATTCCAAGTCAGTTTATTAGCTTGGCTAAATGGTTCAGTAGCATTAGGTCTTTAGTAGGTAACACATTCCACATGGTACCTTTTTCCTGTATTTCATTAGATGAAGAATGCTGTTTCATGTCTGTAGAATTTGGGGGTTTTGTTGGTTTGGTTTTGCTTTTCATTTTATCTGGGGAGCTACAGGCCTGACAGCCTGACCTTGGTGCTGGGGAAGGTCATGGAGCAGATGATCTCAAGGGCCATCACACAGCATATACAGGATAACCAAGTGATCAGGCCCAGTCAGCATGCGTTATAAAAGGCAGGTCCTGCTTGACTAACCTGATCTCCTGTGACAACGTGACCCGTTTAGTGGGTGAGAGAAAGGCTGTGGATGTTGTCTACCTGGATATCAGGAAAGCCTTTGACACTGTTTCCCACAGCATTCTCCTGCAGAAGCTGTCTGCTCATGGTTTGGATGGGTGCACTCTTCCCTAGGTAGAACTGTCTGGATGGCTGAACCCAAAGACTGAGTATTTGGGAAAAAATTCTTTGCTGAGAGGGTTGTGGAGCATTGGAGCAGGCTGCCCAGGGAAGTGGTTGAGTCACCATCTCTGGAAGTGTTTAAAGGATGTATAGATGTGGCACTTAAGGACATGGCTTAGTGGTGTACTTGGCAGTTCTGGGTTAATGGTTGGACTTGATGATCTTAAAGGTCTTTCCCAACCTAAATGATTCTGTGATGAGGGAGTTTAGTGCATTGGTTTTTGTTTAAACCCCCTGTACACTAACAATGAGGTTTCTCTAAGTTTGCCAGTTAGAGTGAAGAGTGAAGTTTGGCATTGACCAAGTAAACATGTGGGAATTGGATGAAAACTTGTCATATGCCTTAGTGAATGTTTTTAAAAGCATCCTTTTTTTCCAAGTAAAGATGGAGCTTAAGGTAACTGCTGTAACCTCTGGGAAGACTGGCTTCAGAAATACTCAAGTATTTATTTTTCTCAGAACAGTTGCTAGAAACCCAGTTTTCATCCCTGACTCATTCTGCGTTTCATATAATCAGCATTGAAGCAACTTTAAGGTAAACTATCTTGCTCCTGTAAGGCAGTGTTTGGTATAGTGAAATTAAATCACATTTCTGTCCTGAAGCTGAACCAGTAGAGGTTAATATTACATAATAAAGATTAGAAAAGTGTTCATCTAAGCCTTGGAAGATCGGGAAAAGAATTGCATTAATTCATTTGGAATGGGGGATGGAGAAGCAGGGTTGTATGGTGACATTTGTGTGATTTCTAGAAGGAAGGCTCAGGGAAGAGAGGTGTAAGCTCTGTGAATACACTTGCAGAGTAAAGTGTTACAAATAAGCTGATTATCAAGGTGTTTTGATAATCAAACTTGGTATCGAGGTGAGTGCAGAGTCTCAACAGGACCTGTGAGATGCAGCAAGAACTGCATTTCAATTTGATGATGAGGTTGATGACAAACTAATTCTTTTATCTACATGTAAACATCTGATTATTTGCTCTGCTTTAAGGCTTGGTTTCTGTGGAGTCTGGGGATGGTTTGGGGTTTTTTGGATGTTGTATTTGTTTGTTTAAACTCAAGATCCTAAAATGTGTTTAAAATAGAGCAAAGTTACATTTGTAAAAGAATAAAGTTTTCACAAAAGATCTTTTCCACATGTTTTGTTGTTGCTTCCCCTTTTCTTACAGAATGGGTACAGATGGCACCAGCTCTGTTTTCTAAGTTCATCCCAAATATTCTACCGCCTGCTGTGGAATCTGAGCTTCAGGAATATGCTGCTCAAGACCAGAAATTTCAGAGAGAGCTTATGCAGAATGGATTTACTAGGTAATAATTATTAGTCTTCAGTAGTAATTGTGCTGGACAATGCTGAAGTGGTAAAAATGGATGCACCTGAAAATACTGAAGAAATAATTCAAGAGTTAATAACTGATGTTCACAACTCAGTATTTGAAAATGGCCTTATTTTCCATGCTTTTTGAGCACTGCCAACCCTGCAGATGATACGAAAAAGATGATTGGAAGTCTTGAAATATCCTCATAAAAAAGATGGCTTATAGTTCATAAATTCAAAACACAATTCCCTGTGTTTTGATTGTTTCTAATGTATGATTATGCCCTCATTCAGCCTTTACTTTGGCTCTTTATTTTCTATAAACTGACTTCTTTTCATGATGTTTCGGAAAATGCCAGTTGATGACTTTCTCCTTATTCCACTTACAGAGCTATTTATATAGTTAAGGTGTTTATTTTAAATAGTGTTTTTCTCATCTAAGTATTGAAAGAAAGAAAAGGCAGCAAAAGAGACAGCAGAAATTTGCCTGGCCTGTATTGTGCCCTCTGGGCAGTCACTGTTGCTTTGTACTCTTCTATTTGACTGACTAGATGGAAGCACAGTGCTTTCACCACAGCAGTGTACCACTTTTGAAGTAGTCTTAACAATCATAGTGCTCTGTTCCCAAGAGGGTCATTTCTGCATGAAGAAAATAAGTCTTCATCTTCCTTGTTACCTGTGCAACACAGAGAATCTGGTCCTCTAGTTTGAACACCCACTGAACGTGGGTATATTTGGTGTAAGATGTACTCCTGGATTTCATACTCTCAAGTATGAACAAGTCCAGAGGAGGGCCACGAGGATGATCAGGGACTGGAGCACCTCCCATACGAAGACAGGCTGAGAAAGTTGGGGCTGTTCAGCCTGGGGAAGAGAAGGCTGTGTGGAGACCTCAGAGCAGCCTTCCAGTATCTGAAGGGGGCCTATAGGGATGCTGGGGAGGGACTCTTCATTAGGGACTTTAGTGACAGGACAAGGGGTAATGGGTTCCAACTTAAACAGGGGAGGTTTAGATTGGGTATAAGGAAGAAATTGTTTAGTGTGAGGGTGGTGAGGCACTGGAATGGGTTGCCCAGGGAAGTTGTGAGTGCTCCATCCCTGGCAGTGATCAAGGCCAGATTGGATGAAGCCTTGTGTGGCATGGTTTAGTGTGAAGTTTCCCTGCCCATGGCAGGGGGGTTGGAACTGGATGATCTTAAGGTCTTTTCCAACCCAAACTATTCTATGATTCTATCTAGGTTTCCTCAAAGGTGATCTCTCTCTTCAAAGCTTGGTAAATTACTGAGCTTCAAAACTCTACTGCTGACTCAAATGCAAATGGTTTTGTAGGCTCACTCCTTGTAAGGCTTTCTGGTGAGGAAAAGATGTTTTTGGCAAGTACACACACATGAGTTAAGGCACTGAAAACAAGCCATACGGGCTTGAGCTGAAAAGAGCAGTGCAGCTGACGCAAGACATAGAAGTTTGAGGCTTGGAAACTGAGTTGGCCTATAATGCTGATAAAAGAGTGCAGTGTACAGAAGAAAAGGAACATTTTAGTTTTGTGTTTCAACATTACTAATTCTGTAGGTGGCTTCTAATATTCTGCTTACAACTGCATTTCACCAGTTTCACACTTCATAGAGAATTAAAAATGAAATTTCAAGGAGTAACAGTCCATATCCACAAAAATGATCGGTCTCAAAGCCATTTTCCCTAGGTACCTGAAAATAAAAGAGGCTTGTTAGCCTGGCTGTGAAGTTCTTTGGCTGGTGCTGTGAGGAAGATGCTGTATAAAAGGTGAAGGATTCTGACCACTGCAGAGGCTAGATGCTTCTGTGGTGCTCTCTTGTTAGAGACTTGGGGGGATCCTCAGAATATACTTTAGAAACTCCTGGTTTATGCAGAAAAGTAATTCTCTAGTACTGGAACTATTGCAGATCCATAGGGAATTGTTTCTGTTCTGTGTGTGAAGTGGGGACAGAAAAAAGATTAGAGCTTGATGATATTCATTGAAGGGTGAATGAAGCGTTAGTTAAGGTTTCAGTGTCACATATTGTTGGCACAGTCTGATTTCATAGAATCACAGAATCCTAAGGGTTGGAGGGGACTTCAAAAGATCACTAGTCCAACCCCCCTGTGAGACCAGGGTAACCTAGTGTACATCACACAGGAACTTGTCCAGGCAGGCCTTGAATATCTCCAACGTAGGAGACTCCACAACCCCCCTGGGCAACCTGTGCCAGTGCTCTGTCACTCGCACAGGAAAGAAGTTTCTCCTGATGTTCACATGGAACCTCCTATGCTCCATTTTACACCTGTTGCCCCTTGTCCTATCACTGGACATCACTGAAAAGAACCTGGCTCCATCATCCTGACACTCACCCTTTACATATTTGTAAACATTGATGAGGTCACCCCTCAGTCTCCTCCAAGCTAAAGAGACCCGGCTCCCTCAGCCTGTCCTCATAAGGGAGATGTTCCACTCCCTTCTTCATCTTCATGGCTCTGCACTGGACTCTTTCAAGCAATTCTCTGTCCTTCTTGAACTGAGGGGCCCACAACTGGACACAATATTCCAGATGCGGCCTCCCCAAGGCAGAGTAGAGGGGGAGGAGAACCTCTCTTGACCTACTACCCACACCCTTTCTAATGCACCCTAGGATGCCATTTGCCTTCTTGGCCACAAGGGGACATTGCTGGCTCATGGTCATCCTCCCATCCACCAGGACCCCCAGGTCCCTTTCCCCTTCACTGCTTTCCAGCAGCTCAACCCCCAACCTGTACTGGTCCATGGGGTTGTTCTTCCCCAGATGCAGGACTCTACACTTGCCCTTGTTGAATTCCATCAAGTTTCTCCCCGCCCAACTTTCCAGCCTGTCCAGGTCTCACTGAATGGCGACACAGCCTTCTGGTGTGTCAGCCACTCCTCCCAGTTTAGTATCATCAGGGAACTTGCTGAGGATGGGAGAGTGGCCTAGCAATGACCTCTGCCAGCTCCCTCAGCCCCTGTGGGTGTATTCCATCTGGACCCATCGATTTATAGATGTCCAGATTGCTTAACCGATCCCTAACCCAATCCTCACCTACCAAAGCAAACTCCTCCTTTGTCCTGACTCCTTCTGGGGCTCTAGGAATCTGGGGTCCCTAGGGAGAGTCTGCAGGAGTAAAGACAGAGGCAGAGAAGGCATTCAGCAACTCTGTCTTCTTTGTATCCTCTGTCTCCAGGGCACCCACCTCGTTCAGCAGTGGGCTTATATTGCCCCTTGAGTTAGTTTTACCCGCTATGTACTTGAAGAAGCCTTTTCTATTATCCTTAACCCGACTTGTAAGATTAAGTTCCAAGGAGGCCTTAGCTGTCTTAATTGCCTCCCTACATCCTCTAACAACTGTCCTATATTCCTTCCAAGTGGCCAGCCCCTCCTTCCATAATCCATAGATTCCCTGTTTCCACCTGAGTTTGCCCAGCAGTTCCTTGTTCAACCATGCTGGTCTCCTGGCTCCCTTACTTGATTTCCTACCCATTGGGACGCTCTGATCCTGAGCTTGGAAGAAGCAGTCCTTGAATGCTGACCAACTATCTTGCACCCCTTTACCACCTAGTGCTCTTTCCCATGAGACTTCCCTTAGCAATTGATTGAAGAGGCCAAAGTTGGCCCTTCGGAAATCCAGAAATGTGGCCTTGCCAGGTGTTCTATTCCTCCCACCCAGGATCCTAAACTCTACCATCTCATGGTCACTGCAGCCAAGGCTGCTGTTGGCCATCACTGCTTCAACCATACCCTCCTTGTGGTGGGTACTAGATCCAGCAGCACTCCTCTCCTAGTAGGTTTGTCCACCATTTGCATTAAGAAGTTATCATCAATGCACTGGAGGAACCTCCTAGACTGTGAATGATTGGCCGTGTAACTCTTCCAGCAAATATCAGGGAAGTTAAAATCCCCCATGAGGACCAAGGCATGCAGTCGTGAAGCTGCTTTCAGTTGCCTGTAGAAAGCCTCATCAACTCCTTCATCCTGATCAGGAGGTCTATAATAGACCCCCACAATTGTATCACCAATACCAGCCTGCCCCTTAATTCGTACCCACAGACTTTCCACTTGCTCCTCATCTACCCCCGGACAGCCTTCAGGCTTTATGCAGTATGGCATCTTATGGGTATTGAACATGTGAAGAGTTTTGGTATACCTTGTAGGTTTAGGAAATTGGCCCACCCTAGCCCATGCTCCTGTGCAGCTGCTTCCAGTGTATTAAATAAAAAGACAAACTGAACCTTTGCAGTGGAGTAACTGATTGATGCCATTTAGTTTCTGATTAATGTGCTTTACACAACATATTTCTATGGTTGTACTGTCAGGAGGCCAGCGCAGTCTGGTAAACATGGAGGTCATATAAAGTGTTAGAGTCTGTCATCATTAAAAGAATACAGGTAAAAGAAAACTGAAGCACAGGTAATACATTTGGTACATGGCATTTTGCAGTGGCATTTGAAACACATTTTGTTTTGCATATTACATCTTGAAATACATATCTTCCTGTTTTGTAAATAAATATAACTTATTTATAACTCAGAATTGGTCTGAGGTTATATTCCTACACATACAAATGTATATATTTATACATATAAAAGGTTGTTTTCTCTTTTAGCAAGTAATGTGCCAAGTCTGTTCTCTTCTAGATTAGTATGAAATATCATCTGTTCTTCTCCAATTGCACCAGAAATGGTGAAGTCTTTTGCTGCTGCATTTCCCTGTAAAGCAATAACCTTGAGGAACACAACACAGTGAAGTCTCTTCGGCAGCATTAATGGCATGTCAGGTTCTAGTTGAAATAGTCAGGTTATAAACACTATTAAATACTATTGTTGCAGGATAGGCTAGTTGCTTAGCAGTATTTCTCTGTGAAGGACCTTAATCAAAGCATACACAGCAGGTCAGTCACCTTAAGAGTTTCTTCAGGGAAGAACATTTCATATTATTGGAAAAAAAACAATAATTTCTGCCAACTTCCAGCAGATAAATGTGACATTACCACCACTGTGATGAAAATATATTAGAATCTCTCTTTAACAGCATCAATAGCGTATCTATCAGCACAAGGATAATAGGTATTTTTCGTCTTCTAAGAATAAAAGGAAAGAAACCATGTTTTCCAATGGGAATTCGACTTTTTGGTTTTCGGGACCAATAATGTCAACCAGTGTTTATACAGCTTTATAGTTACTTAATTAAGTTTTCCCCTTGAAGAGGGAGTGCTCTCAGCTCAGACTTGCTTTGAGTCTGTTGGGTTTTCAGCAACATCGTACCTTTTCATAGTGATAGATGCAGAGTTTTTCACGTAGCTCTATAAAGTTCAGTTAAGGAGTTTGAAGCAAGGAAAACAATTTTATGCATGACTTAAGACCACACTACATGTGAGCAATTTTCCTCATCTTAATTTTGTACAAAATTATCCTATAAAATCAAGCGTACTTTAACAGAAGGATGAGCTAATTAAATCAAAAACATATAGCTTATGCTTCTGTTCTAGTGATTTGGGAATCCTGTAGCCATGTGTTATTGCTGCTATGTTTGCGTTCTGATTCTGAAGTCTGTGAAAGTTGATGGCTGTGCTGAGGTATTTCTTACTAATTTCTCTTCTTAAAGATCATTGAATGGTTTGGGTTGGTAGGAACCATTAAAGGGTCTTATCCAACCCTCCCTGCTGCAAGCAGGAGCATCTTCAATTAGTTCACATTATCATGAAAATACCTTTCTTCCTTTTCTTTCCTAGAGGTGACCAGTCACGCAAGAGAGCTGGGGAAGAGTTAACTTACAGTAAGTATGCATTTGCCCCTACCCTCTGGTGTGCTGCAGTCCCTGAGAGGTAGTGGGAGACTTCTGGCTTCTCAGGGATAGTGAGGTATCAGGGACTGCATCTCCACATACAGCTGTCTGGGTGTAGTGAAAGTCCCATCTTTTGTGCTGACTAAATACTTGTCTAGGGGAGAATCTAATCCTGGACATTCCAGGTTGGGATTGAAGTACAAGGTCCTGATTGTCATTAAATAGCCTTGGAGACTGGAGATTAATATCTTTAGTTACTGTCAGTTCATTTTATTGCATTCTTTCCACCAAGTTTCCTCCTGTGCCTTCAGCTGTTTGCTTTATTTCCTACCATAAAATGTCATACAGTTTTATGATGAACTGTTATTACAACCTGAAATGAATGAATGGATGTTTATATGTTATACCAGCTTCTGTTTACACTATTGATGTTTTGCAATCAGTGCTGGGTTTTGGGCTGTTGGGGAAAGGGGGGGTAAGGGACATAAGGTAGAAGTTTTAATACAAGAGAATTTCTTGAACTTTTAATGTAATTTCAGATGGCTCATCAACCTGTGCAAGCTCCAGGGGGTACAGATAGTGACTATACTGGATCAGCTTCTATTCCTAGCCAGAACAGACACTGGAGGAGCGCAGGTGGTATCCGGAGCCTCCTTTGGCAACTGCTGATACTCGAGCTCTGACACGAGCTATGCCTCAAAGAAGAGTTTTGGACTTTCTTCTTTATATAATAAAATGTCAGTTGCTGCTACAATTGGGATGGCTTTGAAAGACATGTTTCCTTGGTCTAGCCTATTGACAAGTTCATGTTCTGTGATTTTTTCTGTGAGGAATGCACCTTGAAAAATGATCCTTTCAAAGTGGAAACGGGCAGCGAAATCAGCAGCTTCCAAAAGCGTTAGAATGGAAGAATCCTTTTTGCACTCTTTTCTTAATATTAAGGACATTCTTAAAACTAGTTAACACATCAGTGTATTAGTTTTTAAACTTCAAGGTATTTTCTGGAGCTTTTACTTAATAAAGTTTCATTATTTTACAGTATTTGTTTGTTAGTTTAAAAATGGTCACCTTTTAAGAGTTGGTCCCATGTAAATGTATCTTCTGTCAGGGAGTTTAAAATTCCAGGTTTTTCTTTTCTCTTTGTTTCTTTTTTTTTGTTACTTGATATTTTGAATCTCTTTTCCTGTGTGTTTGTACTCTGTGCCTTCAGCTTGTGCACTTTGCAACTTCAGAGACCATATTTTGTTTACTGCAAAATGTGCTCTTAAGTCAAAACTTGATGCGAACAAACATGCTGCAAAGTTGCACTTTTCTCTTGCATTAATGGGAGGTGAATTTAATGAGGAAGGGAGAGAAGTTGAAACTGTCACTGTCACTCATAGTGACTTGAAAGTTTGTCCCCTTTTTAATTTTCATATATATTTGTGTTTAATGCTGGGACCAACTCTTGTAGAACCCCTCTCATTGACTTTTCATTGACTTCCATAATTGCAATAGATCGAGATGTGAATTCCAGATTGAATGAAATACCAAGATAAGTTTTATGTTGTGCTATGTAGAGACATTGTGGACAAAATTCTCCAGTCTAGTAGGTCTGCAGTGTGCATCTGTGTCAGCACAAACTAGATGTGCATCTGGTTGATCTGCGAACAATGGTACCCGTCCAAGATCACTTTGTGACTCCTGTGCCACTTCTACTGTTTTGGGAATGTGAAGCAGGTATGATGGTGGGTGTAGTCAGAATCTGGGAGTTGAGGAGTGGTGTAATGCAGCCTCTTGCTTCCAGTTTTGTGTAGACTCAGTTGGAGATCCAGCTGAGCCCAGTAACAGGAGGTCTGGACTGATGGTCTAAATCCTAGTGATTGTGACATGGGTTTTAATCAGTGGTATGGCTAATGCAATTCTTTCATGAGGGGAGACATATACTTGAAAAAGCAGTTTGACTACAGGGTTTGTTGTTGTTTGGGTTTTTTTTTTGTTATTACTATGGATTTATTTTCAATACCTTTAGTTCTGAAGAGAAATGAGTTGCTAATATAAAATCTTTCTGAAGTGAAACAAACTTTGTTCAGTTTTGTCTTGTACAACTCTTACACCTGTTTAAAACCAACACCACACAGACACCCACCAACCCCCTTTATGCTTGCATGAGTTCATTGCAAAATGCAGGAAAAAGACAAAAATAGATGCGGCAGGGACAAAGTTTCTTTTTGGTTTTGTTTCGTATGCAGGAGTCATGTAAATGAATTTAATTCAATCCATTTCACATCAGCCACTTTGGCAATGCAGCTAGTTTAGAGAGTGGCAGGGAGGAAGAATGAGAAGGACACTGCTGTGTTTGACAGATTCAAATCTGATTTACCTTTGTGTTTCTTTGCATATTTGCAAGGACTGTTTAATTTTGAGGAAGCTTGTCTTTTAGAATGAAAAATGAATGTTTGGTGTGGTGTTTTCTATGTGGAACAATGCCAGCAATCTAATTTCATCCCCAGTAATGGAAAACCAAACCACTTGGTAGGGATTTTTCAAGTGTTGATAGTGCTTCAAGTTTGCTATCAGCTACTGAAGTTGAAGCAGAATTAGATACAAGCAGGGGTTTTGAAAATAAACAGTGGATAAATTAATGAAGGCTTGTAGGGAACAAAATGATTTGCCAGCTTCCAGATTTTGTGTCAGTTTTGGCTTTAAACAAAAATAAAACCTCTGATAGCGTCCTTAGCTTTAAAATAATCGCTGTTTACTGAAGTCATGATATTCCTGAAGAATAGATGCATTAACCTGATTTGGTTAAAGTCTGTTTGCAACTTCATTACCATTCTAGCTCATATAATACAGTTATCAAGCTCTGTTGTCTTTGTCAAATGATCACAATCTTTTTCCTGTTCTTGAAGTGGTTTTACTGGGTCAAGTTTGTAAATAACATGTGCTTTTGCTTCATTGTCTGAGGCAAGGGTTCAACATTCATTTTACATTGCATTATGTTTGGGACACAAACTTCTTGAACAGTAAACGTAAAGCATTCCTGTTGGCGTGGTTCACTTTGTGTGCCATGAGTAGTGCTTGCATATTCCTCAGTCCTCTGTAGCATTCTCACTTGGCCACCGTTCCAGAGAGATCTGTTTGTTAAGCACTGTATTATGTTGTAAATTTGGCATTAAAATTCCTGTGTGTTTTGGCATTAACATAATGCTGAAGTGCTGGTTTATCTGTTGAAGATGTTCTCGTTGTTACTGAGCATGGAACAGAATACAGCTTATGATACTAAATCATTTTTTTTCTCTGTAAACTTTTACTTATGGTAAAACTAATTCGGCCAACTTGAGCATTGGTACTGTTAAGCCACAATTGCCAACAGCATGATCCTAACTGCAGTATTAAATTTAACCAGATAACTTGCGGTAAATCCATTGCATTTGTGGCTTACTCTGTTAAGATTCAGCAGTAAAGTTGGTTATACAATGGGTGTCATCTTCATGTTGCACTGGTTCTACAGCCAAACTTGCTACATTAAAATATTTTTCGATTAAATTAATCTTGATTTGAGAAGTTGAAATACTCGAATTCATCCTACTGTAATGGTAGGCAAGTGTCAATATTTGGTCAGGATGGTCTTTGACGCAAATGATGAAGCCGGAGGGGTTTTAACCAGGTAAGTATTCAATTTCCCCACTGTTGAATATCCTTGCTGTCTTTGTGTAGTTGTTAAGGAAGCATTTATGAAAGAACTCTTTGAAGCAAAAGTGTTCATTCCTATTGTTTGATAGAAATATGGTCAGTCAGATCCATCGCTTTTAATTTTTCCTTGACAATGAACATGAGCCGACTGCAGTGTGCACTCGCAGCCCAGAAAGCAACCGTATCCTGGGCTGCATCAACAGGAGCATGACTACCAGGTCGAAGGAGGTGATCCTGCCCCTCTACTCTGCTCTTGTGAGGCCTCACCTGGAGCATTGTGTGCAGTTCTGGTGTCCTCAACATGAAAAGGACATGGAGCTGTTGGAACAAGTCCAGAGGAGGGCATGAGGATGATCAGGGGAATGGAGCATCTCCCATACAAAGACAGGCTGGGAAAGTTGGGGCTGTTCAGCCTGGGGAAGAGAGGGCTGCGTGGAGAGCTCATAGCAGCCTTCCAGTATCTGAAGGGGGCCTATAGGGATGCTGGGGAGGGACTCTTCATTAGGGACTGTAGTGACAGGACAAGAGGTGATGGGTTCAAACTTAAACAGGAGAGGTTTAGATTGGATGTAAGGAAGAAATTCTTTCCTGTTAGGGTGGTGAGGCACTGGAATGGGTTGGCCAGGGAGGTTGTGAGTGCTCCATCCCTGGCAGTGTTCAAGGCCAGATTGGATGAAGCCTTGGATGACATAGTTCAGTGTCAGTTGTCCCTGCCTATGGCAGGGGGTTAGAACTGGATGATCTTAAGGTCCTTTCCAACCCTAACTATTCTATGGTTACTTACTGTCCACAGGTTTACAAAAGGAAAGAACCTACAAAGGCCATGTTCTGAGTGGCTGGGAAATGCTTTTCATGTACACTATGACCTTAGCGAAAGGACTATTCTATAGGTGTACAGAATGAAAACCAGCTGCTTGAATTTGACTTCTGTCTTCAACCCAGCTCTAGTAGAGAGAAAACAAAGATGCCTTTTTTTGGTGCCTTGACATGCACCAGGTGGCCAGAGGGTACTTAGTTTGAGCTCACAGTGCAGACCCTTAGGATCAGTTGATCACAACCAAAAAGTACAGCTAGGGAGGAATGATCATTGCTTGAGTTAATGTCCTGCCCTTTCTGGTCTGCTGAGACTATGATGGCATGGGGATAAGCACTGTGCTGATGCCGTTCTAGTTGAAAATTCCTTTTTTTTTTTTTTTGAGGGATGTGTTCTGTTGACAACTGATTTTAAATTGCGTTCACAGCGGAATGCTCTAAGTAAGTTTGTTAATGATAGTGTTTGCTTGCATCAGGGGTGTTTGCTTTGCTGCTCTGAATTTCTTTCACTTAGAGTACCTCCACTAGAACCCTTTAAGTACACATTAAAGATCTCTGCATCTTTGTGGGGATGTTTGCATGGTGTAATACTGAGCTGCAAACTGCTCCTGACGTTGGCAGGGAAAATACAGATGGTCAGGCTTTGTGTGCCCCCTATCTCTGATCCAGGGGTCTGTAATAACAGATACGTGCCTTGCATCATCCACATTCTCAGCACTGAGGCTGACATATGAAATGAAATTGTAGGTCTGAGTCCTGTTCAGCCTATTTCTATGTAAGATAGAGGAGAATTTGCAGGTACAGTCTTCCCTTCTAGAGCTTTCTATGGCTGGTAGAGGTGAAGGATCTTTCCTCCACGGAAAAGGGTTATCTGTATGTGATTTTTGCCTGCAGGTCTCCTGGGCACAGTGTGATGCAAGACAGTCGGTCATGAGTGCACTATGCTTGTAGCATGGTGAGACTTTAATTCTGGATTTAACCTAGGGTAAGCAATGCTGTTTTCAGGGAGCTTACAAACTCCAGGTATTGGTAATTACTGAAGGCATGAGTCAGGAGTGGACTTACTCTGGCAGGTGTCATTATAGTAATTACAGGTCAGAGAAAGCTATTTTGTCCCAGAGGGTGTTACTTTCTATAGCGTAAATTGATGTGATTCTGGCCCAACAAGATGTTTTTATACCCGTATGCCTGTTAGGAAAATAACGTTGGAGAATCTAGATTTCATCTTTATCAACAGTAAAATACATTGGCTTTGAATGGGAAGCAGAATCACATGTGAGTGGAGGCCTTACCTAAAGGCAGGAGGCACAGAGCATCAGCATTACTGCATTAGCAGAACAAGACAAACTTGCTGATTTGGCCTCAGTTGAAAGCTCCTTGACAAAGTGGTTTGTACTTTGCCAGAGGGAATGGAAGGATTAAACCCATGTATCTTGACCTAACTTGAATGACTGGTTTAAGGCGATTCCAAAATTTCACAGGCAACGAGTGCTCAGAAATCCCTCCTGGCTGTTTCTCTCTGTCCCTGGGATGCTCCAGATACACTTGGTTAATGTTCCTCTTTCTGAGCTTCTGCAAAGTGATCTGATTAGCATGGAACAGGAAAGTTGACTCCCCTAATGATGACAAGAGAATGGATTTAGTAATAACACTTACTGTGACTTTAGTATTGCTTTTCAAGTAATCATTCCTTAAGAAAAACTGTTACAGTTTCCGAGATGACTTGGGTCATCACTGGTTTCTATTGGAGGGCAGCAGGTAGTTTATTTGTTAGTGCCATTTGCCATCTATTGGCAAATTGGATGACTTTGTACAGAAAACAGTTCATAAGCAAGTATCTGCAGATGGTTGGTACATGCTGCCCTTTGGATGCCGTGCATTGTTTCGATAAGAACTCCTGTTTGCAGTACAGGATATGCAGAGGTCTCAAGACAGCCAAAGTGCTGAGGTGGTCCATCTGGTTGAGTTCATGCTGAAGTGAATTGCTCTGTGTACACCCCAAAAGTCACTGCCAATTCTGTAGGGTTGGTTAGCTGGTGGACTGCAAATTCATGTCTTGTCTTCATAGTAATTGTTCCTATGTCAGGAATGGCTGAGCAGTGACACTCAACTCATGTTTGAAACATGTCAAGTCTTAAAATTGCCTCTTTGTTAAGGTGCCTAACTTAAATTGCCTGTATGGGCAGCACGAAGCAAAAGATTTCTACAGCAGGCACCACGCAACACCGAATGGATATACTTGAAGACTTCCATTTTTGGGTCTCTGTTACCAGCCATGGCCTGCTGGTACTTGAACCATCTCATCAAAGGAGCTGGAAGTGGAACTTGCCAGACCTGACCTGTCCTACCTGTGCGAGAGCAGAAGGAAAACAGGCCTGTTCTGTTCTTAATGACTTTGGTATGGAGTCTTGACTGAGCAGGCACCTGCTGTTCCCGGTTGCTTGGATAGCCTGAGTTGTGCAAGGAACACAGTTTTGATGTTTTAGTCTGTTGGAATGAATCATAGGCAGAATTTCATCCGAGCTATAGAACCATTTTCCTTAAATTACAGAGATGCATCATACCTGGTAATTATCTGCTTGAAATCAAAATAATCTCATTATCCTGTTTATTCCCTCAGTTACAACTTCAGAATGTGTGCTCAAGAGATAATACACTTTCTGGTTATGGCTCCAATCTTCCCCTTCAGAGGATGTTGTAGTTACGGAGTACAGATCCACGGGAGAGAGAGACCCATAGAATGAAATGCAATTCGCCGTGCGTACTTCTGTTTTACATTTCCCTCCGGGGATGTGTCATGAATTGAAAAGCTGCAAACAAAATCCTTCACCTCATTTATGTTTTGGCTTAATAATGTTTTATTCTTGCTTTGCTAATAATTCCCAGTGTTGAATTTGCCTTTTCTTAATAACCGCTCTATATCAAACTAGCGCTTCTTAGGGTTGTGTTACAATCCCAGGCTGTCATTTGTGGGTAATAGTAACTCCTCCTTGTGAAAGCAAAACTAGGATCGTGTTTTCCCAGTGCATCATTTTGTCAGTCCATGTAAACATTTTTCATCTGGATCTCTGACCCCATCACTCAGTGAAATGCAGTTCTGTAGGGCTTTGTAGTCAATCCTCCTCATTCCCTCCTTGGATGATGGCACATGAGCCCTGTTTTTTACTGTTGTCAGCCTTTTCTGAACACAGCAACCAGTGTTACCCCAGCAATTGGGTCTTCTGCAGGTGACCTCTGCTGTGAGCACTGTCAGTTCCTGCTCTATAGCTTTCCAGTGACAATTTATACATGTGGAAAAGCTTCTCTGTTACCTCACAGTAGCTTTGTGAAGAGCTTTCAATGAGCGAGCTCCCTGAACACCCCATGGAAATCTATATCAAAGGATCTCACTCACCATGTGCTTGATGAAAGATCTGCCCTGCTGTAACTCAGCTGCATTTCTTGTCATTTGAAGCCATGTATCAATGCTATAAATGCTGAAACAGGCCCTCATCACTCATATTTTATAGCTCACCATTTAGCACATGGGTGTTGCTGGATGGACTCAAGTGTCCAAATGCTGACATCACAGATAACAAATTCAAACAGGAATTTGTGATGTCACACAATGATCCTGCTGATGAATTGGGAATTGTCAAGGTGATTTCCTGGGATAAAAAGAAACAAGAAAGATTTGACTTATAATGATGAGATTTTATTTGGGAAAGAGCTGCGCAATTCCTTTGCTGCCAGTTCTCTCAGCTCAGACTAACTGGTCATCGTCCATGATTTGCTGATACAGGACAAGAAAGCAAGCTTGCAGGTTGTCAGGTCCTCTTGTCTGCTTGCCAATGCAGCTACCCATCTACTTGCATCTGAAGATCCAAACTGTGCAAATGAGACTGAGGAGAGCATCCAACAGAAATTCAGCTGCTCTGGCTGAGGTTTAACACCCACAATTGTTGCTGCAGAATGGTCTCTTTCATCTGTGGGGTGCTTTTAATGCCGCAGTGAAATTGCCTGTCATCACACTTACTTTGTTGTTCTGTTAAATTAAACCACAGTCAGTGATCTTCAGATTCCAGGAATCCCCTTTGAGGTGTATTTCCCGAAGCCACTGTGCCCCTCCTGAAGCATGGGCATCACTGAGCTCTTTTGTAAAGAATCAAAACTGTGGCTTTCGGTTTCCCAGCCCTATGATGGCGTTGACATGGCTGCTCCGAGGTCCCCGCTCAGTGGTACCCGAGTTCCTCATGTGTGTGGTGTGAGCATTGCAGTGAAGCTTTTAATTAAAGGTGTAATGACTGTGCATGTGGCTCGTGGCTTACCTTTGGGGTTGAGAGATGGTTTACCTAATACACAGGGAAGCAAAAGATTGTGCTCTGTATTTGCTCTGCACAAGTGAGCAGAAAAGACAGCTCTCCTTTGGACTTTGAGGAAGAAATCTGAATCCCACTGGGCAAACCTCAAAGCAAGCTTCCTGCCAGAGCAGCAGTGACTGTGCTCTTGTCTTAGGGCACTTTTCCATATGCCATAAAGCATAAAGCTACATGAGGAAAATAGAGCAGGATTTCCCAGTGTGTATGTGGTAATGGTGGGAGAGCTGCTGTCCACCATGCCCAGGATGGAGGTGTGTGCTGGGCTGGGGGGGATGTTGCTACTTGTGCCACCAAATGGTGCTTGGGTTCCTATTCAGCAATTCCCAAGGCAGAACAAACCTCCAGTTTTGAACTGATTTTGCTGCTTTGCAGCCAGTCTTTGGTTGTGTTTAAAGTATTTCAAGAGCTTTATTGATTTTTAAAGCATCCTGAAAAATAATGGGTATGAAGTTAGCTCCCAGTGGAGCTAATGTAGCTTTCTGTTGGTCTGAATCTTCAGAGTGGCTTAGTTCAAGCTTTAGTCTGGCGAATTCCTTTTGTGTTGAATACAAACAAATGTCTTGGCCATTATTACATTATTCTCTTGATTTCTTCTACAGGCTACATATGCACAGAAAGCCTATTTCAAAGCCTTACATGGTGTGGTTTAGTGTGAGGTGTCCCTGCTTATGGTAGGGGGGTTGGAACTGGATGATCTTAAGGTCCTTTCCAACCCTAACTATTCTGTGATTCTAAAAACCCCAACATATCTGGCTGCTTTTAATTGAGCCAGTGTGACTTTATCTTTCTATCAGCCAAATTAAGGGTAATAAACTGAATTTAAAGCAAAGGAGTGATATGCATACAGAAGAAATAATTCTGCTCCAAATTTCACTGAACAACTGGCTCGGCTCAGCCCTAGGGACAAATCTGTGAGAATCTTCAGAATCATAAAGAGCTCTCAGGTCACGTTGAACGTGACAGCTCATGAACAGAAAGGAGGGAGCACTTCACCACTTGGAGGAAGCTTTTCTTTGATCGCATGCAAGATGGTGCGAAACTTCTGTGTGCCTCTATAGGTGCAACTTCAACGTCTTTAACTTCTCCAATAC
This sequence comes from Agapornis roseicollis, assembly GCA_002631895.1. Taxonomy (NCBI): domain Eukaryota; kingdom Metazoa; phylum Chordata; class Aves; order Psittaciformes; family Psittacidae; genus Agapornis; species Agapornis roseicollis. Next base: position 262,432 of record NDXB01009862.1, read on the forward strand.
ATTTCCACGATGAATTGTGTCTGAAATCTGTAATTTTCTGTGTGGTTGTCAAGTATTGTCTCTATCTTGGGTGTGCAGCGTCTTCTGACTTGGAGATGCTGAGCATCTTCACATCCCCATCTTCCTTCCTAGCCCTAGGGCATGGTCCTTGGGCTACTCTATGCATCTCTAAAAGCAAATGCTGTGAGGAGAAAAGGTAGGATAGGACAAGATTACTCAGTTAAGCAAAGATGACAACACAGGTAGGTGGTTTCTTTGTCCCTCTGTAGAGAGAAATAGCATGACCTGAATTCCCCTTGCTTTAGTAATCTTGCCTGTTTTAACCACTCATCAATCTGTGCTTCTGCCTGTCCAGATGTGTTCTGAAGAGCATTTACACTGTGTTAACACCAGCTATACCCTTTCCCTTCTGAGCTGCTGTCCTTGTGTGCTGCTGGGGAGTAGCCCATTTATCATAAGCAATATTCTGCAGCTGGGTGAGGCTGCAGATTTCAAAGCAGCATTGAATCCCTCTCTCTGATGTGGATGACATACAGGCAATCATTTAGCAATGTTGCATTTTAATTCCCCTTAATGGCTGTATTGCAGAGAAGATGAAAATATTGGCAGCTTGATGTTTCAAAACAGACTGAAATCTTCAGTACTTCCCCTGTCAACATAATTGCTGTGTCAGGAATGGGGGAATTAATTTAAATATGCTTAAATTTTCTACCAGCAATTCTGCTCTGTTATTCTCTCGGTGTTGCTGTGCTGTCAGTCAGGTTCTGCTGATCTCTGGGTTCCTACAAGGTAGGATTTGCTTCTGCTGTCACTTTTTTTGTAGTCTACTTGCGTATCTTTGAACCTGATGCCATTTGCGGCTGTGTTCTGTCAAGCGCTCCAAACCTGTCACTTCTGCCTTTCACTCCAAGTCAGAGCTGTCAAAAAGGCTTATTCCTTCTTGATGGGAAATTCCTGGAAGTTGGAGTCATAAAAAACACTCACCTTTCAGTAAGCAGGCAGATAACTGACAGCAAAAGATTCCTTGGGGATGCCTGTATCCTTGAAGATGGGGCTGAATGTGTTTGGCCATCAGGCAATAGTGGCTGTTACTTTGGTATGTCAGTGGCTTGTTCCATCACAGAGCAACATTTTTCTTGTCTATGTTTCTTGTCTATAATTTATTTAATTTTATAGAATTACAGTATATTTAGTAAATATGCTGTAATTTTCTTTAAATCACAGAGCAGCAAACAGAACTCCCACCACAAAATGAAGCAGCAGCTGTAAGGAAGACTGAAACGAAATGATGCCCAAAATGAATGGTGAATGATGCTGATGTTACAGAGGCAGGTTGAGGTTCTGCACCTGCTGAACTTGGCAGGGATTTCCCTGCAGAATACCAAAGCCGTGGTTTTGACCCAAGGTGTCTGTGCAGCAAAGTGCTCAGGCATGTGGCTATATCCACTCTTGCACAAGGAAGGAAACGGTGCTCAGCTGTTCCTTATATTATGCACGAACCGAATGGGGATGTTGTGTTAAACTGTGCCTTGCAAAGAGGATCCAGGCACACAGAAACTGGTTAGATGGTAAGTTGGGCAATATAGTAGAGTCTACTGGGGTCTTTGACCTTGGAAAGTTCATTGCAGGTTATCTCTTTTACCAAGAAATGGCAAAGGAAATGGGCCCCATCTGCTTGCAGGGTGTTTGGAGCATTGATGATGGGGGTGGGGGGGAAGGTGTGCCAGAAGAAATGGCTCTGCTGACAGCTCTTGAGGGATGGCAGTACTGAAAAGGGTGAACAAAATGCACTGTGGCAATAGACGTGGTCTGCAATACCTGCCAGATGCAGCCTGTCTGACTGCTAGCTGTGGTTTGGGCTATTCCCTGACAGCAAACACAGTGCTGCTGAGGAGCAAATGGGGTAAATGCCCAAATGCTTTGGGCAGCAAAGGCAAGCCTTATTAAACCTCGTTAGGCACTTAAGGTGAATGGATAGATAGAAATCTCCACCAGGTAACAGCTGCCTGGCCTCTGGGTAAATAGAGGGAAACCTGTGGGTTTGAGAAGCAACATAGCATTGCACAAGATGTTGTTGAAGGTCCTCTGATCTGACATAGGCATGTGCTGCCCGACCTGAGTGTGGGTGGGGACTGCTGGGGAGAGCAAGGCCTCCTGGCACACTCATTAACTTCAATGGAGTGCTGCCTTCTAACCTACCTGAGCTGTTGTCTGCTCTTAGAACAAAAACCCCAGTGGTGTGCAACATGGGAAACTGCTGCTCTCTTTGTAGTGAGCAGAAGCAGGGTGCAGACCTCCTGCATGTACTGAGTATGCATTGTGCTTTGGAGAGGGAGAATGGAGGAAAAAGGGAAATGCTGCTTATGTTTCTTATGGTGTTTGAATAGCAGGCAGCTAGAAAGGGGATGTTTGACCCTGCTTGTCTCTCTTCCTGTCAACTTTAGTTCCATATCAATGTGTGTGTATAGATCCTGGAGAAAGAGGCCAATGCTGTTTGGAAAAGCTTCATAGAATGACCTTAACACCGTTGTTACTCTGGTTGCTGTTAGAAGACTGTGTTCTTGAACATAATTGCTATCGGTGTCTTCCCCTGAGTGATCTCTTCAAAGTACAATGACAGATACCTAGAACAGATCATGAAATCCCAGCCTGGTTTGGGTTGGAAGGGATCTTAAAGCTCATCCAGCTCCAACCCCTGTCACGGGCAGGGACCCCTTCCACTGGAGCAGCTTGCTCCAAGCCCCTGTGTCCAACCTGGCCTTGAGCACTGCCAGGGATGGGGCAGCCACAGCTTCTCTGGGCACCCTGGGCCAGCGCCTCAGCACCCTCACAGGGAACAGCTTCTGCCTCAGAGCTCAGCTCAGTCTCCCCTGTTCTGGCAGGTTCAAGCCATTCCCCTTGGCCTGTCCCTACAGGCCCTTGTCCCAAGCCCCTCTCCAGGTTTCTTGTAGGCCCCCTTTAGGTATTAGAAGACTGTTACAAGGTCTCCCCAGAGCCTTCCCCAGGCTGCCCCAGCCCAGCTCTCTCAGCCTGAATGAATGCAGCTATAAGTTAGATTGCCATCATGCCCTGGCCCTCAAAAGGACATTGGATTCCCTCTGCAAATCACAGCTCCAGCTCTGCAGGATGTCTGCCTGCTCCTTTGGGCTGTGCTCCAGCTGGAGGGCTGGCTGTTCTCAGGGGTAAACTGAGTGGCAGTTACCTAACAGTGATTACTCGTAGTCCCAGGGACCACATCAAGGTCAAAAGCTGGTTGTTACCTTCTGTATCAGAAAATGTATACCTGTGTGGGGGAAACCCCCAATGACTTCTGATAAATAACTTTATGGCTTAAGCATAAAGAGACTTTTTGTTCCAGTCTCAAGATCTTTTCCTTTGCTTAAAATCAGATTTTGCTTGGTGTAATTCATCAAACCCCACCAAGTACAATTATCCACTAACGTCCAAATGAATGGTAACATTACAGTAATTCAATTGAAGAACAACTTAAAAAGCATTCAGCACTTACGTTTAGGACAGAATTCTATGTGTAAAAAAGACCCAAACCATCTCTGCTTTTCCTCAGAGATTTCTGGTCTGACAGGCCCTGGCACAACAATTCCACACATCCTTCCAGAACATTGTTAGTAGGGAAGTCCTGGTTTTGCTGTGATTGCCTGCCTCCTGTGAAGCCAAGCAGTGCTCAAAGGGTAGGAGGAGTGCATGGATCTGGGGCTGTGGGCTCAGACCCTGCTGTTGTGCATGGATGCCTGCATGGACTGTGTTTCCTTGGTGAAAGTCTGGACTGTGTCTGATATCTGAACCCACAAAGGCTGTAAATCGTAGTGCTGCCCTTTGCTACCCCCAGTTCCATTGGCGGGTTGGCTTTCCTGGGCCATCCTTGTTAATCGTGATACCAGTCTTTCAGCTTGCTCTTTCTTTGCTACCTCTTCTCCACCTCGTTGGCCATTGGGGGAGCCTGGGGGTGTGAGAGCTCTGCATGCCCCAGGTGCTGAATCTGCACAGACTATGGAGGTGGGAGCTTTTGGGATAAACTGCAGTACAGTAAGGGGGGATGCCAGGGAGGATGCCAGTGATGTTGGGAAGTTGTGTTTCACTTCTTGCTGCACCTCGGCCATATCCAGTCCCTTTGGTATTCACTTGAACTGCTAAAAAAACATCTGAGTATAGAAATACTGCTGACATCAGTGGAGCTCGGTATCAAATACTCTTTAGCCCTTTTCTGTCTAATATTGTAGCGGCTTTTTCATGTATTGAGGTACTTAACTTTTAATATGTTGTGACTTGTACTCATGTGAAGCCTCCATTCCTCACCCATGATCAAGGGCGTAATTGCTTTTCCTGTCAGTTTTGGATAGTTCACAGACTGTCTGTCTGCCTCTCTTCCTACCAGCCCCACTGGCTGTTTCCCCATAGATGGTGCTGCACAGAGTGCAAGCTCAGGCTCTTCTTACTTCATTATCTAATTTACAAGCTTGAGATAGCCTGTGTTAGATTTTGGCATGCTCTCTGCCTTGCTGACCATCACATTGTCTGGTTTGGGCTGTGCATTAGGGAATGCACAGCAGGGCTTTGATAGAGCAGCTTCTGAATACTGCAGCAGACAGAGCTGTGGCTGGTACTGCTCAGTGTCTTTTGGTAATGAGTGTCTTTGTTTCCTTCAAAAACACAACTGTGTAGTGCTGTTGGCCATGTCCCATACAGCAGGTTCATTTGCTACCGTTACCTTTCTCAGATGATGTTTGTCTGTATTTTGCCCTCATGGAGGGATGTGGATGTTGTAACTGCTGTCTGGTGAACAGATCCTGTCCTGACCCTGATGTTCCTCTTGCTGTTCCTGTGCTGCCCAGTTGATTTGACTGCTGCCTGGGGGTTTCACACCAATGCAATATAAACCATTCTCCTGGGAGCAGGAGGAGGTGTAAAGCCATACAAGCTGCTCCTTCCTTGCTCTGTGCAGTGCAGGAAATAAAGAGGATTTGGTGTAATTTCCACCAATAAAACTCTACAAAAGTACGTGTGAACAGGGGTATCAGAGAGGCTGATGGGCACAGTGCCCAGTCCCGGCCAGTTCATGGCCCAGACCAGCGCAGCCCTTGTTCTGTTGCTGGAGGAAAACCCTGTGTACAAAGCTGCTCCTTTCCCACCTGGTATAAGGAACGTGGCAGGTCTTTGCAGTGACCTCCAGCACCCAGTGAAAGGGTTTCTGTTAGAGGTGTCCACCCCTTGATGTTCAACTGCTGGTACCTTGACAGCCTTCCTGGTCCCTGTGCCTCATCAGAGCACTCTTGAAGTGGAGGGAGTCTGAGGAGGTGGCAGTCTCCATAGCCCTGGTTGGAGGGGAGAGGCTGAAGGAGACAAAAGCAGTTTTGCACCCCACAAAGGCATGGGGTAACCTTTGTGTTTCTTTACCATGAGGAGCTGGGAGCGGAGTCTCCACTGTCAAAGGTGGCCTGGGAGTGCGCTGCTGTGGAAGCAGCAACCCCAATACACCCCTACCTGCCCTGATAGGTTCTTTTCTGCTGAAGCTGCCTGGAGGATAAGAATGTCCATGTTCTGAGATGTGGGTGCCAACAGAAGCTGGTCACCAAATCCTGGACCAGCACAGTTAACCCAGACAATGAGTGTTTTCCTGGGATTATCCCAGACAATGAGTGGTTTCCCAAGACAAAGTGCAGGCAGACCAAGAACAAACCTGCCCGGGTACCCCAGTGTCCTTCCTGCAGTGGCTGGGAGCTGCTCTTGTAGCTGGTCTGGCAGCACAGGCATGGGGCAGCTCACCATGGGGACTTAATGGTGGGAATTCTTTCACCAGCCTGAACTCACACGGTTGCTGCAGCACCTTTGGATGAAGCAAGCCCTCTGAAGGCTGACTGAGCCTTTCACAAAGACTTTCTCCTTGAATCCTCTTATGGCTGCATGTCTGGTTGCCTGTGGTATAAAAGCAATCGCAGGAAGCAAGGCTTCCTCACGTCACAGCTCTTTGTTCCTCTTCTGTATTAACTCCCTATATGAAATTCCCATTTAGTCTCTTGTACTGGTCCTGGACCATCTTTAAGGGTCTCTCTGTGTGGATTAGCATCTTTAAGTGGTGCTTTTTATTCACTCTGCAAGCACATGACTGACATTCAGAGTGATGATATTGGTGGTGCTTTTATTTCTGTCTTGTGCTTTATCCCAAGGCCGGGCTGGTTCAGGGAACTCAACAAACAAACAAGCAGCCCAGCAAACCCTGCCTGCAGAGCTGGGTAAATCCCGGCAGCTGTGCAGGAGAATGGCCCTTGGGAGCACTAGTGTCAAGGTCAGCTTAATAAATATGACCCCCTTTAACTGCTGAAGAATCACATTTTCAGGCTCATGAGGGATTTCCCCATTTCGGGGGGCCAGGAGCATCACTGGTCTTCTTAACCGTCCCCTAACAGCTGCTGAGTGATTAGGTGACAGTCCATGTGGTGTGTAATTGATGACTGCTGCTCCAAGGCCTTGGTGTAAATACATCCTGTGCCAGCCTGAAGTGATTCATGAGGGTAGCAGTTTGTTCTCTGTGGTAGGTCATTGCCTTTCCTGACAGAAAGACAATCTATATAAAGGTTTGTTCTGCAGAGATCTTTTCACCACACATACAAAGATATGGTCAATGCATCGTAACAAACCAACTTGAACAGTTTCAGTTCCCTTCTGTACAAGGGTTTTCATACCGGTCTGTGCCTTGGTAACTTTAGAACTGCCTGGCTGGATACCCAGAGACGTCCTTTTTGTTAGGGATTTGATTTTGCTGAATCTACTTCAATATTGGCCTTTTATGAATTGATTCTTTTGGATTAATTTTACCAGCTCTCTGCTCCTTGTGGTGAAAAGATGATTTCAAATGACTTTGTGCAAACTCCTAGCCTCAGTAACCTTAGTGTTCATGACTGAAAGAAGATAAGCACTAGAGTTTAGGGGCCTCACATTCTGCATTTGCTTGCAGAAATACTTAATCCATTAGCACCTAGGGAATTGCCAACCATGAAATGGCATCGACATTCCAATTTCTTGAAATTCCTGAAATGGAAAGAACAGATTCATAAAGCACATTGCAATTCTGTTATCACTAAATGCACAGCTACATCTTGGACCTGTAGCGATGATCTTGTACAAACAGGGGCAGATGAGAATCACCCGACAGATGTTTGTTTGATCAAAGGCAAGTTGAGCGCTGCAGTGAAACTGCAGCATGATTTCACCTGCTATTGAGCAGTCTCCCAGTGTATACCTGAAGTGACAGCTTAAATAAACAGAGCTGGTAACCAAAGGCCATTAAGCTCTTCATGATTCAGAAACGTGTTGGTCTGCATTAGAGATCTGACAATGAGCAGTCATTAGTGATTTCCATGAACTGTCTTTGGAGCAAGCAATTGTTCCAGTCAAGGGTTCCTAATTTTGTATTGCTGACTGTGAATTCTTCTTTTCTATTTTTGGCATTGATTTGGTATTAACAAACTTCCTGGTCCCCTGCCTCTTACTAAAGATGTTCCTAAAAAGAGTGACACAAATTACTGTTGGTTTCCCATTGGCTATGAATTCTCTTTTCATTAGGACCCGCCACAAAAGCAGTGCTTGCTTTAATCAGCTCTAGTCTCCTTGTTTGGAAAGGCTTGCAAGGTTGACTGGCTTTCTCAACTTGATCTGTGCTCACAGTAATGAGGCATCAGGCTAATGAGACCATTGCCATTACAATTACCAGCTTATTAAACCCTAATTAGGGACCCAATTCTGCCAGGTGCTGAGTGCTGCTTGTAAGTAGCTGAATATTTTCACTTGCCCATTTTTGATCTCTAGTTGAAAGCGGTACTTGAGGAGCATTGAAGCTCACATACAAGGTCTGTTTCAGTGCTAATAGGGTAATTGACCCTAATGATGTTGGCTGGTGTGTAATGGCCAGAGCTGCCTTTCCTTCCTCTGAGAAGCCCAGCATCAATGTCACTGTTAAATGGGCTGTGATTCACATGGCAGAAGGCTGCATGGTGCTGAAGGACAATATTTCCTATATAATGTTCTGTGGCAGATTGTTTTCTGCACATTCATGCACCAGTGAAAGCAGTTTGTGACTTTATTGTTCATCAGTGCCAATTAAACGCAAGCTCAACATTAGCCAGACATGCTTCCTCCTGAGTAAACAACTCAGTTCTGCCCTTCCAAGGCTGGAGATTTCTAAATGTGCAGAGTCTCTCTTAGAATTGAATTTCCAAATGACCTTCCCACTGCCAGCGTTCTGTTCCGTGCGAGTTACTGAGCTGTAGAGAATGGGCCACTGTAAGACTTGGGTAGTCTGCAAGAGGAGCGAAAGGAAAGCTCTTAACAAAACAGCCACAGGACAGAAGATTCAAATTGCGTGTGTCTGGGGTGCTGTTATTCATCCAAGAGTTTCAAAGAAATGGCTAGAGTCTTCCAAATAGAGCTCTGGGTTTAGTCGTCAGACCCAGGAGAGATGATCTGTTGGGTTTTGAAGCCCTCAGCCTCATAGACATGTATTTGTTTTTACTGCTTTGAATCCCAAAGAAAAGCCGATGAGACAGTGTTAGCACTGTCCACAGCTCCGGGAGATGGGAATCTGTGATATCAGTCACTTAATTACAGTGGTTTCATTTCCTGAAACCTTTATTCTCTGGCAAAGCTTCATTGAAAGATCTTGGTTGCAATTAACCTTTAAATGCTTAGACATTTGCAAGGACTGCTGAATCCCTTAATGCTTTGAGAGATTAAGGATGTATTTTAATGGAGGGAATTCTGCTTTCAGGCTATCTGTGATGGGTCATTTCCATTGCCTCTCGCCTATTTAGATTTTGTGCTGTGTGCATCTCCTTTGTACTTACTCATTTCCTCCAGGTCTCCACCTTCATCCATGCCCTTGGGCTTGTTGCTGCATCCAAGGTAAAACCATTTTAAGTCGTGCATAAGTGCCTGCTGTCCAGGACATGATTCAGGAGCATCTGTGGGCTTTGTTTTTGTTGTTAGCAAGCGTTCCTCTGCAAAGACAGACACATGGAGTCCCAGATAAGGCACAGAACTGGAGGCTCCTGAGCTTGCCATGTTCCATTCTATTTGCCTTGTAAATAACACATGCTGCAAACCACACCTTTGCGTGGTTGTAAGTTCATAAACGACTCCACTTTACTGCTTGAAAGAAGGCTGTTTGCAGTGTGGCATGTTGCACATGTGTGCATGTGCATGTTGCACAGTGTGGCATGTTCAGGGTTACAATCCACCCAAGTAAGAATTCCTAAACTCTCCAGTTCTCCAGCAATTTGACTGCAGCAACTGTTGGTATAACACATTTCCTCCTGGCTGGGAGCTGCTTGGGCCATTCATTCAAGACAGGAGCCCGTAATATATCTATTGCTCTGTGCACGGCATGTGCTGACTTTCACACCTCTTTGTGCATCTATTGAAGTGGAAAACAGTATTTTCACTGTCTTGCACCCAAGCCATGAGGCTTAATTTATCACTGGAAGTGCTCTGAGGTGACTGATTCAGTGTCCATGAAAATGTGTGGGTTTGCTGTATTTCTGGTGAACAGGTAGCTCTGATATCCAGGTCTTGAACAGGTTTTTTGAATAAAGGAAAACTGTGCATATTGGTGGTGGAGATGCCTCTGGCATAGGAGATCAGAAAGAGAATAAGGTAATGAGAACTTGTAATGATCGATAACTACAGGAATTTTAATCAGACAGATTAAGGCAATTACTGATGGGATAATGGTCATTAGTACTTTAACATGGAGATGAATTGCTAAAAAGCAGAGAAATGTGCTGATACGAATAGGGATCAGACAGTTTGCATGGCAAACTAGGGTGATTGGGCAGGGAGCAGTGTGTGGGAGCAGGGAGAGGATGTGGTGTCTCTCATGCTGCTGGTGGGACCATTGCTGGGGAGACTGTTACCATCTGTGTCCTTAAAATAAAACAGGCAAAGTAGAGTGGGTAGGAAAGAACCAGAGACAAGAAAACAGCCTTGGCAGCAGGAGAGTCAAACAGACAAGCCTGTTTAGGTAGTGGAAATACTGCCAGAGCACTTGATGGTACTTGAAGTGCCAGAGCACTTGATGGTACTTGAAGTGCCAGAGCACTTGAAGGCACACTAATGCCTTCATGGAGATGGTGCTTGGTGATAAAAGGTCTCTTTTATGTAGCAACAGAAGTAATGGTGAGAGGGACTGATTAGAAGTGGAGTTGAGCAAATTAAGAGCAATTCATGGGTATCAATTGCCGAAAGAGGCTGCAGGGAGGGCAGCAAGTTCTTGGTATCCAGATGTCTCCATGCCTAGACTGGCTTGTAGTTAAGAATTTAATCTACTGACAAATATGTTCTGTATTTCAGTGGGATGCAGGTTGTTCTGGTTCCAATGCAGGCAGGCTGGAGCTATGTGTGAGGCTGTTTCAGCAGAGAATGATTATCTCCCATGCCTGGCCATGGGTTCTATGTGTGTCTCACTTGTAGACCAGCTCTGGGGAGCAGCTTTGTCCTGTGTGAAAACCCAGCCCTTGGGCTTCAAAGCGTCTCCTTAGAAAATCATTCCCCCATTCCAAAGCCCGGTGAGGCAGAAATCACCTGCAGCTGAGCTTGGTCCTGCCCAGGAATCCTACTGAAGATCAACATTTCCCAGAGGGAATTATAGATGCCTTAGTGAAAAATTCCTGGGATAGCCCTTCAGAGTGATTAAAGTGTATGGCAAATTACAGGCTTCTGTGTAGCAACACGCGTTGTCTTGATGATCTTGAAGGTCTTTTCCAACTTGGAACTCACCAAGTTGAAGTTGACAAGCAGGTATTCCTTATTGCGGCGCTGGGATACACGGGGAATAGCTCCTCCTAGCGTGTGTCCCTGAATTGCTAAACAAGCCATCCTTGTATAGTCAGTAGTCATACATATATTCATTACATACATACAGACATGCATATTCATGAGGCTACGTATGGATTACATCATTCTTCCAGAAGTTTTCCCCACATGAGGACAAAATATGGTGGTGGTCTCTGGGGTCGTTTACTTCTTCCAACAATCTTCATCACTTCTGACAGCCTCTGAAGCAGGTGCAGTAGAGAATGCTTGCACCAGCTTAATTGGTTCCGTAGTACTGCAGGCATAATCATCCTGTCCTTCTACTTATCAGCTAGTTTAGCTGCAGCCCATCCTGGACATCTGCTAGTTTCAGATGTTCTTTATCTACACGTCCTGTTGTTCTATCCTGTTTTCTTACACTTGTCTTTTACTAAGGTCACAAGGACCTAAAACCATGCCAACTACAACGGTTTATCTTATACAAGGATTCTCATTATGTTCTCTAACTACACTGTGGCTATATATTTTTTCTTATTCTGTGAAACGTGTACCTCAGTTATTTTCTATTACTATTGTTACAAAGCCATCAAATTTAATGTTACTTAGAACTGATTCTACTATTTACAAAGGTTTGTGTTTCATTTTGTGCCTCCTAGTCTCAAATCCCCCCTTTTTTGTGCCTCTTTGTCTCAAATGCCCCCCGTTTCTGTCCTTTTGAAAATTCTTTTGCAACACTTTATGTACTTCCATACCACTTAGAATCTTTTTGGAATATCTTCCTGTTTATACTTGATGCTTGGTTTCATTCCTTTTCCAATCTTCATAATCTACCATAGAACAACACCAGAAGGAACGTTGTATCATACCACTAATAATCAATATGGAAACAATTAGTATTAACATTCCTGCAACCAGTTGCCTCAACCAGGAGAGACTAGGTAACCATGAAGTTAAGTTTTTCCATATTTCTTCGAAACCCCAAGAGGTCTCATCCTTGGCCATTTCATGAAAGGTTTCAGTTTGTTTCCAGATTTCCTCCAGTCTGTCTCAATTTTGCCACTTTGATCTGTATAGGAACAGCAACTCTCATTGATAATGGAACAAACTCCTCCTTGTGAAGCCAATAACATGTCTGGAGCTATTTGGTTTTGTAATACCACTTTAGATAGGCTAGTTATCTCCTTTTTTTCCACTTGGATTATATCAATAGTTTTACTTTCTATTTACTCTGTGGTTGCTGAGATATTTACAATTGCCTTCTCTAATTCATTTACTCTCAAAGATGGACTTAACCATCCTGCAAAACTATGAAATGTGGTGTTCCATTCGGCAATAGGGTTAAACCCTCACTTGATCCATTTAACAAAACTTCTAACCCAGGTTCCAGAAGGATGTATGTCAATAATAGTAAGATTGGGTACCGCAGGACCTGAGGTGCATGCCCCTTCCAGTTGGGGGGTAGAGTCTTACAAGCATTTTCTCCATGTAACCAATACCATCCTTTCCCTTCAGGAATGGGCCACCACTGAACTATAACATCTCTTAATAGTGTGATTGCAATTTGAATGTTTACCTAAACTTGTGGTGTATAAGCAAACACTGGTTCCTGGTGTAATGCATCTTTGTACACAGGTACAGTGTTTTCTACTTGGATTAGGATTAACTATATCAAGTCTTATATTCTCCATTGGGTGTATATTGCTAGTGTTTACCCACAAGTTTGTCCATGAGACAGTGTTGGGAATTGGAACGCCAATTAATGGAAAGTCTGTATTTTCTCCTGATTTAGGCAACTGTGCACACCCCCAGCAGTCACTGCGATTAAAGACTTTAGTAACACTCTACATTAATTTCAAGTATTAGTTTTGGTTCCAGGCTTGTGCTTCAATTATCATACAAATCTGAATTATGGCTGATGCAATTTCACATGTAAGGGTCCTGAAGGTTCAATCCGCCATGTGTTCTCTGGCTCTGGTGCTCTCTTTATTCTTGAATAATGTATCCAAGCACGTTGTTCCTGTATCATCACTGCTGTAAAGGTGGTCAGAAATATCTGGTACTGTCTACTCCACTTCTTCTCTAGGGGAAAATTCTTAATATAAACCCAGTCTCCGGATCTGAAAGGGTGAATCGGATAATCCCGACCTCTCACTCTTGTCCCTAATATTCTCTTCTTTATTTCTTCTAATTGTTTTCCCAGATTGACCAGAAACTGCCAGAGATAGCTTTCTCCCACTTTTTGAAGACTTTCTCCTTTCAAGTAGGATTGATACGGTCTTCCGCATAGAATTTCAAATGGGCTAATCTCTTCTTTCAACTGAGGTTTAGTTCAAATTCTTAATAGAGCCAGTGGTAAGGCTTGGTACCACTATAAATTCATTTCCTGACATATTTTACTAATCTGTTGTTTGATCAGATGGTTCATCTTTACTACTTGCCCACTGGCCTGAGACCTCTATGGAACGTGTAGTTCCATCAATTTGTAATCAATTAGATTAGGCCAATCAATTTCTAATGTTTTGCTAATGTCTTGTAACAGTTTTGCACCAAAGTGTGAACCTTGGTTGGAAGAAATTTCCCCTGGTACCCCAAAATGGGTGTAAACTGGAGCACAGGAGGTTCCATGTGAACATCAGGAAAAACCTCTTTCCTGTGCGAGTGCCAGAGCACTGGCACAGGTTGCCCAGGGGGGTTGTGGAGTCTCCTACGTTGGAGATATTCAAGGCCCGCCTGGACAAGTTCCTGTGTGATGTGCTCTGGGTTACCCTGCTCTCACAGGGGGATTGGACTAGGTGATCTTTCGAGGTCCCTTCCAACCCTTAGGATTCTGTGGTTATCTTGCTTAATAACGTTTTGTTTACTTGTCTTGCATTATTTGTTCTACAAGGGAATGCTTCTGGCCAGCCCGAAAAAGTATCTGTTAACACCAACAAATATCGATAAACTCCTTTTCTTGGTAATTCAGAAAAATCTATTTGCCACTGCTGTCCTGGGTAACTTCCTCTCCCAATTGTCCCAATTTGATTAATGCTTTCAGTTTTAGGATTATTCTTAGACATAGCTGACACTGTTTTGTCACTAACTGAACTATAGGATATAGATTCCTTCNTGCCACTGCTGTCCTGGGTAACTTCCTCTCCCAATTGTCCCTGTTTGATTTCTATTTTCAGTTTTAGGATTATTCTTAAGACAGAGCTGACATTGTTTGGTCACTAATTGAACTATGGTGTATAGATTCCTTCCTACAATTTGTTTGTCTAAGTATTTATACAAAGAGTTGCTATCCCAATGAGTTTTATTATGTTCCTCATGAACTAGCTTTCAGAGTTGACTATAGGGAATTCAGGTATCTGAACTCAGCCCTCTTTGTTTTCCTGTCCTTTCAGATCTTCAATCAACTTTCTATCCTCTTTCAAGGATAGATTCTATGATTCTGTATAGTGAAATCCCTATAGTAATCATGTGAACCACGATTAATGAGCTGTGTCAGATATGTTTAAGGCTGGTATTGAAACAGGTTGTTGATGCTTTAAGGTGAATTCCCTGTTCCTGATCTTGACACTGGTAATTTTATGGGGCTTTTTAAGGAAGAGGAGACAAGCATGAGATCAGCCTCCACTGGGAATGCAGGTGTGTGCTGAGGGGAGGACTTGCACTAACATTTACATTTGCTGTGCCCACTTTGAATGTATACAAAACCAGGGGGATGGCACTGATGAAGTCAGCTCTGGTACAACGGACTTCAAAATACGTAGCTTAAAGAACGAAGTCAGTTATGGCTTGTCCCTTATGGTGGAGCGTGGGAGTTGATGTATGAGTCCCTGTGCTGGGAATGGGGTGGATTTGAAGAGCCCAGTGCCCTGGGCAAGGATCTCCTGCCCTGAGAAATTTCTCCAAGGTATGGGATTTGGGGATGAGTTGTAGCGTCTGACATCTGCTCTTCAAGTAGGAAGTGCTCTGCACTGTGTAAGGTCTGCACAGCTTTCCTGAAGTGAAGGAGAACCAGAGCTGTTGCCCATTCCCTGCATGCAGCAGTGATGAGGTGCCCATCAGCTCTGCGGGGTGCTCCTCAGGAGTCCTGGTGGAAGTCAAGGTGAGTGCATGTGCACATCAATGGCTTCAGTAAAGGAAAGGGATGTTGGCAGTGAATCTGTAACCAGTGTGCACCTTGGCTGTGCTTGAAGGAGTGGATTTATTCCCCTGCATTTTAGAGGTGATTCCTCAAGGAATAGGATTGACTCTCAAGGTGACAAAAGAGGAAGGGGTGAACTACAGGTTAGGAGGGAAAGATCAGACTTGATAACTGTTTGCCTCATGTTTTCCTCGCTGGAATCTAGTATAAACTACAAGGGCAATGACACTGAATCTGCCTGTTTCTCTCCCTCCCATCACCTAGGTCTGGCAGAGCGCTCAGACTGTTCTATTGAGCAACTGCAAAAAGCACACACACTGTGCTGCTTGGGAAGGCAATCAAGCTCAAAGCAAAGGCCCAAGTCAGCCTCCAGGCTTCAAGAGCTTTTGCTTTCTCTTTGAGAAGATCATCTACTCGCCCTTAACAGGAAAGCATCGGCTTGAGCCAAACGGATGGAATGCCTCAAAAACCTAAGACCTGCTTAATATCAGTATCGTGTACTTCTCTCTGGCAAGGCAAGCCAAGAGAAATTGGAGGGCTCCCTCAGCGTCAAATCCAAGCAGTGGATTTGACTGCTGCTCTTCATGTGTGAGGGGATATATTTTCAAGCAGTGAGACATTAGGTACCGAGCTGCTTCCTGATTCTGTGGTGATGGGCCAAGTTCTCAGTGTCTGGGGAAAATACCTCGCTCAAAAATCAAACACTTCATATAAATGTATGCCTGGATATTGTAGGTATTGGAAAGAACCCCAACCTAGCCTTATTTAAAACAAGGAAAAGCCACAGCCTTCGTCAGTTAGGAATATTCCAGAGTATGAAAATAAGGCAAACCCGGTATTTCTGTAAATCCCAAAAGGAAAAGAAGTTGTGCAGGTTTATTCTATTGCTTTGCATCTCACTTTAAGTCTTTCCTGTTGCATTCTCTATGAAGTGTTCCAGTTGCTTGGCTGCCCTGGGTGATCTCTTCTCTTGCTTGCACACACAGCCTGGGCAATCTGGTATGCAAAGAGCTACTGTTCCCTAATTTGACCCTGCAGCTACGATGAGTCTGTACAAAGGAGGTGGTGCAATGGCACATGGGTAATCACCAAGGTTTTCCCTACAGTGCTCAGGTGGATGATGTGACGCTGCCCAGCACACTGTTGGTTTATGGATGCTGTCCTTGTGCCCCTGCTGGGGCCATNAACAACCAAAAACATCGGCCTTATCAGCCTTGTTCCCGGGCTAAGTCAAAACACCAGCTACTAAAGAGAAGAAAAACTGACTGCAACTGCTGAACCCAGGACAGGCCATCTGAACTGTGGCGAGCTTGGGGAGGAACAGCTCCTCCTTGGGCCATTGGAATTGGGAATGGGTCTTGCACAGTCCCTCCCTATCCATGTGCTCATGGGAAAACCTTGTCTGCACCATGAGCATCCTCTTCTGCAGAAGGAATAACCCAACAGCTTGGAGGGAAGCTCCAAGGAATGATCTGCTGCCTCTTCCTCTTACACCTTTATCTGTTCAAAACAGACACCTTCTGTTCTTGACTCACAGGACAGCACTGCACTGCTGGGCTTGGTAACATCATCAGCCCACATACGTTTAGTCTGATTCTAGCTTTTGTTCCCTGGCTGTGGGTTGGGTTTTGTGGTGAAGCCTGCAAGATCTTTTTCTCTTGGCAGTCTGGCCCATGCTGAAGGCTGAAGTCAGTCCCCAGAAAGGGACTGAACAGCAGAAGATGGGGAGGGTTTTGTACAGTTGGTTTGTGCCTGTGGGCTTACCCTTGTGGAGCCAGAAAGCAGCTTACCCTTGTGATGATGACAGCTCCTGCCACACAGGGTGGAACTAGTGCACACTGTCCTTTCTTTAGCACTAGGTGTTTCTCTATTCAAAGGAGGAAGCCAGGTGAATAACTTGAGGCTGATAAAAGACCCATAGTTTCTGCATGACAACTGTGACTAGTTTCTGTTTGGAAGGCAGATAAGGCTTGTGACTTAGAAATAGCCACATACATGAATGTTATCAGGGAATGCTGATGAATAATGTTGCTTTCCAGATATTCTTTTGCTTCTAATCCTGAATGACTTTTGGACAGCACTGATGATGAGAGATCGTGTCTGAACCGGATTTTGCAGGGAGTCTTGCTGCTTGGAACAGTCTGAAAACCCAAACCCAAACTTAGGCAAGCTTAGTGAAAGATTTGCTTTAATTTTTATATTAAGTCCTTATTATTTGTAAATTACTTTCTCTAACTTTGGGTTGTCACAAGGACAAAATACATTTTCACCATACATGTGGATATAGAATCAATTTTCACAGCTGCAGGAAACTAGCCAGGGCTTGTCTTGCTGCTGGAAGCTTGCTTCTTTGGGGAGCAGGAGAGTGAGTATTTCTGATCATCTGGCCTGGAGTCAGACACAAACTAGGATGCTGTACAGCTGCATTGAGTTTGAGATCTGCACTCTGTCTTATCCTTGGCTGATGAGATGATTGGGGATGACAGGTTTCCCCAAAGGACCTCAGCTCTGGTCCTGTCCAGTCTGGACTAAGAAGATAATAAATTTAAGTACTAATCCATTTAGGCTGAAAATGCAATTTCAGAAGATGTTTGCTAGGCACAGCCCCGTTCCATGAGAGCAGGTGCAGTGGATATTTCCCATATGTATTTGTAAAATCATTCAGAATATATTCATTTATTTTTATGAGCATTTGTCATTACAGAAAGCATCAACAGCCAACCACGCACCCCTGCTAGACTCTGCAGCAACCCTACTGAGCAGTAAGCAGTCTGATGCTTTTATAGTCTGATTAATGGCTGCAGGAGACTCCACTGGCTTCCTCTGAGCTGCAAAAAGCAGTGATGGAGAAAAGGCTTCTGGCTGAGAGCTCTGGGCTCTTCTGCTTCAGTTCCCTCAGCTCTGCTGCAGGCGACATGCAGACATGAGAAACGTGTTTTGGTAGAGGTCTATAGCCACGCTCATACCACACATTCAATCTAGATGATGTTCAAGCAGTGATCTTAGATAATTCTTAGGGACTGTAGTGATAGGACAAAAGGTAATGGGTTCAAACTTAAACAGAGGTTTAGATTGGATATAAGGAGGAAGTTCTTTACTGTGAGGGTGGTGAGGCACTGGAATGGGTTGCCCAGGGAGGTTGTGAGTGCTCCATCCCTGGCAGTGTTCAAGGCCAGGTTGGATGAAGCCTTGGGTAGCATGGTTTAGTGTGAGGTGTCCCTGCTTATGGCAGGGGGGTTGGAAGTGGATGATCTTAAGGTCCTTTCCAACCCGANGTTGGATGAAGGGTAGCATGGTTTAGTGTGAGGTGTCCCTGCTTATGGCAGGGGGGTTGGAAGTGGATGATCTTAAGGTCCTTTCCAACCCGAACTATTCTATGATTCTATACCTGGTGAGGAAACTCTTTGAAAGTGGTTTTAACTGGGTCTGGGTGGAGTGTTTTTCAACAGAGAGAATCAACCCAAAAATAAAGGATGCGTGCTGTGAATTTTGAGAAAGGTCAGTAAGTTATTTCAGTTGAGGGGAAAAAAAGAATCACTTTCTTATTTGGAAGCACCAACGTCCTTTTTATTTGAAACATTGACTTTTTCTTGAGCAGCTTCCTGTGTTTAAAATTTGCTCCAACAGCAAATGTTAGTGAATGGATTTAAATGACCTTTCAAGTGAAAAAGTTTTGTAGGCTGACTCCAAGCAGAGTGTTCTTGTTTGCTTGTCTCAGAGACAACTCGGAAAGAAAAAAAGCCTGGTTTGATTTATTTGGAGACAAACATTTTCCAAAGTTCATCCCAAACCCTGAAACATTCATTGTTTATCAGGTTTTAGTCATTAGTTGGCAAACAGCATCCTTATAATTTGGCTAAATCAAACTTAGCAATTTAGAAAGAAAAGTATTTATTTTACAATTAACCCTAGGTAATTTCCACACGTTAAGCTAGTATATACTGATGCTGTGGTAATGACTTACATTTTCCTTAAAGGTTGCTTTAATGTCTCTGTTGAAATTGGACCTATGTAGACTTTAATGCTAATTGATGAATTTGCCAACAACTTTCAATGACCTTTATGACTTGGAGCTGTTCAGAACTGACTTTAATTAAAGATGAGATGGAATCAAAGTAAATCCTTAAAACTTCTGGTTTATTATTCCCTATTAGAATTCTCCTGAACTACCCAGCTGTCGGAGGTGGAATGGAATTTATCGTGAAGTTATTCACTTAGATAATTAAATGGACCTGCAGCTTTAGTTGAAATGGAAGTGAAAGAAGGCAGCAGGGTGCCACATGTGACAAGTTTGCTTCCTGGCAGACTTCTTGGGATTATTTAATTGTCCACCCATAGTTTGAGGAGGGTCCATTAAATTTCTGCTTTTGATATTTTAAATCTATAATAGAGTCTGCAAATACGAGAACTCCCAGCAGTGTTCAGCTCAGCTCTTCCTCTCTGTGCTGAGCCTGAAGGGGAATACAAATAGGGATTACACAATCCAGCCCCTAATATATCAGTTATTCCAAGTGCACCCAAAAACGTTCTTTCCTGCCCTTACTGATGCATTGAAAACTAATTGCAGAGAAAGAAAAGAATGGCTGGGAAGAACAACACTCTGTGATACAGAATCTTATAGAGGGCTGCCTGCCTTGTTGTGCACCAAGGACATTTTGCAAGACTATTTGGCTTCTGTTGCTGTGACTCATAGTAACAGTGCTGGAGGAGGGCTTTCTATAGAGTGGGTGCCATCAGCATTTGGCTGTTAATGAAAGCCAACATGGTTGAATGAAGCCATATGCTATTCATATTTATTTTCACAACACCTGCAGGATTGATTTTAAAATAAATACCTTGAAATGTGAGGAAAGCCTAACTAAAAAATCCTGACTAATGGGAGAAAGAGAAGCTTGCAATGCTAAGCCTGGACCTAGGGATGTTTTTGTCCATTAGTGCTTTAGCAAATTCTCTTAGATGAGGACAGAGACGGTAAAAAAGTTGGGTGTTGGAGGGGCCATTATGATGCAAGCACTTGTTAAAACCCCAAACCTACAGCACTTTGTGCTTTCCAATCCTATGAGCCTGCTTGACATGGCCTATGCAAAGGCCAAGGGAAAGCATCATCAGGAAGGGAACAGAGATGACAATGAGGCTGAGGCAGACCAAAGGCTGCTGATGAGAAGGTGGTTAATTTGGTGCAATGCTTTTGGAAAGCTAGGTTAAAACTTAGTTCTTAAGAGGAGGCATAAAGCCATGCTTTTCAGACAACAGGGTGATGTCTGAACCTGCAGGTAAGTCTCAGCTTGCTGTTTCCCCACTTTTCCTAAGAAGAAAGTAGTTTTCTGCTGTCTTGTTCTGGGATCTGACTGCTTCCCTATGTGTGCTGGCTTAGCCAGTTTTCTGCTGAGTTTCTGTGATCTGCATTCTGCAGGCTCTAAAACCAGCCTGACCAGGGTCTGCATGACTGTGCCACAATACAGAGAAGCCTATCGAATGAGTTGGGGAAGGTTGAATCCCAAGTTGTACCTACACTGTGCACACCACTGTGAAAATACCTGCTATTTCAGGGGTTAAATTTATCTTCTGCCTGGAGGTAGAGGAGAAGAGGGTCTATGGGTGCAGCAAGCTGTGCCTTGCAGAATGCAACTGCAAAGGCAAAGCATGCTTTTTGGTCACTATTAACCCTCCACTGTTTTGGCTTTCACAGGTGGCTGCAAATCCGATGCCATGTAATAAATCCTGATCTGTTTATCACAAAGCAATTTCCAAACTGTGTAATCTTAATTTTAATTAACAGTCTCGTGCATACAGGAGCTCATGAATTCAGTGCTCTCTTGGGGCTCAAGTGATTTAATGCAGCACTAATTTCAGACTTCAGTAGCTCTTCTATTGCACCTGCAACTCTTTGATATTGCTTTTCCTGGCTGACTGTGTGTATTACTCTTCCAGGGAATACTGTCTATACCAACAGTGCATAAAAGGAGAGACGTTGTACGGCTGGCTGTTCCATTAAATGCAACATCACTAGGACTGCTCGGAAAGGTTTAATAGTGTTGCTGATATATTTCCTAGGTATTTCTACAAGTCTGGATTTTCCAGAAACTAATCTCTGGATTTCTCCAAGGATTCCTACTACCTACTCCCACAAAGTGTCTTAGTTCTTACTGACATGAAGATAGAAATAGATATTCTTTTGCACACTGTTTGCTGTCACAGACTTCAGTTCTAGGAGTCTCCATAACTGCTGGGCCAAGCAAGATTGATGCAGCATTGGTAAGCAGTAAAGTGTACTTCTGACTCCTGTGCTCTCTTCTTTGATTAGAGAGAAAGCTGTTATTAAACTGTGTTTAAAGTGATTGACTTTCACTCCGTCACTTGTCAGGCTTTGTTGATATGCTTTTTCTGGAGTGAACAATTCATGTAAGACAATATTACATTCCTAACCAAGAGGCCACATAGTTTTAAGGGTCTCATCATATTCTTCCTTGAAGATATGACTAGAAGAAAAATTCAAAGATTGGAATACACCGTTCTAGGGCTGACTTCCACATGCGTGCTCCTTGACTATGAACAAACCTCGGTGATTGCTTCCATGGCTTTTGAACACCCGGACTAATGCACACTCATATATACATTATGCATCCTCATGACTGTGTCATGAAGCCCTCTGGCAGTCACTCCTTGTGCCTTGCTCAGTGAAGGAAGGGAGCTTTGTGTTTCTGATAGTGATGGAGCAGTGGGTACGGTTGAAAGAGAAAAATGAGTCTTTAATCTCATAAGCATACTTTGGTTTGCATTTCATTTAGGTTTAATTTTTACTAAAGAAAGTACATGTTTACTAAAACCCATGTGATTGAGAAACTGATCTATCCAGTTTAAACCCTCCAAGGAAGCTGATCAAAGGCAGGTAGGAGAACTGCCTACCCACGGGTGATATTTATTACGTATATATAGTGGTATATTGATGCTATCTTATTTAATTTTCCATTATTATGATGATTTTTCCCATTAAATATTTTATTCAACAACTTACTGTGAATCAAAGAAACTAAGAAATTTGTAGGTAGAGTTTTGCTGCCGTGTAATATCTGAATTCAGCATAGGAATAGAATAGTTTTAATACATAACAACGAAAGAAATGAACTAAAGAGCACGAGTGTTTATGAAGAACTAATGGAAAGCAGCTCAAGAGAAAAGAGGAAGGTGCTGATGGATCTCTGGCAATGTTGGAGGCCAGGGTGCATGGGGCTTGGAGCCACCTGCTCTCGTGAAAGGTGTCCTTGCCTGTGGCAGGGGTCTGGAACTGGATGAGCTTTAAGGTCCCTTCATCTCCTCAGAGGGCTCTTCTCTCTTCCCCTTGTGTACAGTGAGACTAGTGTTTCCTGGAGCCATTAGGTCCATATTCAGGCTGACAAACAGCCCGAAGTCTTCATAGCATGACTGTTACCTTGGCTTCAGGCAACACTACCTGCTGTTTAATGAAAGATACCTGCATTTGTGTAGCTTTGGCAATCTTGGTGAAACCATTTTGTACAAACTCTCTGGGGACTCTGAGGGTTCAAAAACCCCAAACCATAACAATCCAAACTCTGATTTGTTCATTTTTCTCCCTTACTTCTACTTACTTTGTGGTGTTAGTGAAGTGATTTTTAAAAATGAGTACTTCTAAATGATGACACTTCACTCATTTGAGTTCATTTCAGCCTCACTTAAAGGGTCTGCAGATCTTTGGGGCTTTTTTAACAAACTTAGGTTAAACAAGCTAGACCCCAGTTAATTATCATGTGGCTTGAAACGTTATTTGTGAGTACCATGCACGTCCCTTAGAGCCAACTCTCTGCTCTTTAGCGTTCAGAAACTAGCAGTTGCTGTGCATTCCTAAGCAAAAATGTGTCCTGTTGGCTGTAAAGGAATATGATGCATCCCTATGAGGAAAATGATAGTAATACAACATAATACAGAGTCTGCCTTTGGTTGTAGCACAAGAGATTAGTCAAATTGCAGATGATGTTTATGAGTGAAGTGTACAAAACAAAACGTAATGCAAATAGAAGAATGGTCTATTGCCTTATGAAGGGAAAACACATGTCTCCATCAGCTTCCCTTTGTTCTTATGAAGTGTATGTCCTGATATATAATCTGCTATGGCAAGCATGTGCTCCATGGGAACTTCACACTGATGAGCAAAAGACAGCTTTAGGCACGTTTTTGAATTGCTGCAGTATTATAGGACTCCCAGATGCCCAAGTAACGTGTTATGGGAGTGGTGAAATCACAGTTCCTTTGCTTGTTATTCCGAGTGCTGAATTTCTAAAGAGAACCCCAGGTCTTCAGCATTGCCCTTAGCATATGTCCTTTATGCTGATTTATTTGCCCTAGCAGGGCAGCTGCCCTGTCCCTTCTGTTGGGGTAATTCTCCTGTGCTGGTTGAACAAGCTGTTAAGGGGAAATCAACTAAGCTGGCTGAACTACCCCAGCTCATGAGCAGCCCTGAGAGTGGTTCTGTGACCACTTCAGGGGCACCTGATGGGGCAGAGGGTCTGTGGGCTGGAGGTGAAGAGGAAGTGTCACCATGGTGCTGAGGCTTAGCAATACCCATATTCAAAGAGCTGCCTGGGGACAGCTGCATGCTCCTTCCCCCTCAGTACTGCTCAGGTTTTATTTTTCAACAGCAATGCCTCTTTTTGCTATTTTTCCTATTTTAAAGCAGTTTTACAGCAGAGGTGAGGACTGTCTTTCCTCCTCACTGCTTCTCTGCAAGGTTTTGTGAAGAAATCGATCTCTGCCACAGCATCAGCAGTGTGTGCACATCCTTGTTTTCAAAGTAGCAAAAGCATTATAGGGTGTTAGTCATCCTTTGCTCTCTCTGCATGTGGAGAAGTATGTTGCAAAACTGTGATGGTTGCCACCCTTCTTAGTGAGAGTCCTAGTTCATCTCTGCTGTTATCTGAGCAGCTCTCTGTTGAGTACTTCCCTTGAGAGTGTTCTTGGCCTGCTGATGCATGGCAATGTGAGTGTGTTATGCCTACGACCTCATAGGTATACATGAACACTCAGGAGGCAATTAAACTGCCCAGTCTGATCAAATAAAAGGCATCTGAAAAGGCTCTAGTTCTCTCTGCATGCACCAAAAATGATAAACAAGTGATGAGTGTACACATTTGGCTATGTAGTATTTATTCTGATAAGTATCTCTGCCCTTTGAAAGCAGAAATGGCAATGTTAGCTGGTAGTAATCGCTTAGGAAGATGACATATTTAACAACTGATGAGGTTTATCCTATTCTTGCACATGTGCAGAGTGACTTTTATGTTTTTAAATAGGTGCAAACTGGATTTTGTGAATGTTAAGGGAATTCTCCAGGTCCCCTGAACAGTGAACTATGCTGTAGAAGGCTGTGATCCAGGTAGTGGAGATGAGTGTAGTAGCAGCATGATCTACTACGCCTGGTGATCTGCAGATTTGGACCTACTGGAGAAATGTAGGCTTAGGAACCGAAACTGTTATGTTTTACACAACCACTTTGCTTAATGGAACAGGCTGGAAAATGGATCTTTGTCCTTAATGGGTCAATTATGCTTGTGATTGACCCATTAAAGTAACGTGAGTGTTTTGAGCAGGATGAAATTCTGAAAGCAAATGTAAACCTAATAGACAAAAGTTGATAAAATTGGAAGGCTCAGTTGATTTTTAATGCCAGAAACCTTGGAAATCTCTGAACTAAAAGTCTTTCAGGGGGAAAAGAGAGATTTTCTGTGTGTGTGGGGAAAGGATTCATGGGATTTTTCATGTTAGGAAAACTGAATCAGCTGTAAAATTCCATTCTTGGGGGCGAACTCTGTGAACTTACATGGAACATAAGCCAGGGCAATCTCTAAGCTATGTCACGGGTCTAACACTTCATAGAGGAAAGCATTCGCATTTTTCATGAAGTTGGAATGGGGTCCCAACAGTGTTTTCTTTGAGTTGCTCTTGTCAGGAGGAATAGAGCTTTTAGTGAAAATGACAGTGTCAGACTAGTGAGACTTGTATTATCATTCTTAAAGAGTGCGTTAGGGAGCTGTACAGATGACAGAGTTTGTGATACTGATGTGATTTAACAGAAATGGCCTCAGTTTTCTAAGCTGTTCCTTCAGCTGTTTCAATGTGTTTCTTCAGGTATTTAATAACTCCAGCACATCACATTTGCTGCAAGACCAAAGCACATTCTTTGTTCTGATATTTGTACAGCCTTTGGTATCCTGAGTATTTAAAAATCAATTTTAATGCTTTTGAAATAACTGGTTGTTCGTTATTCTCTTTCAATTTCAGCCTCTTTTACCTTCTCCACTTCAATTTATGCTCCTTAGTGCTCCCCAAATCTCAGCAAACCTTGATCTTTCTTAGCCAAAGAGGAAAATGAATCCCAGGATGGAGAGAGATGCTCGGTAGGACATCCCCATGAGACAAACTTGTCCCACCTTGCCAGGCAGCAGCTGCTGAGCACCCCACAGCACCCCAGTGTCCCTCCAGGGTGTTACTGAGCATTTTTTATGTACTAGAAGATGCAAATCCAAACCCAAGTCTACCGCCTGCCAGGCCAAGCATAGATGCAGGAGAGGGCTGCGCAAACAGAGGCTCAGCCTAGCTCTTGGACTTGAACTGGGCCTGGGCTTGCTTTAGAGTAAACAAGGGTTTAGGAGATGAAAGAGGAGAAGCTCTACGTCTAATAGCTCGCTTGGTCACATCTTTGGGACAACAGTAAGGCATGATCTAGCTCCAGGCATGTGGCTGAAAGTATGCAGAAGCAGAGCTGGCCCTGGGCTTGTCCTTTGGAGCTTCAGTTGCCTGGAGACCTGAGCTTTCTCCAGTACTGGTCCCTTGATGAGTCTTTCTGACCCTTTGTGTGTCTTCAAATGAACACAAGAAGACATACTTAAGCTCTTGAAATTAGACTAGTTTCTTGCTTTTGCATATGTTAATCTAGATGAATTTGTTTACCAAGTCCAACATGACTCTTTTAATTTGTGGTATAACAGAGCAGAGTATCACCACATTCATTACAGGGGAGGTGCAATTAACCCGAACAGCTAAATTATTATTTCAATACATTGTTTGGGTCCTGATATTTTTTCTTTCCATTATTAGGATCACTGAAGAACAACTTTCAGCTGAACTTTCAAATATGTTTTTCGTCATGGTTTAGAACCGGATTTTGTCCAATAGAATCTGAATAACCAGATATGTCTGTTTAGAGAGACCTATTTTAATTCTCCTTTGGTGACCTTACACAGGCACTCAAGAAGGACAGAATGAAGCAGTTTTAACTCCAAGTGCATCAGAGTTTTAGGCTGAGTTTAATTTTGGTGTTTCCATTTTGCTGGGGTTGAAAGAATACTAAAAGCTAAAGTGCTTTTAGAGAGAAACAGCAGGAAGACACATTTTCTGAGTCCTGCAGTGAGGATTATGGTTGTTATGGTTACTAGATTAGCTGTATTGCTTCCACGTCTGAATTCATCTAGAGTCTCACCCCCACTGGAGGATATGGATTTCCATCCTACAAGATGTACCTTGGCAAATTGGTCCACTCCTTTGTCGCCATTCAGAAATAAAGGGCCCACAGTGATCTCTTTTGTCACAATTGTTTCAGGCTCTCTAGCTGCATCTGTGGGCTCCAGGTGTGTTATGGTTATGGCAGTTGATTGAAATGACTCAGAAATTATACTTCTCGGAACAGAGCACTGTTACTTAATAAATCCAAGAGCAGAATATGAAGGATAAGGATATAAACTACAAATCCCATATCAATATTCCCTTAGGAAAATATTTTCTCATTATTTTATGAAGAAGTTTAGTGCGTTTCTGATCTGCACTTTTATTAGCACACTTAAAAGGGAACTTTAGAGACAAACATCTTTGAGCAAGAAGGATCAGCAGAGAAATATACTTTCAGCAAAAGGATCTTTTTTAGTTTCAACTGGGACTAAAACAAGCTGGCTGCACAAGAACAGCCTGTGGAAAAGCTGCATGGAGAACAGGAGGCCTTGAACCATAACGTAAGTCTCAAAATGCTTGAAAACAGTGAGGGATTTAGGTGGAGAAATGCAAAGAGGACTTTTATTGCTGTCTCCTTTCTCTTACTTACCTAACTTCTGAAAATCCTCCTTCTCCTCTCTGTAGGGCTAATATGTTAGAAAGATCAATGTCCTTTGATCTCTTGAAAGCAAACCTTGTTAACCCAGCCCTGACATACAGGGCTAGATTGGATTCCTTTACCTACACTTGTGTGTTTTCTTCTATCTTCAGAGTATTGTTCTCCTCTCTAGAGATCAATTTGCCTCTGGTGATTTATCTCTGCTTCCAGGCATGCAGCATTTCAGTGCTTTCACTGCAGCACAAGTATTGAACACTCCAGATGTGACTTTACCACCTTAAATCCCTGGACCCAAACCTCATCCTTCCCAGTTCTTCAGGGTTCTTAGTACCTTCCTGCAGGTGTTAAAGGGTCTTTATTGATTGAGTATGAAATGAATGGTACTGCACTTGAGTCTTCTGATGTGTTTTGCATCAGCTTCCAGTTTGCATTCCTGGGTGTATCCACATCCCTCTATTGAAGCTGTTGGTAGGATTCATATGCTTATGACATTAGCTGAGGGACAGCTGGGGCGGACACATATTAAGAGGTGTAACAAGTGGCCTGAGGGATTAACATCTTGTGTCAAAATAATCTGTTGAAATCAGGTAGCGATCAAACCTTGTCATCCGGACATCTGCTTCGGCTTTCAGAGGACTGAGTCTCTTCCAGCCTGACACAAGTGTTGATTATAAAGCTGACTGCAGAACAAGCTTTGTGAGAGGCACAGTTTAAAGGCTTCCTCCCCATGCGCATGCTTAGAGTTCTTCACTCACAAATAGAAAGCTGGGATGTTGCTCTGCTGGTTGATGAGATCCATAATGGGAGGGAATCTGAGATACAACAGTGTTTAGCTAAACCATCACACATAGTGAACCCAGTAGTCCATGTTCAGAAACACAACTGAACTGTGACTAGCGGTGATGAGCCAAAGTTTCAGCTTTTAGTTTAAGAAGTATCATCTCCAGAAGCATAGATGCTCTCTGACCATGAAATCATTTAAAACAGTAGCTTGTACCCAGAGAGGTGCAGCTCCTGCTGACAATAGACTCCATTGCTGCAGAGCTCATGTGGGCTGGTAATTTGATTTTGCAATTTCCTTTGGGCAGTGGGATTATGAGGATAGAGAAGAAACAAACTGGAGAATGGGAGCATTGAAGATGGCGGAGACTTTGCTTTTTCAGCTTCTCATTCTTTTCTAATTATTTGCCCTTCTATGGCAGTGATAGCTTCACTGGCAAATGGAAACTGAGGGAAACACGAACAAGGAGACTAAAGGGTCAATCTTGCAAGTAATTACACATCTCTGTGGACCATAGGGAAGCATGTTGGTGTCCAGCATATTGCAAATCAGACCCTAGAGTGTCCCAAACAAACATGTAGTCTCATAAAGCCTGTTCATGTTTCAGGAGGGTTATAAAGTACAGAAATGACATTGCAGATATTAACCAAATGATCTGGTCATATCGCTCTATTATAAATAATGTTCAGTGTCATTGGGATATTTTTATGGAATCACTAAGAATCACAGCTGTTTGTCTGTGATTATTGCAATGTATAAACCAGATGTATTTCAATGATTTTTAATGTTTCTACAATATTAAAGAATCAATTTGTTTAGAAAAATTAATGTCTAAGACTTATTTTTATGTTTCAAATTAACATTAAGTATCTGAACTCATAGTGAATTCTCTTGTTGATTACATTTCTGAGCTCCTGGCAGCC
The DNA here is from genome assembly GCA_002631895.1 of Agapornis roseicollis. Lineage (NCBI taxonomy): Eukaryota > Metazoa > Chordata > Aves > Psittaciformes > Psittacidae > Agapornis > Agapornis roseicollis. The sequence continues at coordinate 291,204 of NDXB01009862.1, forward strand.
AGCATGATACAGTAGACCAGAATGATGCTCTTGAATCATCTGTGTAAAGCAGTGCTCCTCAGCTATTTCCTTTGCCGTGGTAATGTGATTACCTGGGTTTCTGAGACTTACTTGGACAACAAACAGGCTCCAGATCCTGCATCAGATAGGCGGAGGCTGGTAAATGTGGTTTAAAAGGAGAAACAGGTAAATTACCCTGCTAGTTCAAATTGGAAAAAAAGAGTACTAATGAATATTAACTTCTATTTAAAATAGCTCCACTCCTAAACCTGTAATTCTACCGACTGCATGCTGTGAATAGAGCAATTAACTATAAAATAAAAGCTGCTAAAAGCTTGTGTTATGGGGGATAGGTTATGTGACTCAAACTTGAAGGAGGGAGCCAGAGGTTTGCCTAATTGTTTGACTACAGGATGGAAACCCTGAGGAGGAAAAATGTAATATGAAGCAATTTCAATGACAGAATGTTGAGAAAAGGATTTGGGAATCCATTGCACAGCTCTAAAGTCAAAGTCCTGAAGCTGGTATTAGAAATGGTTTTTGTTGGGTAAGTTCACTCCCTTTCCCCAGGGTTTGAATGTTATTTTGGTAGGAGTTGCTTTTTCTATCGAGGTATTTCTCCCACCCTGGATGATTTTTAATGCTCCTTTGTAATGGCTTTGCTTGTGCTGGTTTTGTTAATGACCATCCATGTTTCCTTTCCAAAGGCTATAATAACCTAGCCATGGAACATCACCACAAACTGCTGCACGTGTCAACTTAGAAATGAGTTCCCAATATGCAGAAGGTGAATTCAGCCTGTATGAGTTATGACTCTATACATACACTGAAGGGCAAACTTTCTTGTTGTATTTGGATCGCAGGTCACTGGGCTCTGATGTGAGTTACTTCCTCGAATGAATATCAATAGAGTTGACTCTAAACTTCCACATGGCTGCTGCTGCATCAAATATGTAGTTTATTGGACCTGCGTTATCAATGCAAGGCAAGCTCCTGGCATGAGGAAAGGCTAATCCCTTCCCAACTGCAGGGTACATGGTTAGCTCAAATACGTAGATTTCACTTAGTTTTGGAAAGAGTTATTCACAGTCTCGGTGTTCTGAGGCTACACAGTGTGTAGTGAGAACACCTCGTTCAAGCAAACTCAAAGCTCATAAACTCTAAGGAGGAATATTTGACAGATTTATGGCATTCCATTGGCAGCTTTTATTGTTCAGATTGACTGAGCTACCTGAGACACAAGTCTCGTTTTAACCTTTCAGGCAGCAGACACAGAGGTTGACAGTCTCAGTGTGTCATATCTGTTTCAAGGTGTGCTGGTGAGACAACTGAAACAGATGAGATATTTCTTGTATGTAATGTGAAATTGTAAAACGTTTTGGTCTGCTGCTTGTGAAGGTGCCTGGGTATTTAATCAATCCAAGTGGCACAATCGATTGCGATTGCTGTTCTCAAAGTCCGGGTCATGCTCATGTTACATTGCTGAGTTTGGTTCTGGTGTATTTTGTAATAAAGCCACAAGTAGGATTAGTACTGAGGAAAGCTCTCATCAAGAGCCTTGCTATAACAACATAGCTATTCAGTTCTCCCTGTCCAGCTGTGGCCAGTCCGTTATAAAGTCTACAGAATCTCAGCAGCGCCTGTTTGTCCTCTCCTTGCAGGTGTAACTTTCCTCAGCTGTTCAAGGAAGTGGGATCTTCTGGTCCAGCAATCCCTCACCCTCCAAACAAAGACTAACCCTGCTCCATGGAGAGACCCTTGTAACTTAGGCACCCAGTTTCAAGCTTGAACCATGAGTACTCATCATGGGTTTGTGCCAGTAGGAGGAACAGATCCCTAAGCTTTATGCAGTGTTCCAAATCCAGCCATTCCTGGCTTAATCAAAACAATAACATCAATTCTTTTCTTGCTCAAGTGTTTTTCCTGTTCTGAAGGATTTTTGGCTGCAAGTCACAGTGTTCCAAGAAGATCACCCATTGTCTGCATGACTTCTTAAACTCCAGGAGTCCTTTCTGCTCTCAGCTTCTGTTTAGCTATGCTGTTGATACAGCAAAAAGAGCTTCTTCTTTCTCTGAATTTCTGTCGTTCTTTCTTTTTCCTCTGGGAATCCCTCCCAAGTGGCAATGCTTCTGTACTTGTAACAGCTATTTTTACTCTACTGGGGTGTGTGTGTTTATAGGGGGTGGTTTAACCCCCCTAGAAGAGACATTAGAGAAAATAGGAATTTAACATGAGCTGCACATAGCTGTTCTCCCAGGCAGGATTCATTGAGTTAGCATTCCTTCATGCTGATCTAGACAGATTCATGAGTTGTGTGCAGGTTCCTGAGACACACAGCAACACATACTCATAATAAATGGAACCATCAGTTTGTACTACTTTGCTCAGATAGATATCTAGAGGTAATCCAAATTAATGTAATCCAAGTTCCATATTTAATGTCAACGGTTCAATTAAAAGTGAATTAGCATGTCTTTTATACAAGGTTGCTTATCTGAATAAGGGTTTGGCTTTCTTTAAAGCATGCAGGTGTTGTCTTGTGACCAGGGTATCTTGCAGTGTATCTAAAGTGAGACGAGAGAAAGCCCTATAACTCTTGCCTCACTTACATGATAAATATAGCAGAAGAGGCTTATCTCCAGAGACATCATTCGCCTTCAGTTACTAGGATGGTTGGTTTTGATTTCTCTACCTTCAGAATGCCTTTGGTGCTTTTTAACTTCTAAGTTTTAAATGATTAACGATATCATATGTGAGCTAATTTTGCTGGGATTCCTTTACTCTCTTAGGTTTTCCTGGTTCTCCATGTCTGGTTACAGTACAAGTATCACCTTCCTTTGACTGAGTGTTGTTCCAGATCATTCTGCTGCTTTTTCTGATAGAAGACTGGAAACATAAAGAAACCAAAGTTCAATTCCAGTAAAGCACTGAAGTAACTTTATTTAATTAAACTATGTCAGTTCTCTGCAGAACATTTATGATGAGACATTATTTTACTTCAAATTTCAGGGAAAAGAGACAAAATTTCTAGTTCTACAATTCCAGTTGGCGTTGAAATGCAAGCAGAAATGGAAGAACAGCAAACCTAACACAAAATCCCCCAGCTGCTAAGAGGTCCAGAGATAATTTTTGTCTGTCTTTTCTCTCTTTATAGTAATAAGTTTACTTAGTTTTAGATACCTAGATACTTATGAGGGGCTATTTACAGAAATATTGCATGGATGAAGAGAAATAAAGTGCATTGATTGATGTTAGGATAATAGGAACAATCTCATGTGAGTGTCCCTTGTCCCTAAACTTCAGAATGTGTTAAATACATCACATTCTATCCTCTATGACTTGCAGTTTGCCATATTGCATTTATGCCAGCTCATTGTTCATTTTTTATATGATTCTAAGTAAGTTGTCACAGAACCGGGCCACAATAGCTGCAGATTTAGGAACAGCCACCTAGAATGTAAATCAACACTCTGCAGAGTGGTAGAAATTTGCAGGAGTCATTTATTTTCAGCTCTGAATTTGGGTAGATAAAGGTAATACTGGTTTTCTTTAAAAGTACTTTGGACTTTTCCACTTCATTCTTGTGATTTTCCTGTTCAATCTTTTAGGTTTTTAATGGGGGTTGTATCTATGATTCCTCTTATTGCTTTTCTCATTATTTTAACTTAAAAGGTTAGTTTTTCTGCTTCCAACCGTGATAATATGAAAATGCATCTCTCCTGCAGGGAATTAGTAAGTTCCGTTGGGTAAGACCTGGCACATGCTCACACTGGATTCGTTTCTTTCAAATGAACAGTTATCAGAACGACAAGGAAGTGAACAGCCTGTGTGTTTCTGGAGCTGCTGAATATGAAACAGCTGAGAATCATTTGGGTCAGCAGTAACAGATTAATCACAGCTAGTCTGGCTGCCTAGAAGGTAGGTGTCTGATCCTAGCTGGTGGCCCAACATCCCATTATGGAAAGTGAGATGGAGAGAGAAAACACCACCCTAAAGGTTGTCTACGCCTACTGCAGCTGGAAATGAATCACCAGCTCTCCTCCACAGATTACAGAACACCTGGATAACTTACTGAGGTTGGATAGCTACAGCTAAAGAGGATGAATCCCATTTTCTCTCTGTTGGGGTGTATTTGACTCAGCCATCCTGCAATTTATGTGCACTATAAATCAAATACACTGCTCCCCCTTGGTGTCCAGCGATGTGGAATATAAAGCCAGAAGAGACCATTTGATCATGTGCTATGCTGTGGAGCTGTTAAATTTCTGGAGCATTTGTCATTCTGGACCCAATATCCTGAATATCCAATGTCCTAAAGTACAATTTGTGGTTTGGGCTGAGGTGTGTTTTTCAGGAAGGCACATCAAGGCTTGCTAAAGTGGTTGGAAGGAATGGAGACTGATGAGCATTTTGGAAAGAGTAGAAAAGATCTTGAGCATTTTGCATGAATTAACTCTTCTTTTGTTTTCCTTTTGTTTGAGTTTGGCAACAGCTTACTGCTTGAAAAATACCCCGTCAGCATAGATTTCATGCCCATGAAAGAATTCGTTGCTTTTTTGCTTGTCTGTTTTAAATTTCAGTTAGCTCTGTTTGCAATGTGGTTCTGATTGCTCTATGCTACTGGCCTTACCTGATCAATGGCTGATACTCATTTCTGCTATTTTATACTTTCACTTATTCATGGAAATGTTGACTCTAAATGCTTCCATTTACCTTCAGATAACATGGTTTTTAGGTCTCTCAAATGACATATTCTTATAGTTGTTATGTCATTCGAGTCCTGATTCAGTTGACTAAATACAAAGATCTAATACCTTTTTGTGTCACTTTATTGGCCACCAGCTGTCACTCCAAGAGGCTTTTGGTCTTCCCTAGGTCCTGCATCCTATCTGCTAACCCCATGTGAATGACTTAAAGCTATAAAGTGTCTAAAGTATGCTAGTTGGCTATGTTTAGAGTGCTGAATTCATCCCTTACTATCATATAGCACTAGCTTTTTAATAGTTATATCACACAGCCCTGACGTACAAACATGGTGATTGCATTTGCCAATTCAAAGGTGTTAACATCTGCCATCTGGTGAGGCAGGAAATGATTATGTGCAAAGGAAAGGAGAGTAGGTTAAATCACCTCATTCTGGCCTTCTGTTAAGAAGTTATCTGCAGTCTTTAGAAACAAATTATTTTCTTCTAGTACCTGATAGTCCTGGTGTTAAAGTAGGAAATTCTCTTTTGCCAGAGGGGTAATTTCATTTTGCATATACCTGGAAAACCTGCTGAAGGAGTAACACTTCCTGCTCTGCAGTGTTGTTCAGTGGGCAGTTATAGGCCTCCACCATGGCTCTTCTGGCTCTTTCACATGGCCTAGAGGAAAAAATAATATGTAAAAACCATCATGCAGATGGAGGCAGGAAGGACTTTTGCTCACAGATGCAGCAGACCACTACCTACAAGTGGGGGAAAAGTATGCTCTGCATCAGTTTCCTTCCTTATGGCCAGCTGGGACCATCTGCTCTGCATTCCCACACTGGCTTACCCAGAGTTTAGGAGGATAGGAGAGAAAAGGATCTGGATCTTGGTTGTTTGGTGTTTGCTTTCTCAGAGGAGCAAAGGCAATGTACATTGCTTGCTTGCAGCACCTCCAGCTGCAGCGTGTCTTGAGTAGTCGGAGCAGTGAAGGCTCAGGGTCCTCCTGTCATACGGCCTGGTGCACTTATGCAGACCAAGCCATGATTTATGGTTAAACCCTCATTCCTTTTAGGAGAATTGCAATGCAGAACATGTTTATTGCTTTAGGTAGGTCCGCATGTGATTTGGAAAAGGTGTGTTTATTGTTATTGGCATTTGTATGCCTGATGAGAGTCCTAGAATGATTGGGTCAGAATGGACCTCAACGACCATCTAGTTCCACCTCCCCTGCCACGAGCTGACTCATTTATATTTTCTGACATGAAGGCAAATATCAGCCAAGAAGGTTTTTATTTCTTTCAGTCTGGCTGGTTGGGTATTTCTGGTCAGTGCTGGTGAAGATGGTGTAAAATTCAGTTGGTGTGTCTTGTCATTTCTCAGGAGCGATTGTGAGTGTGTAGTGGATCTGAAGCAGAAAATAATTGTCAGTGCCAAACTGATATTTCCATGTAAACTCTAATGACCATTGAAAAAACTGCTATATAAATTAGATTATTCATTTATGTCCAAATCTAGGAGCATTTCAAGTCAAACTAATATAAGTCCTGAATTAACTCCTTTAAGTCCTGGCCCCATCACAGCTTTTCAACCTTTCCTTCTTGAGGAAGGCATTTGCTAAGAGGTCATTGAGCAGTTCATGTCTGGCTCAGATTAATAGAGCTTTATAGAAAGTTCTGTTGAATCTACACACAGAAGTTTCTGTGAAAGAACTGTATCTATCAAGTGCTGTGTAAATCTTGGTCACAAAATTCATGAGATATTCATTATGATGTTCATTAAAGGAGGCTTATAAGAAAGATAGGGACAGAGTTTTCAGTAAGGCTTGTAGCAACAGGACAAGGTGTAATGTTTTTAAACTAAAGGACTGTATATTCAGACTAGATATAGGAAAAAAGTTTTTTACTGTGAGGGTAGTGAAACACTGGCACAGGTTGCCCACAGAGGCTTTAGGTGCCCCATCCCTGGAAATATTCAAGATCAGGTTGGATGGGGCTTTGAGCAACCTGATCTAGTTGAAGATGTCCATGTCCATGCCCATTGTGGCGGGGTGGACTGATGTCCCTAAGGACAATTGAACATTCTATGTAATATCTGGAATTCTAAAATTGATTTTGTGCTAGTAGTACTCACTAACCAGATCTTGAAGTCCAATGGACATGATTTTCCTGCCCTTTTATCTATGTGTGAAAAATCACTATTCTGAATAAGAATACAATCTTGGTCTTCAGTATTTTTGCTGTAATGTCACCACCATTGAGGATCTGGTTTAATACCACTTGAGGACAGACAATAGAGGGATTGTGATCCATTTTAATGGACTTTGAGGTAGAGGCTTACAGAATAGCTGAACAAATTGCTAGCATTTCAGGAAAGCCACAGGTCATAGAGCTGGATTTGGCAGTGTGTAATTAATTACTGAAATTCAATATCATTTTGCACAATATTTGGCTCTTCACATAAAAAAGCAGGTTGGTTTTTTTTAATGTTCCTATACACCATTGCAAGACGTTTTAAAAGTCATTGACATGAACCAGAAGTCTTTTGTTATGTTCAGAATTGACTGTGTTTGGGGTTTTTTTATCCCCATCAGGGGATAATGAAAACAGTTGGAGTTAAAGTATTATAACTCAAAAATATTCAGTGGCATATTTCTCTCTCAGTATGATATGTCTAGTGGAAATGAGTTGTACAATGTTGAGATGATCAACAGCAGTTGTATAGCAATGGTCCTGAAATGTGAGATAGAAAATCCCTAACCTCCTCTGCTCACAGAGTTCATCTCCAAACCAGTAGGTGGTCCCCTATTCAATATGGTATTTAGACCCATCAAGTCATAAATATTTACATAAAAAGATGCCCCATTCACCATTACACCAAAAATCTATGCAGTCATTAGATTGATAGGATATCTATTTAGTAATCGTGCATACAAATGCCACATTAACTTCACGTCCTTGACAAACTCTTGCCTAGTGAATCCATGAGGAGAACAGCAAATCCAGTGTATAGTTTTCAATTTCTCCAAAATCAGAGTCAGAAAATACTTTGGAAATTGATTTCCTGATCTGCTAAATCTCAGTTTAGTGACTCTGACAATGTTTTGGGACTTATCATGGGATCGTAGAATAGTTTGGATTGGAAAGGAACTTAAGATCATCCAGTTCCAACCCCCCTGCCATGGGCAGGGACACCTCACACTAAACCATATTGCCCAAGGCTCTGTCCAACCTGGCCTTGAACACCTCCAGGGATGGAGCATTTACCACTTCTTTGGGCAAACTGTGCCAGCACCTCAGCACCCCTCACAGTAAAGAACTTCCTCTTTATATCTAACCTGAACTTCCTCTTTATATCTAACCTGAACTTCCTCTGTTTATGTTCGATCATGTCAAACCTTGTCTTATTACTACAGNGCAAACTGTGCCAGCACCTCAGCACCCCTCACAGTAAAGAACTTCCTCTTTATATCTAACCTGAACTTCCTCTTTATATCTAACCTGAACTTCCTCTGTTTATGTTCGATCATGTCAAACCTTGTCTTATTACTACAGTCCCTAATGAAGTCCCTCCCCAGCATCCTTATGAGATCCCTTCAGATACTGGAAGGCTGCTATGAGGTCTCCACGCAACCTTCTCTTCCCCAGGCTGAA
>NDXB01009863.1:0-14938 GCA_002631895.1 Agapornis roseicollis
ACGTTCCAAATAACATTTGCTGAGGTGAGCAGCTCCACGGAGGAGCCTTCAGCACCGGTGCGAGGGAAAACCCCGCGTCCCCGACCCTCAGCTCCGACCGCCGAGAGGCATCCTCGACCCCCGCCAGGCCTCGCCCAGGAGCCGGCAGCTCCGCTGAGGCGAGCAGGGACTCACAGGGGGCGGAGCCAGCAGGGAGGCCCCGCCCCGAGCGGAGCAGGGGCGCGGCGCGGCGGTTGGCGCGGGCAGCGCGAGCGGGCACTGAGCCGGTGGGGGGGGAGCGCTCGGCTCAGGGCCAGGGCCGGCGCTGGGAGCTCTGCACTGACTGCACCGGCGGCGGCAGCGTCGGCACCGGCCAGAGCCGAGGGGAGGCTGCAGCGCAGAGCTCGGGGTGCGGAGAGTGCCTGCACCGGTCTGGGGAGGGAACGGTGCGCAATGGGCAGGGCTGCACTCGGTGCGCAGTGGTGGAGGTCGTCCTGCAGCAGGGCCTGAGCTGCGGGACGCTGTCGGTAGAGAAAAGGTGTCAGGGAAGGTGAGCAGGACAGCTTGCTCCAGGCCCAGACTAACAAGGGGCCCAGAAGCATACATGACACCACCTACAGAAAAGAACGAGGGTGTTAATCCAGGAAGCTGGGAGCTAGTAATGATATAAAGGAAAAAGGAGGAACCTTTTCTATCCTGCAGTAGAGTCCCAACGCCAGCCCTCTCTCAAATACTAGTTTTTAAAAATGCCTGAGTTGTTTCTTTCAGAGAAACAGAAGCAAACACAAGAGCCTGAGAACAACCACGCTCCATCAGGAGTCCATCTGGCCCAGTACTGTCTCTCCAGCGGCACCCCGTGCATGCCTAAAGGTGAGTAGATGAGGAGTGCAGGTCTACTTCTGCCAGGGTCCGGAGGGTGTTCATAGGCCTCAATGATTGGGACTGGCCTCCCCTGGGACCTGCACTGCAGGTGGCCCTCCGACCTAGGTCAGAGCTTGTCATGCAGAACTATATGCATAACATATCATAGCTGTTCTGTTGTGTTCCATTCACTTCTGTTCCATTCCACTGCATTGCATTCCATCCCATCCAGTCCCGTTCCGTTCTGTTCTGTTCCTTTCCATCAAATTCCCTTCTGTTTTATTACATCCCATTCCGTTCCATTCCATCCCATTTTCTGCACTCAGGATAAGTTTTCTAATGATGTGACCATTATTTACCCGGAATGCCAAGGGGTTTTCAGCACCAAAACCACTTTCAAAGACACAGATCAGACACAATTCAGGTTACAGGTGAAAAGAATATTTTATTCATTTAAAAATAAAGTTATTTATCTTCATTTTAGTTTAGTTTAGTTAAGTTAATTTTAGGCTAGTCTAGATGATATTTTCTTGTTCTAAGTCTTGCGCAGCTGATGCTCACAAGTACTAACCCGATGCCCATGCGTAGCCAGCAACAGGCTGACACATCCTTCAGTCTAGCTGGAAAAACCCTCCCGTGCAGCCTAACAAAGTACCAAAGCCGTGACAGGAGCGGTGTTGTGGTGGTAGGAGAGCAGTGCGAGAAAGAACCCAGCCAGAATGTGCCGGGGAAGAACTGACAAGGGGGATGCTCAATGCCACAGAGAGAACCAGCAAGTCCCGGGGCCATGCTGGGGCCACGCTGGGAGTGCAGAAGGCTTCCTTCCCCCAGATGCGGGCCATGAGGGCCACCTGCGTGGAGCATGAGCAGCGGACTTTGGGCTACAATAGCCCAGAGGAGCCCCCTGAAGGGGCTGTGCTCGGCTGCGAAGGAGGCAAAAAACCCCGGGGACACTTGCTAGTCCACCTGGGGGCAAAAAAGCCCTTCCACCCCCCCAGCTGCAGGACACGAGGGGCTGCCTTCGTGGTGCATGAGCACCAGGTGATAACACAGAGCGCCAGGACCAGAGGAGCCCTGAGAAGTGCTCATGCTCAGTGCTCAGAGGAAGGCAAAAAAAACCCAGGCACCGGTGCCAGTCTGACCTGGGGGAAAATTCCTTCTTGACCCCAGCGCTGGCGATCGGCTACCCCCTGAGCACGGCAGCAAGGCCTGCTCCCAGTGCATGGGCTGGTTATGCCCCTGAGGGGACAAGGGGACTCTGGCACTGCCTGGTCTGCCTCCCCCTGGAGCCATCTCAGGGGCTCCCAAGAACAGCAAAATGCTGCTGGCCTGATCTAGCCTGGGAGCAAGAACCCTTCCAGCTCCAAAGCACTGGCACAGGGCACTGGGCTTTATAGTGCCCCAGAGCACTGCGATGCTGCGTTGACGGGTGCTGTCATGACGGGTGTGACAGGGGCCCCGCAGCCCTGCCCACCGCAGCCCTGCTGCCGCTGCCCCTTTGCCCTGTGTGCTTTGGAGAAAGGCCTTTGTGGTACTGGCCCTGAGGCAGTGCCTGTGCCCAGGAGGCCCAGGGGGATGTCCCTGCCCATGGCGGCCACACACTGGGCACCGCTGTGGGCTGTCCCTCTACAGTAATCCGTATGTCCAGACTGTATCAATAAAGGCTTTTATACCCTGTACGGCCATATGAGTGTGGCAATCCCAGAGATGAAAGAAAGAAAGAACCAGGTTTTGGTTCCCTCTGCATGAATGTCCTGGGTTCAGCAGTAGCAGTCATTTTTCTCCTTCTTAGTAGCTGGTGCAGTGCTGTGTTTTTGACTTTCAGCCTAGGAACAGCACTGGTAACACTGATGTTTTTAGTTGTTGCACAATAATGTTTACTCTGACCAAGGATTTTGTGAGTCTCATGTTCTGCCAGGGAAGAGGGGAAGCCTGGAGGAAGCAGAGACAGGACACCTGATCCAAACTGACCAAAGAGGTATTCCATACCACAGCACGGTGGTCATGCCCAGGATGTAGAACTGGGAGCAGTCACCCAGAAGGTACAGATGGCCCCTCAGTCCTATGTCTGAACTTGTCATGCAGATCAATATTCTATAGCCCCATCATTGAACAAGAGACTGGATTTTTCCTCAGTGAAGCTGTGTTGGCTGTTACCTACCACCTGTATATACACAAAATTAATTTCCAAGTAGTTTTACTGGGTCATATGATACAAATGATATGGCATGATAGATTTCCATGAGTGTCGAAGACTGGGTGTACTGGAGGAGATAAAATCAGGATAGAATACATCACTTAGGGACAAAAGTTTCCCAAATCAGACTACTGTTCAAGTTTAGGTGGAGTCTACCTGACAGATAATATATACCTTTTTCCTCCCCAGTTCAAATCATCAAGGGGCGTAACAAAAGAACTCTTATACCTTCATAACAGAGATGGGTCTGGCACTCTGCTGGCTAGTAAGGTGTCCCCAGGACACTGGGAACATCAGTCTCTGACTAATATTTTGCTGCTGTGACATCTATGCACCTGGGAATGCATTGCTAAGGTTTCATAGTTTTGAAATACATTCTTGTTTTTTATGTCGATTAGTGTGCTCAACATAGCAGCAATTCAGAATTTTAATGCTCCATGATTCACTATTGCCTGCTATTTATTTAATCCCTATCTCATGCTAATAATTGTTGCAGATATTAAAAAAATACATTGTTGTATCTTTCAGCAAATGATCAGTGTCAAACAAATCATTTTGCTGACAAAAAGTGATACTGCTTATATGAAGCTCTCAGACACTTGAAGGTGGAGTAAGAAGAATTAGGATCTAACAGAGATTTGATCGCTGTCATCTCAGCAACAAGATGTTGACAGCTAGAATAAATAACTTCTCAGGAGCAACTTGCTAAACTGGGTTAAAAGAGGATCTGTAATGATGCACCCCCCTCTAATACCTCCTGCCAATCAGATTATATTTTATTACTCAGCTGAACTATACAGCGTGATTCAGTTTGTGCTAAACTGGAGGGGGTCACAAGATACAAACACTCATATTTTCTGAAAGCATTTTGGCAGAAAATGTGGGTAAGAACAAGAGCATGCTGGTGTTAGGAGAAGACAAAAGTCTTCATGAGAGTTACTTAGGTCTAGCAGAGTGCTGGTCTAAGACCAAGAGGCCACACTTTGCAATCTAAAAAATGTTCCCTGTGCTTCTGTGGGCCACATCAAGAAAACCTCTGAAAGTATTATATATACCTCAGCTCATACTACCATTGAAAATGTTTGAGTGTAAGTTATGGGGCACTATCAGCCATTTCCAGCAAGTAAAAGTCCTTCCTGAAAACTGTATGAATGGGAAAACGTGAACTACCAAATTCAAACGCACGCAAATGGCCCACAAGAAATGGACAGCGTTGGTCAGAAAAGGGCTGTAGGACCAGAACAGGCATGGTAATTCTGCAGCAATACTAGTGCTAGAGTTCTGAGCAAATTATATTGTATCTTGTAATTTAGAACGCTACACCTACTTTCACAGACTCTCAGAGGGTATAGCTAAAAGGAGCTACTAGTTCTTAAGCAGTTTTTTACTATGCAGCACCCTCTGTTTGTAAAGATGCATTTATACATTATAGTCAGTATACATTAGTTTTCTTGCTGGTAACTGGACAAAAAGACATTCTGCATGTGTTTTCTCCAGCTTTCAAATTGCTGTATTGTTTCTCTGTGTTTGCTTTCAAACCAGCTTATAAATATGTAGATACCAGAACTGAATGCCAATTTTTGCAATAATCCTTACTGATACTGGGTTCAAAACCAAAATCAACATTCTCCTCTTAGTGAGTGACACTTTTTTAACAGGAGGTGTTTTTCCTTTCTGACTCTGCATCTTTGTGACATTGAAGCCAAAAAATAGGCCCACAGGCTAAAGCTCAAGGAGAGGGTATCTTCCACAGCATGCTGGTGCTCGGACGTTTCCACTGAAAGCAAAAGATTAACTTCCAGTCAGTGTGATGGATTCAAATCCAAGTTTTTATGTTTTAAAAACCCTGTTTTACTGACTGTAGTCTAATTTGAAATAGTAGTCCTTTGAAGCAGTGCTGCTGCATTGCAAAAACCAGACTGGAAGATGCAGAAGACATCTCGTGCTGGACAACACAGGCTTTCTCAACATGGCAACTTACAGCTTTGCAGGAAGTCTTATGTTGCCATGTCTCCTTCAACAGTAGCCTCTGTTCCACACACACAGAGCTCTGTGTATTTTTTCATTAATTAAAATACCTGGCTGTCCTGCTTAATTCCTGTTTACCATTGCACTGCCATTTGTATCAACACCAGTGGCTTTAGCAATGATTTTGTGTATAATCATGGATGAAATCACTAAGTAGTAAATAATCAATGATCTGTGAGGAAGTTCCTGTAGAAGCACAATCCCAGTCACCACTGCTAATAACCCATATGCAAGCATTTTAGGAGATTAATCCTTAAAACTATTTAATATGTGCTCTAGTAGTAGAGTGCCATTTTAACCTTTTACATATGAATGTTTCTGGTTTACTCTGCATTTTTGGCTCCGAGGGCCCATCTGAAATGTTTGCCTGCTGAAAGAGCACAAGGAAACTTAAAATCTCATAATAAGGTTGTATAGCTTCTTAAGGTCGCCACCAGTATCATACGGAGCTGGTGGTGACTGCATTGCTAAGGCAGATTAAAAACCACAGAACTTAACCTGATTTTTGCAACTACCATAAAAACAAATCTCTACCAAACTTGTTAGTCACATGCCTTGTCAGCTAGTTCCTTTCAGTTGCATTTTATGTCTTTCTTTCTCTCATCTTGACCTGTTCATCTCAGAGATGATGTCTTGTCCTTTCAGGAAGGCTTATCATGTGTTTGAAGCAAAATTGAAAAACAAATGAAAAATACTTCTTGAGCTATCTTTCTTGCTGTTTTCCTGTGAGTTGAAGAAAAGGGTGTTGAAATGAGAGATAAGGAAACAGCTTCTCCAGTGCCTTTTAGTTTCTCTCAGATCACAAAATGAGGCGATGGGTTAGGGAATGGTGGATTTAAATTTTGAGAGTTAAGTACACAAGGGATTTTCTCCTACAAACCTGCATGCAACGCCTTTGAAACCTTTTGGTTTGTCTTAGCTTGGAAAAACAGCTGATTTGTAGTTGAGCTTATCCCATATTAACAGGCATACTGGCATTAACCTAGGGAAGAAAGACTGAGAATCCTCCTGTCTCAGGCAAGTTATTAAGATTCACAGTCAGTCTTTATAGGAAAGGAAAGCCGTGAATAGCAGAGCCAAGTTTGTCAAAGAACTCTGGGCTGTGGCTGTGCCCTGGGCAGCGTGCTCAGGCAGACGTGCTTGTCTGTCACCAATCAGCACCCTGAGGGAGTCTCGGGGAGCAAATTTAGGACCAGGAGATGGAAAGAAGAAAATCTGTTCATTTGGGGAGACCATGCCAGAGCAAAGCAATCGGCCCTCACTCTCCAGCTCCAGGGTTCTCTACAGAGCTGCCCAAACCTGTTTTCCTTGATGCTCTGCAGCTTTCCAATACTCCCAGTCCACCAGGGCTCAGACTGCAGCAGCTGCTCATAAACATGTGAAAACAAGAGGAAAGGACAGCTAACTTCCAAGGACTTAACACCGAATTTCTAGAGGTTTGCACCCTGCTTTGACCTTTGCTGTGAAAAGTTGGAGGGATACCCCTTTTCTGAGAACATTTTGGTCAAAGGCTTCTTGTAGAACTGAAGGGTAATAAAGTTGTGATTAGTCTGGGCAAAGCCAGAGTAGTTAAACTTCAGTCACTCTACACAGGTAATCTGGACTTTTGACAGTCTGGGTTTTTCTGGGGCTAAGATTTTACCCTTCACTGCATTTCCATTATATTTCAGTGGAGAATTAAAATAATGGGAGTTTATTGACAAATCAAAGCTTTCTGACTACTACTGAGATACTTGTATACATGAAACTCAACTATCTTACCCTCCTGTATTAGAAAAAAGCCCTCTCTCTAGTGACCATAGATGTGCTCATACTCGAACCCTTATCCTATAAACTGGGATAATTTCAACAGTCATTTTACAGACTCATCTGAGGAAACTTTGCGAAGGTCAAAGAGAAGGTATGCAATGCAGGAACTGCGTAAAATATCTCCAGACCTGGGTTATTGCCCAGATTGTCCTTCCTTTCTATTGTCATATAAATCTAAGTTGAGAGACACAGGTGCTCCCTAAATTTTTTACGTGAATACACCCTCTACCCATACCCAGGAAGGCAGTTCAGGAGCATAATTTTCCTGATGGTAGGAAACCCCACTTTTGCCCAGCCTAAGTCTATCCTCAGCTCAATATTGCTCATGGGCTAATAATGTCTGTTAACTTAAACAGCTCTTTTTTTCCTGATTTCTTCCTCCCAGGTTGCACCCATAGACAGTGATCACATTCCATCTCAGCCTGCATGTTGTGAGACCTTGCAAATAAAATGCTTCAGGTTTCACGCTTCTACTCCCCAGCAGCTTTTCTATGTATCGGTTGTATATTTGGTCATTGCTCCCGCACAGAAGTCACTGGCACCACAGTGGTGCAGATGGTGCCTTGCCAGTGCCTGGATGGACACTGATGACTCCCTGATTCTCCTGCATACATTTTAAGCCATTCATCCCTTTTTTTTCCCCTCATCCCCTCCTGTAGAAGCTTCTGCGGGAGCTTTGATCATCTGCAGTACCCACAGTTTTCTTTTCCCCAATGATTTCTAAATCCATTACTCTTCCCATATTTTTCAAAACTTCTAACAAAAAAAAAAAAAAATTGTTTTAGCTTATAAGTGCATGGTTTTGCCATTTATGTGATTAGTTTCATGACAGTTCTTAAACTATAGTCTTCAAGGTCATCATGACCCTCCCTGCCCTGACAATTCTATTTGATTTCATGTCATCAGCAATGACTGTTTTTCATATCAGGGTCATAAAGAAAATATTTAGAGATCTGTGATGCACTGCAGATGATCCTAAAGTTCTCTCACGTGTCAAACTTCTTCCTTCAAGATTAACTTTTGCCATCTCCTATTTGGTTCATTTAATGCGTTAACCTAAAATTCTGCTCTAACCAGCACTGCTTTAAACAACTACCTTTGTGGTGCTTTACTGAAGATCAGACACATTAGATAACCTGCATGCCTCTTACATGGGAAAACAAGATGTTGAGGGAAGGTACTGTGTTATTCTGTCCGTATCTGCCTGTAGGATATTAGAAATAAAATGACTTTCATGCTACCTTCTTTCTACAGGACTGGAAACAGCAGTGCTCTGGATGATGCATTTGTGATGATGCAAAGTGAGAACCCTTTCACCACTGCTCACCACCCTTCCAATGACTGTACCACTTGTGTAATACCAGCTAGTGCCACTGATACATCCTCCTCTGTTTACCTTTGAGTCTTTGATAACAGCATACTCACATTTTGTTCTTGAAGCCTCCAAGTGTCCAGGGAAGGAATTCTGTCTACCCTGATGTTAGACATATCTCAGATTTCCTGAGGCAAAAGCCCTGACTGAAGTAGCCTCACCACCATGCCATGCACTTCAAATAGATGCATCCCTGAGAAAAACATGTTCAAACTAATGTCAGACGTGGATCACAAGCTGAGTGTTGAGGATGATCAAGCTCTAGAAATCTGGTGAATGAGGCAAGAACAAATGAACAAGGATTGTCTAACCCAGACAACAAGAGAAAAAAATTATAACAGTCTTCAACACAACTGAGTGAAGAAGAGAGAAATTTATGCAGGACTAAATAGGAAGCTGTCCTGGGTTCAGCAGTAGCAGTCATTTTTCTCCTTCTCAGTATCTGGTGCAGTGCTGTGTTTTTGACTTTCAGCCTGTGAACAGCGCTGATAACACCGATGGTTTTAGTTGCTGCTCAGTGATGTTTACTCTGAACAAGGACTTTGTGAGTCTCATGCTCTGCCAGGGAGCAGGGAAAACCACCAGGAAGCAGAGACAGGACACCTGACCCAAACTGACCAAAGAGGTATTCCATACCACAGCATGTCACGGGAATATATAAACTGGGTGAGTTATCCGGAAGGGTTAGATCTCTGCTTGGGTCAGGCTGGGTATCAGTCGGCGGGTGGTGAGCAGTTGTACTCTCTTCCCTTGTTATTTCCCTTATCGTTATTATTACTGGTGGTAGCAGCAGTGGTTTGTGTCATACCTTAGTTACTGGGCTGTTCTTATCTCAACCTGTGGGAGTTACATTCTTTTGCTTCTCCTCCCCATCCCTCCAGGAGCTGAAGGGGGGAGAAAGGGGAGGAGTGAGTGAGTGAGTACATGGTTCTGAGTTACTGGCTGGACTTAAACCACGACAGAAGTGAAACAATGGACTTAAATTGCTGCAAAAATGTTTTATTGTATGTTAAAATATACGTTTCATATGTGTGTACATAAAAATGGATAAGAGTAGATTAACAAGGAAATCTGTAACACCTCTATTACTAGAGTTCTCTAAGAACAAACTAAACAGGTTAAACCAGCCTTTCTCATTAAGGGCATAGTTATTGCTGATCTTGTCTTGGGGATAATGAATGGACTATATAAGCCTTGGGTAATGTTCCAGCCCTATGATGCTGTGGCAAAAACCTGAGAGGTCTAGGAAAGTTATGGCTCTCTTACTATATGTGGTACTAGCTGGAGCTCATTTTGTTTCCTAAAAATTATAGGATTTATTATCTGTATCTTGGAAGATTACCATTTTGATATTGTTACTTGCTTCCCATCCCTCGGTATCGTTCAGATGAAGGACAGGACTTTTTTTCTGATAAATTCCACATCGGTGCCTTTACTCTTCCTCTCTCAATTTGTTTTCTGGTAATTTTAGCTGGCTTTTCTAAAATGGCCTTCACTACTATTAATCTATGTCTTCTACAGTATCTAATTACATATGGCTATCGTACACATGAGTTTGTGTGAAAGCCTTTTGTATTTAAACTCTATAACCCGGCTCTATAATTAGAGCCAGCAGATCGTTTTTTATCTCCATCTGCCATTAGTTTTAGTGTTACCAGTTCATCAACTTGCAGCAGTTGCTGAGGCTACTCCTTCTCTGGGCTGCAGGCTGTGGCTGGATGGTGCCAGGGAGGTCCTGCCTGCATCACCCTGCTCCCACTGCTGTGCTCATCCTGTCCTTCTGACAAAGTAGGAAATTGCAACTTGGTCTCCCCACAGCAAAACAAGTGGCAAAAAGAGGAGGACCAGAACACATACTTTTTCTTCATAGGTCTCCCCATGCTGTAGTATATCTGTGCCCTGCTCCTATTCAGAGCCTTTTCACTATGATGTTTCACAAAAATATTACCATGTCTACATTTATGCTTAGGGATTTAAGATGACGTAGGGATTTAACAGTTTTGAGATAGTAAAATGTTTTAATCTAGGGGCATTTTCTATAACAGAATGGAAAATTACTTTTTGTAGAATATGTTCACAGTTTTCTTTCTTTCCTTACTTTCTTTCCATGAAAGATAAACATATTAGTTTACTTTAAATTAATTTTGCTTCTCAACTGTGACAAGTTGAAAAAAGTCAGTCACGGATGCACTGGTAAGCTGGGAAAAGCCCAAAAACATAATTAAGGAAAACCAGGATAGAGGAACGTGAATGACAAGAAACTTAGAAAATCCGAGCTTGTTGTAAATAGGACATCCTTTTAATACATGGAAGACACACATTAAGGGTAGGCAAACATTAATGGTCTTACAACACACAAAGCAGATGCTAAAGGGGATAAGTAATCAATTGTTCAGCTTGAAGAAGGATAAGATGACATTGTCTTAATTTGCAGCAAAGAAGATTTAGGTTTGACTTTAGGAAAACCTTGCTAATTACAACAACAGAAAATTCCTGTTACAGTCTACTTGGAGAGATGGCAGAATTCCCAATGGAAAGTTTCAGGACACATTTCCAGAAGGTCCGCAGTATGATTAGTTCTGACTCTTTATGGAAAGGTAACCTGACCAAGCTTTACACTACTCTGAACTGCCTTCCATGTAGAGTTTCAAGGAGAGGAAAGGGAACCTGAGAAAATCTTCCTCAAATTTTTGTTTGAGGTCAAACTCAATCTAAATGCTTGCTTTCTTTATTCTTTTCTTTTTTCTTTTTTCTTTTTTTTTTTTTTTCTGATTAAAAGTAGGAATCTTGGAGAATTTTTTGAGAAACAGATGGTCTTGTTTTTTTCAGAAGTGTTAATGGTGATTCTCTTTCAAAATCTCTGTTTCTTTAATTTCTTTCCAAGAAGAGAAAAAAATTAACACTCTTAAAATTTTCAGGATAAGACTCATTTTACCTGGGCTGTAAATGGAGGTGAACTTCTCTTTCCGGGTTTTACTCCTGTGTGAGCCTGGGAATGCACCACACTTTCATCAGTGTGACAAAGTGCTTTTCTGCTAGTACTAAGACTCAAATTGCAGGATGAAAGCCTCCAGAAAATTGGATGTAGACTGCAGCATCTCTTCCAACTTGGCGTCACCTCAGCCAATTCAGAAGAGACGGTAAAATCCATCAGCATAAGGAAAAAGGCAATTAGTTGGCCACCTAAAATGAATGGAGAGCTACCTCCTTCGCAGCTGGAGGCACACTCTGCCATTATTTTGGAGATGATGTCGGGTACCTTAGAGGAAGAGGTCAGAGAAAGCAAACAAAATTAGA
Organism: Agapornis roseicollis; assembly: GCA_002631895.1. Taxonomy (NCBI): domain Eukaryota; kingdom Metazoa; phylum Chordata; class Aves; order Psittaciformes; family Psittacidae; genus Agapornis; species Agapornis roseicollis. The sequence continues at coordinate 11,544 of NDXB01009863.1, forward strand.
TTGATTCATGATTTCTTCTCTCTGCAGAATAATTCCCGGGAATTGTAAGCAGCTGCCCCAGAGTGCAGGTTTTTAGATGCTGCCTGTGTTGCAGCTTGGCACTGGGTGAGCGTATTCTTCTTCCCGGTGCCTGCTGACAGGTCTGGCCCTGCTACCATCTGGCTTGCGAAGTAATGAGACCAATTGAAATGGAGCTTGAAGAAATTAACATTCTTTCCTTAATCTATTAATAACTGAAAAGTGTTGATTTTGGTGACAGCTAGATACTTTATTGTGAAGCAGATTGGTTAATTAGAAGCATCGCAATGAAGGTTATATTGGATATGTGTATCCCTTCAGAAACACACATATTTTTAATAAGGAGAGTTTGGTTTTTCTCACAGACTTAAACAGTCACGGAAAATGCTATGTGTGAAAAAGTCAACAAAATGGAAAAAAAGAGAGTTTTCTCCAACTCTCTGTTTCTGCTTTTTTACTATGCAAAAATTCTATCTATTTTGAGTATGGCTACCAACTAAAAGCCATGAGCATATAAAAGAGGCATCAGGCATGTGCAGATCTCTGCACCACTACCACTTCACCTCATTTTCAGGGTCCTAAGGCTATGCCTTGGCAGGGGCCTTGGGCTAGATGATCTTCAGAGATCCCTTCCAACCCTAATGATTCTGTGATTCTGTGATCTTCCCAGCCCAAATAAGCACACAGCCAGCTGCTTTACTTAATAAGGAAAAACATTCCCATTTACCTGACTTAACTCCAGTCATGAGCATCTCATATGTTAATCTGTGTGCTTCTGCTGCTGGCAGATGGAAGACCCAGCTGACCCCTCAGGCATTTCTTAATTGTATTAAAGCAGGTTCATATGGATTTGAACCAGTTCAGATTCAGTCTATAGGACCTTTAGATAAATTGGAAGAAATAGAGGTTTTGCTTGATTTAATTAAATATCTTTTAAGCTGATCTGAAGTCACAGTGGTGCAATTTTGAATTTAGCCATCGCCTTCTGGTAACTTGTTATTCTAGGAGTAGCTTGTTCACATGTCAAGGCTTTCAGATTGAGGAGCTGGCTGTTAAAAATACCTTCCATTTTCCTGGCACAGTTATTAACTGGTACAAGTTGATGCTTGTAAAGCTGGTGGTTGTTATTTTAAATATCAGCCTTTAAGTAAATGTCTTCTCATTACCACTTTCCAAACGAGTAAGGTACCACGAGTATAGGCACAACAGAAGAGTTCTGGCATCCTCTGCAGACCCCTGGCATTGCCACCTCTGATATTTTCCTGCCTGCTCCATCATTGAATACTGCACGTTCGCTAGGGTTAACTTATTAACCATGCAAAATGGCAGGGTTTTGCTCCTGAACCTTAAGCTCATGTTCCTGCAGTAACTAAAATACCTAGTTAGGATTTGCTGTTGCTTACCATGATGGATGCAGACGCATTTAGAACACTCCTTGTTTCTCCTCCATCTCTCCATTGCAATGCTTCAACCCCTCTGACTGACTCCACCTCTGTACAGGTTTCACTCTGATCTCTGATGCTCCCCCACCACCTGCAATCATTGCTTTTTCTCCACCTCGTACTTCTTCCTCTTCTCCCTCCAACCACTCCCCATTCCACAAACATCATCAAAAAGCTAGGGAAAGTTTAGGGGGGCTGTAGCAGCCCCTGCCAAGCCCTGTGGGGTCCCAGGCACTGTCTCCCAGTGGGTCTCCAGCTGCCAGCTGCCAAGCCACCATTGTCGTGCTCAGCTCCAGCGCCTTTTTTCTCATCCGTCATCCTGGGCACAANAGGCACTGTCTCCCAGTGGGTCTCCAGCTGCCAAGCCACCATTGTCGTGCTCAGCTCCAGCGCCTTTTTTCTCATCCGTCATCCTGGGCACAATATGGGTCCAGCAGTACTAATCAGAGGAATATATTTGCACAGCCCCCGATACCCACTCAGGTTGGGTTCAAGCTTCTCTGGTGGCTCTGTGCCAGGTGGGCTAGTGAGTCCCAAAGAGATACCATGGGCCCAGGTCTGTCGAAAGCTGCTTATTCTCAGTGATCCCCTCACTCTCATACTGACATGGGCTGCATCACTCCTGGAAGGGTCAGGCTGGTCCCTGTCTTTCTGGCATGCACTGCCGCTGGCACGCACTGCCACTGGCACTGGTGCACTGCAGTAGTGTCTTCCTGCTCAGGAAAAGCTTAGCACTGGTTCTGTTGGCTGGTGGCTTGTATTTAAGTAGGAGAAGCTTAGATTTTGATTACTAAATTAGATCAGAGAACAACTTTGGGATTTTTGTGACATTTACCACGCACTCATCTGTTTCTTTTCCCAAATGGCAATTTGAATCAGTAAGTTTGGATTTAGTATCCCTAGACACTATTTAATTTAGGAGGGTAACAAAGAGCTCTTCGTGTTTGCAGCTGTAAGGCTGCTGACTTGTGCAAACTTGCTGTAATTTCTTTGGGGTTCTTCTTCCCCTTCCACAGGGTCACTGTGCAATAGTAGTGATACCAACAGATGGGAGGGGGCAACGGCAGTATTACAAGAAGGAGAGAAAAATATGTATTTCTCTTTCCCAGCCTCTGAGTGTCCCCCTTTCATCCACCACATCTCTTCAGCTTCAGAGCGAAAATGTGAGGCCAGCACTATTGTATGAATGCATCTGAAGTAAGGCTCCTTTGAAAGTTTTTAGGTACTTCAATAAAATTATTCGCCTGATATCCAGGAAGGCTCAAACCCACTTAATTTCACCTCTGCAGTCCTAGAAATTAAGTGTCTCATTTAGATATTCAGAATCAGCTTTAGTCATTTAATAGCTATTTGTGTTTAAGTATGTTGTCCCAGGAATATCTCATTTAGATATTAGACACGCTACTATTTCAAAATCTAAAGAATAGCAGCAGAATTAAAACACAGACTATTTTATTCCAAATGGAGAAGGGATTCAGGGATGTACCAGGGGTATACTATCTGGAATAGAAAAGAAGATTTCAAGAGAGCGTACATGGAACTGGGCAGTTGAACTGATCAGCAGAGCAAATCTAGAAACAAAAGACCTGAAGATCTGAATGCATTTTATTACTGTTCAGGACACGTTACAGCTCCATCAGTAATCCCTGAAGAAGGACACTTCTTGCCCATAGATGGAATTTCATTTCTATATTTGAAGAGAATGCTTTATTTTTGAACAGAAGTGGGTGGGAACTTGAGGAAATGGAATCAGAGAACCAAGCAAGTGCTGATGCAAAGAAGAGCAGGGGAAAGCACCCAGTTTACAACTCTACCCTGGCTTTCTTTGTGTACTATGGTCTCCAGGAGACGTAGTGTTGCCAGAAAAGGTCTGTGGGAGGAATCATCCATTTCCAACCTTCCTTCCTCCCCCCCCCCCCCCCCCCCCTTTTTTCA
>NDXB01009863.1:15038-38512 GCA_002631895.1 Agapornis roseicollis
CCCCCCGAGCTGTAGTTAAAATACCATAAAACTGATGCTTGTTTTGGAGAGTTTTGTTAAATCCTCCTTCTGGGTGTTTTTTAAGCTGTGATTTACAACACTGGGATCTTGGTTGAAGATGTTGCTTGTGATTTAGAGTAGGGTTAAAACCAGCAAAGCCCGCTGTAGGATCTCAGAGCGTAGTTGCAGAGCATTTACTCTCAGCTTTGCAGCAGCCATACAATTTGCGTAACATCATGCACGTAATACCTAATCCTGCAAGTGATACTCAAGGGAATATCACCGCTGACAGCAGGCATCTAAGTATAGCACCAGATTTGAAGACTGGCACACAGTCAATACAACAGTCCAAAGCTGCTGCCCAGCACTCCTACAGTAATAACAGCCACAGCTGAAGACTATTGCGCAGCCACCAGACATTCTACAATAACATGCCTGGGAGGTGTTCCTGCAACAGTCGTGATAGTCAGTGAAAAAGCAGAGAGAAAAAAAGGCAGCTTCCAGATATAAAATATTTTGAGACTCCATTCAAGCTATTATAGCTGTGCTAAAACTGGCCTTGAAAATTTCAGGCATGCTACTCCTGGCATGAAAATACATTGTATCACATAGTAAACTGAGTATTGTTGATGCACTCACAAATAACCCTCAAAAATGGATAGTTTAATGCAAAAAGTAAATAAAATTAGTGAACACTGTTAACAAATTACATACAATGCCATCTATTGGCTCTTTTGTTCTACTGCCATTTAATCTTTGCACATCCGTTGAAGGTTACCCTTGCATAAACCTAGTATGAGGAAACAGAAATGATATATTTTCTGAATTTCCAGGTTCAGAACTTGTGAACTGCAGCATTTAGCCTTGTCACTGATTAAGCTGTTTCATAAAGCATTTCATTAATCTTAATTCATTGTATAAGTTATTAATTTTAAAGGATTTACTGCTATGTATTTTCACAGTTCAATAAAAAATGAACAAGTTGAAGTGGAAAAGGATATGGAGCAGAAGGTCTGTGCCTTTAGAGACTGACACCAGTTATTAGACACATATCTTAAGGAATCTGAAATTCCTCCTGGCAGGTGTATCATAAACAGGGAGCTGCAACTTATGCTTTGACAGTGCTGAGCTACTTGGCTGTTATAATTAAACTTACATTAAAAAACCCTCCTGCTGTTCCCCTCTCCTTCTGGAAAGGCTAGCAATTTTCTTCAAACAATTATGACAGTATTTCTAACACCTCTGCATTAGTTTTCAGGATATAAAGTCACATGCTCCTTTACATGGCCAGGCTGCAAATCTAGCAGAAGGGGAAGGGAGCACAGGAACAGGCAACAGATAACAGCATTACCTCTTCAGAGAGGGGGTTGCTGGGAAGAACAAGGCAATGGCAGGAATGAGCTCTTCTTCTAGTTCTCTTTCTGACGTAAACTGAAACAGCTACACATGTGTCTTGGTAAAAGAAAATCCAAACAAGAACACTATGTAAGTGCTACAAGGCCTTTACTTTCCTGGGTTGGCCAAAGATCTGTGTGCCATTGCTATGCAGTGTATTTATGACATGGGGAATGGCAAAGTCAAAGGTGAAGCTTCCCCAGGAAGTGTAACCGCTTTGGTCTCTTCCCCTGGACAATCCCAATCTCCAGTTTCAGGCACACTTCCAGGCTGGTTTCCTCCCTGGAGTTGTCTCCCACACGTCTGCTGATTCTGGATCTTTTTGTGGTCTGGTTTGCACCTCATCAGTAAACTGCACCCTTTCCCACTCAGTCCCACTTTTGTTTCTTCACCTCTTCTCTCTCATCATCTCGGTTTCCACCTCCGTGCAGGCTCCCAGTTTACTCACACATACCAGAGTATGCATGTTACGATTTACATTGTCAGGGCATTTAGAAACTAAATTTTAATAAACCTCTACTGATCCTATGCCAGCTGAATTTTCAAACTGCAGTTTGGGCAAAAGTTTGACACACGAACAGGGCTTTCTGGCTCCCCCAAGTGCCTGCTTGGAGCACTGGAAGATTTCATCCCTTGAAATGCGTTAGCTTGTGTGAGAGAGATGACTTTGCTGCAGTTTAAGGCTGAATATTCCAAACCCGAATCTATTCTCCAAATAGAAAGTTATCAACACAGCACTTACGAGCACTTACAGCTTTGCAAAGTTATAAGCAACCAAAACCAGGAGCTAAAATAGGAATCGATTCCAAATCTTAGCTACAGCCAGTGCTGGGATCTTGTCTGTAGTATGAACGCATGCCTGAATAGTATCTATATGACATCCTGTCCACCTGCTGCTTCAAGAGGTATTCAGGCTGTGTCAGAAAACGGTAGCACTTCCAATTCTTCTCCAGCCAATCCTTCCAACTGTAAATTCCCCAAATGCACAGAAATATTTATAGCTAGCATTCATACTGCTAATTGAAATATTAGTAGGAGAGAGCAGCTGCTTCATGTATCAAAATACTGACATTCAGCATTATTGGTTGGCAGACACTTGGGGATATTTTTTTTATTTTTATATGAATTTGGTGCTTCTGAAAGCATAGTAGTGGAATTGAGAGTGTAGGGAGACAGAGATCTGAATATGAACTCTAACCCATTGCTCTAGCCCTGCCTTTCCTTAACTGCAAAGCCAAAGCCTGGGCTTGGTTCCCTGGAAAGGAAACTACTAGCACCATAATTTGACTTTTTCCTAATTCTGTATCTCAGCTGCACAGGAAGAGCACACCATATATTTTAAAAGGTTTATGTTACCCATATGGTAGGTATGCAGTTATATTAGCTCAAAGAATGAGAGAAGTGGAAAAAGGAAAAACTTGGTCAGCCTTGAAAGACGTTGCTTTAAGGAAGCTTAACTCAGTCCCAATGCAGCAAAGACATGTTTTATCCTGTGCATTGCCAATTTGAAGTTACACCCCATTTTCTTAATCATATATTCAAATGATAAAGAAGCACTGCTGCTAGTGTTACGATCACAAGAGAACTTAATGAAGGATCTCACTGCTTTTGAAACAATTTGGAATGTTATTACATGTATGACATTACATGCATCTTAAATAAGAAAGACATTTTATACAATATAGGAACAGCAAGCACAATTTCATTATTCTCTTCATGCAGCCTGATAATAAGTACAATCCTCCTTGGAAAGACCAACTGCATAATTGCTATCAATCTTGTAGTAGCAATCTTGCATAACTAGTGCCACCCATTACAGTTTCAATGTCCCTATTCTAGTCATTGTACAAACAGAAGGAAAAAGTGGATCCATGGCAAAAAAAAATCACAACCTTAGTCTAAGACAAAAGTCAATAGGTGTCAAGGTAAAGAAAAAATACCATATTCTTTATAGTGTATATTAGAAGCAGAATTGCTCATTGCCATGGCTACCATTCTGGGATTTCAGTATTTATCTTACTTTAGCAGTTTGTTAACTTTTCATTTTATCAATCCAGACATCTGTGCTATGTACTCATCATAATGGTGACCAAGAGACTTGAAAGTTCATCACAGCCTCAGTAGCCAAATTTTGGATATACACATGCAGGAGTATTGCACAATCAAAAAACGGGTATTTCCTTATCAACATCCTATTAGTATAACTTACATGGCAATGGACTCTCACTTAAGTGTGACATTAGAGGGGGTACAAGACTCATGGCTCAGCATCTCTTAGGAACAAGTGGAGGATTACTGGTTAAAGCTCTTTTACTGGTTAGCTAGTAAAAATCCAGTAGAACATGTAAAATAGTCATTTGCTGTCCTTAACAATAGGAACATCTTCCTTATTGTATCAGGACAAGGCACACACTGGACACAGTGATCCTGAGTTTCTTCCTTTTTTGCTGCGTTAGATCTTTGTGCTTTGTTTTTGGTGCTACTTCCAATGAAATAGCACAAGTGAGAAAGTGGAGGGGTCCCAAAACTCCAGTGACACTGGAATGAACTCTGCTGGCGGTGGAACTCCCCACCTAGTCTCCTCTCCAGGGTCTGTGTAGGTGGGCTCCATCACACACCAGCTGAGTGCTAGAGCTGACTGGAATGTTTCAGCTACACAATTTGGTCTGAAACTCTCACTTGTCAAAAATAGCACTTAGAGTGAAAGCATGTGGTTTCACTGAGGAACATCTTTCAGGGTTTAGATAGAATTTTTAACTGGAAAGGAAGCTTTTCTCCCCAGAATTGGTCATCCAAAACGCAGAAAACATAGCTCCCTTTCCTGCTTTCCCTGAAGTACACAATGGATTTCAGCTTACATTTGCCACTGCCTTGTTTAGCACCCTAAATACTAGCAATTGGTTATTTCAGGCTGGGTCAGTTTGTAGTTCTGCAGTGTTTGGAATGTTTCTGGTTTCATCCTGATACAAAGGGGTATCATTTTTTGCAGTCAGAACATCTATCTGCTGCTGAGACTTGATGAGACTTACTGAGACTGTCAAAACTACCATTAGGTTTTACCCTCACAGCACACCAGTAGGAGTTAGGAAAAAATACTGGGTTTTTTTTTTAGATGGAGATGGCTCATGAATATTAGTAACGTCTGTCCAAGGAGCTGAGGAAGTCTGGAACTAAAGTAGTATTTCCTGTTTCCCTTGCATCGATGCTGTTGTAACCCATAAAACTTACACAACGATATATAAGCATCTATAACAACTCTAGATCCATTGATTTTAAATGAGCTAAATACATCAGTAGCCCTGGCCCAAGCACTTAACTGGACAACTCATTGCTGAACATAAATGTCTTGCATACCTTTGAAATCAAGACCTACACTTTATCTCCATTTGCAAAGACTTCTGCAAGTAGTTCCTGAAATCATGAAGGCAATATGGTCATTCTTTTTGGATATACAGCAGCTTTGGTTGCCTTGTTACTTTATTCTCTCTCATGTTTTCTAGATACCCTTATGTTAATTAAAACTGGCAATTTGAAGATCAGGGACAAAATTCAGTAATGTTTTCATTGCTGTTTGAAACATCTGCATGGACATTTCCACTGTCATTAAACTGGTTTCCTTTTTAATAAAATCTTGTCTGGAGAGTGAGGTTAACAGACACTTTGTTAGCAAAACACCAGTTTAACCGCTGAGGAACGCAGATCATCAGCTGCCCTATTGCTACAGGGTGTCTCTGGCTGTTGTGCTATTGACAAGTATCAGGCCTTCATATTATGTCTTTTAGGAACATTTCTAAGACAAGCTTACCTCATGTTGGATTAAATCAACTCTTGCCAGTTTTTTCTCACTATATGTAAGAGTGTATGATTAATTAACTATAAGGTATGAGAGCTCTGACAGTTTCTGAAATGGAAGAGAGTAAGTTCCGTAGGGATAGAGGATAAGGATTTCATTCTGCAAAGATACTCAGAACCCAAAGTGCTGTGCTTTTGTATTTTTTGTTTCATTTTGCATTATCAAACTCTGCATCCCAATTCTATAATCCAATTCATGTTAACTGGACCAAGTAACTATATGCACAGAGGACACTGCTTACGTTTGTTTAAATGCAGCAGGTAGTTGCAGTGTACATATAAAATGGAATCAAAGCTTAGAATACACAAGTGAATCACCTATAGTTATGGAAAAATAAGGCTAGGAAAAATCTTGAGATATGATCCATTTCTTCCCTTCTCCTCCACAACAGGCTCAGCTCTGCCTTTGCTGTTCACAGCAGCTGGGCTCAGAGCTCCCCAGCTGTAGAAGTGCCCTGGCCTGCAGCCACTGCTTCCCTCTGCCTCAATGATCAGTGCCCTGGTGAAGTCTAACTCACTGTCTCACCTGAGTTAAGCTACAAGCTAAACTCATTGGGTTTTGCTTTTTTAGACAATAGTCCGCTCCTGTGTGATACTTCATTTGCCGCAGGCAGAAATTGTCTGAAATCAAAGATTTGGGGTTTATAATGCATCACTCCAGATGCATGGATCCCTCCCTGTAGCTCTAATATGTGGTTACATGTTCTTCCATAGGCTAGGCATGGATGCTGCTTTACTAGGTTTGCAATGGCTTTTGTAGCAGCATCAGTACTTGGTAGACATTGCCAGTGCTGGGGTTTGCAATCATGTGCAGTTATTTTCGAACACATCACTCCAACATCGATAGTGCATCACCAATTTGTCTGAATGGCAGCTCACACTCCCAGCTGCACTGATTCAGTACTGTACTGCTGCACATTTCAGCATCATGTGTTTGCTGTTTCCTTTGTGCTGTGGGTTTTTTTCACCCAGGTAGTTCTCCATAGACCAGTTGCTGCAGTGGAAACCTTCTCTAAGTTGTGGCAATTCCAGACACTAACAAAAAAACCTTTAAAAAAAATCCACAGGGCTCATATGTCTCCAGTGGGATAACATGGGTCTTGAAAGACCAAAGGAAATCTTTACCTTAAGACGGTCCATTAAAAGACTTATTTCAAGAGCATTAACATTATACATCTTGAATGTGTTTTAAAATATCACATTCACTGAACTCTTAATCACATTCAAACATGTAATGATGATGCCAACATTTTGTAAGTTATTATAAAAATAAATTCCTTCAAAGATCTACAGAGTAACCATTGACAACCAAAGTTCCATCCTGTTGAGTTCACTGCATCAGTTTGGGAAGAAAAATTTTCCAGGCAATCATGTCTCAAATGCACTGTCTAATTAATCTATTAATATTAAAGGCAAACAGTTGCCAATCTTGCAGTGCAATTTTACCCCTTGTACATTCTCTCTATAGCAGATCCATTATTCCAATGCAATTAAACTCTAGGAGTTTTTGCAATGATTTATTAATAGTAATTTGTAATGCAGCAATCACTAGACACCCCAACTAACTATACATATACCAAGGATATTGCTAGGTTTCAGAGCTTTTAGTCTAAGATTAATGAAAGTGAGGGGGAAGGGAATTTGGGGAGACAGAGCCAGGGTATCATAAATATATCTTTACAGTTGCATCTTTAAAAATGGAATATGCTTAAGGTATAAACGATTTGTGAGAGAAGCAGCATCCAAGTTTGTATATGTGAGACTTCATACACCAGAATGTAGCCGGTAGTCTTTTAAACATACTTCTGTCAAAGACAAGAACTCCCAGATGTTCGTATTACTGCACAGGTTTAACATTAATTTATAAATGTTTAGATAATGTAGAACAGAAAAAAAATCCATCAAGTTGTTCTTCAGTAGAAACCCAGAGAGGAATTTACTTTTAATCTGGTAGAGCCCAGTGGTTTCCACTGCAGCAAACTGCAGCGTATATGGTTGGGTTGGTGAATAGTTCACTATTTTTAACTGTTAACTTTTCCTTTTGAGGATGGGAGGGGGAAAAAAAAGAAAGAAAAAAAAGTGGAGCGTCTCCCTGCTTCATGTATGTATTTATTATACCACTGACTCTGTGAAAGTCATGTGTGTTAACTTGACAGTAAGAAGCTATTCTTAATATATCCTTCCTGCATGTCTTTACTAATTTGATTGACTGATGCATTTCCTACAGATATACACTTCTTGTAACTACATAATAAACAGGCAAAATTACAATTGTGTGTTTCGTAGGTGAATTTGGAAGAGATAAATTCCACATAACTAGTTGAGGTTAGTAAAAAGAAATTTCTCACTTCCATGCTAATGGTAAATGAGGCAGCCAATACCTGGATTTTGTTACAGTTCCCCTCTGAGGCTGTAGTATTCCTTGTTATCATTACTAGCCCTCTTTGCCATCCCAATAGAATTTATTTTAAAGACTAAGTTTTGCAGTGTGTCTCCACATATGAATCCTTTTAAAGAAGTGTCAGAGCTTGAGCATGATTTAAAAGAACTTGAATAGCTTGATTTATTTAAAACTAAGTTAAAAAACTCTATTTAACCTAAAAGCTTAAAAACTGATTTAGCTGGAGTTAAAATGTCAGCTAAGAAGCCATACCCAGCAACATAAAAAATAAATCACAAAAATGTTGTTAATCTTTACCTCTTTCTTATCACCTTTGCTCCCTTGATGGTTGTTACGATTACCTCTAAATGCCATCAATTTCATTACTAGGCCAAAGTACCTAAATCAAATGAACACTAAAATACATAGAACTTTTAAAACTTTTTAAATTTTCTTTGAGACTTACTTTTCATCAGTAGTTCTATAGTTATATGCAATAGAATTAAAGACAAGGTAGACTGTTCTTTGATGACATTCTGAACTGAAGCTTTGGAGACCACTATGTATTACAAGATACATAAAGAAGATGTGATAGTTGGCAACACCAGTTTTGTTTCATTATCATCACATTCAAATGCAGAGAGGCTGCTCCCATTACTTCTAACAATTACTCCTTGGGAAATCACTCAGTCGATGAGCCTTCTCCAGGCTGCAAAGGAGGAAGATGGTATCTGGAAGCAGCGATGAAAGCTGGCTGTTAAAAAGCATGCTTCAAGCAGAGATTTGTTTTGAGTCAGGTGGCAAAATATCTGTGAAGGAGGCGGACTTCTGATGAGTCTGTGGGCAGACCTTGCTCAGGTGGTGGCAGGTTGCAGATTCCCCACCAGCTGGTCTGAAGGCTCTCCCAAGCCAGTGGAAGAGAGCAGCTCCTCCTCTTCAGCCAGCTTCTAGCAGCTTTCACTTTTACACAGGAATGAACAGGGAGAGCACAGCTACCTCTTCTCAGCACAGGAGAAACCTCTTCTCTTCCTGGCTTAGACCAAGTCTTTCCTAGACTCTCACACTTCTCCATAGCATGTTGCTAAGATCTTCCCCTTAATCTGTTTTTACCATGTTGTGGTGTAATGTTACTGTTGTCTGGCAGTTTGTCTGGCCCTCTAACCTACACAATCCATGCACAAGATGCCTTTGTAAATGACAACCATTACACATTCCATTTCAGGTCTGTGGGCTGGCTTGAAGATGCAGACACCTCCTTTATCACATGCCTTAGTGCAGGATGTAATATACAGCATTGGTATTCCCTAGCAACAAAGTTCAAGGAAAAATCTTCTTATTTGGACTTTAGAATTGGAAAACACAGGGAGCAAAAATCCATGAACAGACTGTGAAATAAATCTTCATGATAAAATGTAATACAATTGATTTTTTTTAAAACTTTTGTATGTTTATAGCCATCTCACAAAAGGAAGGCAATTTTGGAAAGGTAGTTGCAAGTAGTACCAGTGGGGATTTATTCCTGTAGTACTGATGACTGAACCATGTACAGGTCTATTTCAGGACTACACACTGTGTTTAGCAGAGCTTTAGGCTCCCTAGGGAGTAATCAGTCGTGAGAGTACATATGAATGTTATTCTGAGGACCTCAACATACCATATGTTCTACAGGCTTACATTGGTAACACATATCTGAGACAGATGCTGTTTTGGAAGAAGCAAATCCATCACTTAGGACTCCCAAGAGGAGTCAAATCATCACTTGATATGTCAAAGTGCTGCATTAACTTTTCCCTGTGAGGCAGAGTGTAACTGCTGCTGTATTTGATCCAAACACCTGAAACATCTTTGTAAATTGAACAAAGGCCCTGCCTGCCAAAATCAGATGGTGACTCAACCTAAAGGAAATAGGGATTTTCCAACTCTCTTGAAGGAGGCATTGTGAAAGAAATCTTTTGAGAAGGGACAGCCCACTACTTTCTGGGTAGGAGGGGCATGCAAACTAGCTGTCAAGGCTGGAAGAAAGGTTTCTTGAAATAAGAGTACAAAACCCATAACTCTTAACTGAGGAAACCATTACTATTTGTAGAACAGCAAAATGCCTGCAGAAGTTTGCATTTGGCTTGGTTTTGCTTAAGTCATGCAAGACCAAACCTGTGCTGGCCCCGAAAAGTGTCATCTCCTCAAACTGTTCCCCAGATACTATTTCTTGTCTTCCACAGCCTTCAGCCTTCAGCAGTGGAAAGCGTACACCTTTGGTCAGACCCTGTGAAACCCAGACAAGCAAGTAAAAAACAATGTATTTTCAGAACACCTTTTTCTAATTCACTTTCTAGGAAACATTGTTCTCCTTCCAAATTGAAAACCAGGCCAAAGTGACTGATACATCTGTGTATGGAATTACAATACCTGAAGTTGAAATTAAGATCAGCCTAGAACACATCACAACAGCTTTATTTCTTAAGATGGTGATAAACTTAAGATTTCTTTTTAATGCTTAGGCAAGAGGATCAAGTTTTGGATCTGTGGTCTCTAATATTCCTGAAAAAGTCTTCTATGCCATAGAGGAATTTTGCCATTCAAGCAACCTTTTCACTTCTGGGCCCCATTCCAAAAAAAAAAAACCCCACAACTTAAACAAAACCTAGGCAAAATTGTGGTTGAAGAGTTCCTCATTTTATTGGGAGCTTTCCTGTAGGTTTATTTGAATAATGTTCCTATATGATAGTGATTTAAAATCATTTAAAATCAATAGAATGCAAAGTTAGTAGGGAACTTTGAAGAAGTGGAATCTAAGCACCAAGAGATGAGAAACATCCTTCTCTTAGAACAGGTACCTGGTTTTCTGAGTTTTTGATGAGTACATGTCAAACAAACCTGCAACTGTCACAAAAAGGAAAAAACTAGACAGTGAGACAACTCTTTCAACTCAAGCCCTGGAGTATCTAGGGCATGTTGGGCACATCATAAAGGAGAGGAACTGGAAGAAGGAAGAAAGAGTTGAGGGACTCTGAGACTCACAGTTACAGATAGAGTTATGTATCTATATAATATATCTATAGATATAGAATCATGGAATCATAGAATAGTTGGGGTAATCGATAAGGAAATGACATGGGCCAGAACTGATGTGCTGGAGGGAAAGGAAAATGATTTGAAGACTTTGAATCTTACAGTGACTGAAATATAAAGAGGTAACAGGAGCCTGTACAGCCCGGAGTACTGATTGGTTGAGTACGAGGGAGTCTGATTGGAAGAACAGAAAGCCACAGAGGCCAAATTTTTCTGGAATGAAAAAGAAAGCTGAGTTTTGATCCAGAAAAAGGGAAGAGGTCCAAGAGGATGCAAATAACAGCTCTGAGACTGGTTCATGCATAGGTTTCTGGAAGCAAGAGAGGAAAGACCCACGTATGAGAAGGAAGAGAGCTAAACAGAGGTGAAAATGAGATCTCAGAGCAAATTAATTTTAAAGATTTCAAAAATCTTTGAGACAAAGTGGAATAGGGAGAGGAAAAGATGGCTGGGAAAAGCTTGCTTTGTATTTACTGGTTTTACTGGTGCGAAATCTGAACTGAGAGGCAGGAAATGAGGGACTGAAGAGAGGGAAGTGATTTTATGGCTTACAGGAACAGCTAGCCAAAGGGGAAAATAAGGCTTAATTGATGCAAGGTCTTCTAGTTTATTCAGAAAAAAATACAATATTTTTCCTGTTAATTACTAGGGACAGTTCTTGAAATGCAACAGCTTGTTTCAAAGAGCATATGGTAAGGGGTGCTAGGCAAGTGCAGTAGACAATGTGTTACTAAAAGAAGATGATCTCTTTTACATAAGGAGACATATGTAATCCAAATTTATCCACATCGTATCATCAAAGTGGGTATTTTAAATCTTACCATCTATAATATTAATATTCAGACTGCAATAACTCAGTAAGGTATGTACAGTCAGTCCTTTCAGACATTGCACTGGGGGGCATCTTGAGTCTTAGATGCATAGAAAAAGATAGAGGAAGGGTAGCCAGGAGATTACTATGATAAGTGATGTGCTAAACCAGCCTGATCCCTTGCTGAGGCCAATAAATGGTCCTGTCATCTGGAAGCTTCTTGACACTCTACAGTCACATGACTTCCTTCTTTCACATAGATACCCTTTTCCTGCCTTCCTCAAGCTCTCTTTGAATATGTGCTCATAATTTACATTTACTTTTCAGTAATGCTATTTTTATGGCATTAGGATTTTATATCTCTGCAACAACATGGTTCTTCTCTTACTGTCTCGTTGCCACCTTTTGTCAGCTGCCTCCTGGTTTTATATTCTCTGGCACAGCGGGAAGAAGTTTCTGATCTACTCTCTCTTATCTCCACCCAAATCCTTTTGTAGATGGGCCACAGGGGAGAAAACTGGCAGCGCTCTGCACTTCACTCACGAAATTATTTCTGTTTAAAATACAATTTTGTAGTTTTATAATAAAGTCACAAATGAACTGTGTCATGGGACGGATGAATGGATTTTATTAAAATCAAAAAAACTAATTATGAATGCCCATCTTTGCAGCATCCTTGAGCGGGAGAGAGAGCTGCAGGAGGATATGGGGTGACAATGCCTGGAAGCAGGGATGTTGTGGGAGGAGAGGGTCTCACAATGGGATACACTGTAGGGACAGGCATTCAGATTGCTGGCTGTGTGTGTTGAATAAGGTATGGTGCATGTATAAGCTTCAGGTTAGTTGGCATATCTGAGGAGTTGTCACAAAAATCCAGGAAAATAAACTCTCCAACCAGAATGACAGGTTATTATGGTACCAGGTGCATGGGAGATAGCTCCACCTATCATGTATGCTGAGAAGAGACAGTTTGCAGCTTATATACCTTTATCATAGATATATTCATCATAATTATATATTATATATATATTCATCATAATTCTGTGAAGTGCTTACCCAATTTAGGAAAATAAGGCTGTGGTGCGAGTTTAGGCGTTGTGAATATGAGAAGTGGTCTCTGGGATCCATGGTGGTCATTTGGGGAGAAATAGCCCCACTCATTTTACCCTTTTATGGGAATCTGTTAGTTAAAGACATTGGAATGTGTGTTTAGTATCGCCAATTATCTACATGTTAATTGGTGAGAAATTCATGACCATGAGAGGCTCCTTTAGCTGTTTTCTCTTGCAGCTATTTACTTGTTTCTCAGGCAGAGAAAGGAGAAGAAAGGAGGAAAGCGTACATCCATTTGAAGAAAAACATCTGGTTCTTTTGTTGCATGCCTGTCTTGAGAGTCCTTGTAGCCTTGTCCGTGACTATGTCTCTATACACAGTGGAATATTTGTTTAATTTGGTATCAGAATGCTAGTGGCTCTGGGCAAAAGGGCAGGAGGGGCTGGCACAGCCTGCAGCTGAAAGGGCTGTGTGCTGGCAACAGGGGCACCCCTGAGGAAAAGTGGGTCCCATGCAGCCGCTGTGTTCAGGTGACTATCTGGGATCATGCTGTGTGTGACCTCAACTCTTTGTGCAGGTTGCAAAGGTGGAGTTGGGATGAAGAGCACAGTCCCACCCGCATGCTTTGGTTTTGCAGGGGAACTGAAAACCCACAAGCATTGCTCTGCAGCCAGCTGCCAAGCCAGACCGCAGGTTGCATGGCAAAGATGATACCATGCACTTAAGCCTGAAGGAGATTTGGGATTCGTATTTTAGGTTGTAGATTGAGAATGGGTGAATAATTTCTCCTGGTTTAAAAATAAAATCAAAACAGAAGTCATGGCAACTTCAAAATAGCAGTAAATCCTATGTAACCTAAAGAAAAATACCCGCTTTCCATTTTGAAAGTCTTGTTGCTTCAGTAATAGCTAACACTGTGATGTCTCTAATGAGCAAAGAGAGTGAGTGTTTATGTTGCCAGTATTATCAGCCATAATCTTTCTATAGACTAGGGCCCCTTTGCTCCTTTTTCATGTGCCTGACACCTTCTCCTCCTCCTGATTGCACTGTTTCTGCTGAAGGAGCTACCAATGCATACAGCTGCTTGTAAAGAACATATTCAAAACTACAAAACTTCAATGAAGGTGAAACATATGTCTCATACCAACTTAGCATTTCAGTATATATCCACTCTTGACTTTGCTAAGAGAGAGGTTCAAACAGCTCTTTATTCCATTGAAAGGCTAATTTGTATAGCAGTATTTATCAAGAGACTGTATGCAACTCTGGAGAGGTCATACCAACAAACAAAAACCCATTCACAGCATTCCCTCTTTTTCACTTTCCTAACACATCTTCATGCAGGATCTCATGGTACAAAGCACTTCTTTATGAGTGGCAGTTTCCATACCAACTTTGCTTCCTTAAGCACACTCATCAAGAGCTGAGATGACAACACTGAGGTTGAACCTGACAGCAACCACAACCTATGCACAGGAAAACTAGATATGAAGGAATGTAAATCACTACTGGATGAGGAGACACCTTATAACAGTCAATAGGAAGCGCTAAAAAGGGAAGGGTGTTTCTTCCAGGGTTAGACATCTGTTTCTTCTCTGGCCCCAAACTAAAAAACATATGTAAGATTCACAGACCAACATTCTGTCACTTAAATCATTCCTTTGGGTACAGACAACCAGCTCCCTTTGTTTCTTTAAAATACTTACAGCAACATCATTTTGTCAGCTACTCTGGTGTTCAGATCTGAATTCTTTCCAGCATGAGGCATATCAAGCTCGTTTTGCAGCAGACAGGACTAAATATTGAAGTGTACGGCATACTGGGATGAGCCTTCTGCCTGGCATGTGTTCCCTACTGTGCAAGAACAGTGGGAAGGTTTTTAGGGTCAGAAGGAGACACTATAGGGGAAAGCATGATGTTGTAAGCCTATAAAGACAGTATTCAGCTTGGAGGGCATTACTTCAAGCCTTGTCATAACACATGAGTAAAAACACATGCATTAAACAATATCAAACACTTGTCATTCAGTAGCACTGAACAAAAGAAATGATACAGGGATCAAGAACTAAACCCCAGGAGTCTTCATGAAAAGCAAGTGCTACAAATATCTAGCACCAATACAGCCCTGTTTTGGAGCAGGAGAACTCTCTGAAGCATTTTCTTGTATTCTATTTCCTTCCCTGGCCTCTGACATGTCTCACACCAAAGCCATCTTTGCAGTTTTCTCAGCCCATTTCCAGCCCCTTTCCCAGCTACAGCTCTAGGCTTCCTCTGTCTTTCAGCCCTACCCTTCGTCCACTTGTAGGTGTTAAACTCCTTTGTATATCTGCACCCTGGCCTCCCCAGTGACAGATGCATTCAATTTTAGCTTTGGCGTCGTGATGCTGGAAAGATGTTTTCTTACTCTCTTGCTGCTAATTAAAGCCAGCTCACTGGGACTGTGGATAGAAGGCTCTGATCCACAGTCCCAAGCTGCTCCTGTGCCTTTCATTTGGTACACAGTTATTTTCCAGGTGATTAGTTAAGGTATTTTTATGTGGCTTTCAAAAGCAATGTTTGCTAGGTATGGTGCATTAAATCCACCTATCAAAACCATGCTCATTATATTTTTAAGAGAAAGTAATTATTGATCATGCTAGTTAAATTATTCATTGTCATTTTGAATTAGTCTGCCACTTTGAAAATAAACAGCTTGTTTTGTCCTTTACATATGTTTTAGAACTGTATTACTTAACACCCAGCTGTAAGACTGACTAAAAATCAAAGAGAAATCTGTAGGCTGATGTCGCGTTTCAACATCTATTCCCACATCCAGCTCTGAAAATCTTGTGTGCAGATTTCACTTTCTTTGAGGTGATTCAACTCATAACCAGTGACTCAACATCAGCAATTATCCTGGGACCATGAGGCAGATTCTGGGTGTCCTTTGTACTGACTCTGTAGGTCATTGATCCCAAGTCACCTACAGAAGGCAAGAGCTGTTGGACAGTACTACATGAATAGGTTTATTGATTCTATTCCTTAAATAAAACATTAAGGAGAAAAGACTCACAAAAGATCTGCAGATTATCCAGCAGGCTTGTGGCATGCATCTTACTACTGATATAAAATATGCATGGTGCCTGGGGACTCCTGTTCTTGTCATCGGGATTGTGTCACACACAGCAGCAACCCAAATGAGCGAAGGATGTATGTGAATAGCATGTTTACATGAATAGGTAACTGAGCTTTAATACTGCGTTCATTCACTTTATACATGCTAAAAATCAAAATTTTCATCTATATTTGACATTTAGCACAAGCTGAATCTTTTCATATATTCACACCAATGTTGTATATCCAACCATCTCAGTTATCACCAACTATACAGGCTCTCCCATGCCATTTCAGGGCAAAATCAAACAGGTCAGTCATAATTTAAAGCTAATTCTGCTCTGAAAGGAAAACTCATACAATTAGGGACAACCACAAGGTGATTTAAGAATCTGCCACCTCCCAGCTGAGCTGGGCTCACAGGCTGTGTGATAGTGGAGCCCAGTTTGGGTTTTGCTCGGGAGGGTTGGGAGGCATGTGTGTGATGTAGTTACCTGTCCACCTCTTTAGAGGTAGCAGAGAGCATCTGCTGAAATTGTCTCACAGCTGCAGCACCTGGGCTTTCGTCTCGCTTGGCATCCCAAGGACCAGGGTAAGGGTTGAACCTTAGTGCTGGTGTGCTTTCCACTGCAGGCTGCCTAGCCCAGCCACAAGTGCAACGCCTCTGCAGGGCTGCACAACTCACCAAGGTAGCAAGAAGCTCCCCACACCATTGCTGTAGCTCACCTCCCAGTTGTATCAGGAAGCACACATTGACACAGGCTGTGGAAAGATTCTCTCATCTTAGTGGCCCCACTTGCAAAAATATTTTTGGGAATGGTACTGACTGATAAAAATATGCACTATGATCCATGCCAAGACAGTGGTAAATTTGCTATAGCAACATAGTATGTCTGATGGTTATGTTATTCTGAAGCCTCAGCTGTGGGCCAGGACTCCTTCACACTAGATACTGTACAAGCCCAGACTGAAAACTGTCACTGCGAATTTGTTATTCAAGTAAGTGATTGGAGGAATGATGGTAGCCTCAGTTGTGAAAAGTGCTGCTTTTAAAGTATAAATCCTGCTATTTTTATCTTCAGTTGTTTGTTAAATATCCAAGTAAACTTAGAAGTTCCAGAGCAATATGCCTTCTCACAGAAGATTTTGAGTAATTCCTGACTTTCCTTGTATTTCTGCCCTAAAGGTGCCCTAGCAAGGTTCTAACAAAGAAGAACTTTAGGTCGTTGTTGAAATTCTCAATCCTTGCAGGATATCAGTATTTGCAAAGATGTCTTACAATGGGGTAAAATATATGAACATTTACAATGTATTTGCTATTTCCAACCTGTTCATACATGACAATATGCATTCTTTCCTTCAGTGAAGAGCAAAACATAGCCTCATGTAAGAGCATGTAGGTTAAGGATGACAGAAAAGGTGCAATGAAAAACAAGGGGTTGCAAAGCAATTCTACAGAGATGGCAGCTGCCTCCTACCATGATAAAAAGTCCCCAGAATACAAAAACCTAGTGGCATCACACTGGCACAAAAAAAGAGGTCATTCCAAAAGAATTGTTTCCATATGATATGGTTAAATCATGTTGTGTGTTGTGTATTCTGTTTATTAATGCTTTAAATAGTTTTCTTATTTAGCTTATTTATTTTAGATTAAATCCTCTTTCCAGCTGTTGGTGTGAGGAAACAGCTGCAAAGCTGAGGTTTTCTTCCTGATAGTGAGAAGAAGGAAGGACTCCAGACTTTGCAGTGTGCAGCTTCTATCTAGTGCAGAGTAGATGGGCGCAGCAGTTCCCTTTTCCATACCTATAACATATCAAATATAAAATTAATCCTGGTGATATAACTTTAACGTTTATGGTCACCTAATGAACGCAACGTGTGCATCTTAGACAGTTATTTACACGTGCTGAATTTTGTCTTTAAAAGGCCTGGTAATGTGAAAAATATTGGCACAACAAATTTTCATCCAATTTGATGAATATGTCTCTCTCTATCAACCCTGTAATAATCTTAGGAACAGGGTAAATGGTTATATAAATAAATGTACCCAGTTCCAATAGAATTTATTTCATTGCAGCCACGTTGTGTTTAGCATTTCTATGAACCCATATGATAAATGATTGAATGCTCAAACTAGTTTACGTCAATCCTTAGTGATTAATTATAGTGTAAACACCATGATTGCTCTACACCAAAATAGAAAAAAACTACCTCAGAGACATGTTTAATCATTTGGATCTAGCAGTGCTGTGTTTATTCGTTCCTTTTTGGTCCATTAGAGAGTAAATTAGATTTGACTCACTCACTCTGATTGGCTTAATTGTACCAGTTACAGATGAAGTACAAATAAAACCATAATAAATCCAGCAGATGTTTAACCTGCTCAACCAAGATCCTTAACAGTCAATTCCAATTGCAATTTACACTCAGCAATTTAACAAGACCCTCAGGAAGTTGATCTGATTTCCTAACAACCAGACGCTATCTCTGTGCTACTGAAACAAGACCATCATGCTGTATTTTTGGCTCCAGGGTTTTCACAGTTTTTGTTATCTCCTTTCTTTGCTGGGCTGTGGGGTTTATAGGAGGGATTATAGGAATTGGTGTAAAAGTAAATCACATGGCTTCTGCCAAAGGTACTAAAAGTACTGAGGGTCACTAGTACAGAAAACAACAATTTCAGAATAAATATAGAATACTGCTTTTT
Organism: Agapornis roseicollis; assembly: GCA_002631895.1. Taxonomy (NCBI): domain Eukaryota; kingdom Metazoa; phylum Chordata; class Aves; order Psittaciformes; family Psittacidae; genus Agapornis; species Agapornis roseicollis. The sequence goes on from NDXB01009863.1 coordinate 33,399, forward strand.
AATGTCTCTGACTTATAAAGCTGGAAATACTTACCTCTAATGCATAATGCACTAAACTGCAAGGTTCATCAGATCGCAATTTAAATTGCTATGACCTTTAAAAACACTATTTAATATGTGCATGAGAAATTTTAATACTAAATACCATACCTTAGTCAAATTGATCTTTCATGAGATATTGAGAAACCAGCTCTATCTATAGAACTAAAAAGGACAATATACGTTAGCAAACCAGTCCATGCTGGAGATCCTTATGCCTCAACAAGCCCCACCATGAAATAAAGTAGCTTATTAACATAGAAAAATGTCAGTTATTTAATGATAACAAGAGGTGAAAGGAATCCTCTCAGAGTGTGAAATTGCTGCAAAGGCATCCATTGATCCCTCTGTTTAATCAGTCTCTCGAGAGCACCAGGAAGATGGAAAAATATCTGATTAGTGTGGAAGTGTCAGCCTGGGATTAGCTTGAGGCACCAGGGTTTCATATCGAGGGATTTCCCCTCTCCACTCCCAACCCTGGACCACTGGCTGGTTTTGCCACTTGCCCTGCTGAAGCAGGTTTCCCCTCCTGTGTAATGCCGATGGAAAGAGGCTGGGAAGACCGGAGGATATGCAAACCTTTTAGTTAGGTTTCCTGCCCAAAGGAAATGAAACCCCTTAATGCCCTCTAAATGAAACACCAAGTCCTGGTGAGGAAAACAAATCCAGAGCCCCCAAATCAGCTATGCAAGAAGGCCAAGCAGACCGCTGTCCCTGGGGTAAAGCCAGCTCAGGTTGGTCAAAAAGAGGTTCCCCCTCTCCTGCCAGTCCAGGCAAACCAAGGGCTGATTGCTCGCAGGGGCCTGGGATGTATTGTTTGGTACATGGGGGACAACTGTGTAAACCTCATGGGATATTTTATGGGGATTGAGTACAAAACTTCCTATGGGACATTTAGGAAAAGGACCAAGGTGAGGAAAGGGAGGGGTCCGGGTAGCTTGGAGATCCAGATGAAGCAGGGAAGTGGCACACCGGTACTGGCTGCCTCCATCAGGTCTCTGCAAGGAAAACACAGCTTGGCCCTGCAGGCAGAGCCTATTGGCTGCTCATGGAGGCACTTATTATCATGAGGAAGTTAGATTTCTCTTTTCTGTGTTGTAAATCTTCTGCTCCTCCAACCAGCAGCAGTGAATGATACTCAGCAAACAGTTGAATACATACCCGTGCTGGAAACAAATAATTTGCAAACATGACATAGCCTGGAATATGGTCTATTTTGAATATTGAACAAATCTGTCAAAATCAAATTCTGTTCATAGATAGTTTCTGAATAGCAGAAAAAGCTGAAACCACAAATAAATGTTTGATCTGCATCATTTATGCTGTTCTGTCAGCACCTGAATTATCAAGCAGAAATCTTACTTAGATTCCTCAATGTCAGATCCAAATTTGCTTGCACTCAGGACAAGTCTGATCTGTTCAGAGGAGGCTGAGGTGAGCTGGTTGATGCCAGGCATGTATATGCTTTGCATTAGCACTACACTAATTTAAATCTGTCTTCCTTACAAACCAGTTTTCTATCTTAAGCCAAACAAAATCATGCAACATGTCTGATTTTCCCTCTTCTTTGTACGTATGCATTATATTACACTTGGCTATTGTGAAGTCAGTATTTTCAAAGCATTTCAATTATTCACCACCTACATTATTTTGTATTTCATTCGTTTTGCCATGAAAATTGCCTGTGAATTTAAACACGCTCTCTAATAATAATGTTCACTTCATATTACTGACTTTTTAAAAGTGTTTGCAAATAAAATCTGTAGTTAGAACATAAAAACTCATAGTAGAGCCCTGAATTTGTTAATATCGAATCAGACATAGTACTCTCGAACTCCATCCATGCTGCAAACTGTACCACTCTATAAAGGAGCCCTTTATTAAAATTGTATTCTTACACCAGCAGAGCAACATGGGAAGCTGTGATCAGAACTGACAGTTGGTTTACTCTTACCATTTCATCACGAAATTTCAATGCCATCTGTGGGAAGCCACACAGGCAAATGTGTCATCACATCTAATAATGAAAAGAAGAAACAGACAGAACGTGCTGCAGAAACAGACTGCTTTAATTACCCCCTCTACAAGGCTTTACAAAATTTGCAGAGGAAAAGTCCTGTGTGGACAGGTTGCTTATGCAAAGGAGAATGTCACTACAAGGTTTGACCTTGGGTGTTATACCTGGGCAATATCTAAACTGGCTGCCCTGTGCTGGTTAATGCACTGACCACATGTGATAAAGGTGTTGGAACACTCCACTGTTTTTGAAGTTTAATGGTTATGCTTAGGAGATAAAAAGGCCGTGTCTGATTTTCACTCTGAACTCTGAATGGGGATCTCCAGCTGCAATGAGATGAACGGAAATAGGCGCACATCAGCATGCCAGCTGGGATAAGATATGGTAGGTGTACAGTACGTAGGGTACTCAAAGCACTCTGTGGGGATGAAATCACAGAGTATGGGATGATTCAAACACATGAAGCTGCTCTGAAGGATTGGCCCATGCTGATGGGTCAGTTTTGGAGTACAAATTGCTCCTGCACAGGTCACAACACTCCTATGTAGTTTGTATCTTAGCAAAGAGATGGTGCTCTGCTGGTTTATCCTGTCTATCCTGCTTCCTGGGTATTCTGCGCTGACTACAGAGGCGATGGCTTGCCATGCTGATCTAAAGAGCTGGTACGGGATGGACAAGAGCAAACCTTTTGTTTCTGAGGGTGGCTTGGGCATGAGGACACATCTGCAGTGTAATTTGTGCAAACGCCTCCTGGCAACCAGGCAGGAGTGAAATCCCATGGTGGTGGGGGCTCATACAGGTACAGTGTTTAGGATAGCTGGGGAAAACAAGTCATACATGATCCTTCTTGCCTGCAAACCAGCACCCTGTCCCAGCACACACTTGAGGTCCCAGACTGCCCTTCAGCTTTTCCAGGTGCTTTTGCTTCTCCCTCATCCACCTCTAGTCTCAAGTTCTGCTGCGCTAATGTTTGCAGGAGAGAACGTGGTGGTACTGCTATTACTCTAGTTATGTTCTTCAAGCACTTTATTTTGTATCTACCTCTGGCAGGCTGGTTGTCCTCACCAGGGGAAAGGCCTATATATGATCTAAACAGGAGATACCCAATAGCTAGTCATAGAGACTGCAGGCACTAGGTTGTCAGGATTTGGTCTCCATCGGGAAATAGAGTTGCTTGGGATGTTATTTACAGAACAGAGTGATCTACTACAGCAGAGCCAGGATCAGCTTTGGGCTCTTTGTAGAGGTACCTATGAGTTGCCCCGCAGTGCCAGCTCAGCACAGCACTGCTGGAGACATCCAGGCTTGACAGCTGGAGCTTGCAATCTGAAGATACCACCCCTTCCAAGAAGCAGGGTGCAGGCGGAGAGTACATTGGCACAGCTAATGCTTGTTGTGCTGCGCCCTGACCAGTAGGAAACAGACATGGCTGGAGCTCAGCTGATGCCATAGCCCACAGCCTTTTTGCCAAGTCAGCACCTTAAGTTAGAGAAGGAAGGACTGGAGTATGGCATGGAAGTTTGTGGAGAAAGGCAGCTGACAACTCTCAGGAGCCACATCAGGGCAAGCACATTTCCCATTCTGGCCAACCTGTCCCACTGAGAATGACACTGTAACTCTCACAGCTTACAAAAAATATTAGCACATTCATAATGTTCCTGCGTGACCATGTGTGGCAGCACTATACATGCGTGCAAAATCAGTGGAACTTGCTGTCCTTGAATGCCACCTATTTTTCTGAAATGATCCTGGTGCAAAACCATGGAGGACAGAGGTCAAAACGTAGCTTTGAACTAAAGCTGCCTATTTATTCCGTGCTTACTTTGATTTTTGAAAGGTCACTAGTGACCATGTTGTCCTCAGGACAGTTCCATCTATTGCCTGATCACAGTTCCTCTCTATTTGTTTTTCCAAATCTTCTCACCCATGGTCATAATGTCTCCTTTATGAAACTATCATTCACAGAATACTCTTTTACAGGAACACAGCCCTCTGGATTTATCCATTATTGCGACAAAACCTTTAGTTGCTGCACAATACTGCTACACATCATCCTTTGGAAGGATGTCACAGGGCACTTTGCAAGGAACAAGTTTCAGATCAGTAACAGGAGAGTCAGTGATTTACAGCAGCTGTGAGTCTGGCCCTGTGTTCAGCTGTAACAATTATTTTTCTCTTCTTAGTAGCTTGTGCAGTGCTGTGTTTTTGACTTTAGTTTCAGAGCAACACTGATAACACACCAATGTTTTAGTTGGTGTTAAGTAATGCTTACCCCAATCAAAGACTCTTCAGTCTCATGCTCTGCCAGTGAGGAGAGGTGCAAGAAAACAAGAGGAAGCAGAGCATCACACAGGACACCTGACCCAAACTAACCAAAGAGGTATTCCATACCACAGCACAACATGCCCAGTATATAAACTGGGGTAATCACCTGGAAGGCCCAGATCTCTGCTTGGATTGGGCTGGGTATCAGTCGGTGGCTGATGAGCAATTGTACTCTCCTCCTTTGTTATTTCCCTTATCGTTATTGGTGGTAGCAGCAGTGGTTTGTGTCATACCTTAGTTACTGGGCTGTTCTTATCTCAACCTGTGGGAGTTACATTCTTTTGATTCTCCTCCCCATCCCTCCAGGAGCAGGGACAGGGGCAGGGAAAAAGGTGGGGGATGAGCAAGTGTCTGCATGATTCTGAGTTACTGGCTGAGCTTAAACCATGACACCCAGCTTTTTGATAAGAGACTTGTGAACAGTGTGCATTTGACCCTTCACTTTACATCATCTCCTTTCTATTTATTCGTATTTTCCCAATTACAGCAGAAATTAACTATTATTTCTCAACTCTAACAACACAAAGTTCCTTTGGGAAACTGTTTATTTGGGAAGCTTTTGATAAAATGAAAGAAACCACCTAGAGATGGTCAGTTCATTTCAAAGAGGATTGAGCATGACTTGTGCTGTGCTCATGGCATTTGCTGCGAGGAGCTGCTTGAGAGAGGACGCCTGGATCACCGGAGCGGAGCGGAGCAGAGGGATCAGCGTCCAGGAGCCTCCCCTCAGAGC
>NDXB01009865.1:0-18541 GCA_002631895.1 Agapornis roseicollis
CAAAAGGTTATCTTGATATATAACAGAGCTAGTGATATGGTCAGTATACTAGTTCAGTACTTTTACCAATACTGTTGGGTTTATTTATTGCAGTTCAGGAATTTTAAAACTAATGTAATACATTGCCTATAAATGCATGTGCAATGCAGTAAAATATTAAAAATTAACTCACTGACTTTAGTTTTTAAACATTTGAAACTTGTCAGACTGTCATACAACCCGTAGATTCCTCATACACTTGCTCTGCCTTACAGAAGTGGCTTAGGCTTCACTTTGCAATGTATTGCACTTGAGCAGCACCTATTAGACATAGCTATAATCCTTTAGCACTCATCTAATTAAACAAGCACTCCAACTGGGCTGATGGAGTTGCTAAATCAAAGAACATACGTGGTTTCCATTACAAATGTCAAATACTGTTTCAGGGGGGCCTTAGACTGGAAGGAAAGTTGAACTGTTTACACAGTAGGCCAGATGTGCCACTTATAGCCTGAGGCTACTGTGGCTACCAATAATTCAAGTAAGCAACAAATCTTTTCCTTATGTTCCATGCCCATCCTGATTGGAATTGGCAATGTTGCAGTAGGGAATGTTTGAATAAAAAGACAGTATGGATAGTTATCTCTAAATTAGGCCTGTTTGCAGGTTTTTTACTTAGAGCTGGCTCATGGCAGATCTTGGCTTTTGTGTTCTGGGTTTTGAAGCATCTGCATGTGTCTAGGAGGTGGAATGCACAGGCTGAAAGGAAGCTTGCAGCTTTACTGGCAGATGCCTGAAAAGGGCAAGAACCCCGTGTGCAGTTGTAAACAGGACCAAAATTCAAGGCTTGGAAAGTGGAAGAGATTTTGTTGGGGCAGGAAGGTGAAGCAAGAGAGAGGACAATGCGTGGGGTTTGCCTCAACTCAGGCTCTGCAGGTTGCAGTTTTTGAAGAAAAATGGGAAGATCTACACTGGAACCACACATTGCATTAAATGTGGTCTTTTGTTCAACTCTGCCTTCCCTGTGTGCCTAAGAGCTTTGTTCAAGTTTGCTGCTCTTGCGTTTTTACTCAAGTGTTGTACTAATGAGGGGTTTCAGAGGCTTTTGGAGTGATTTTTTTCAGTACAAGTAAAGTTTGTGTTGGTTTGTGGACACATTCCCTCTGCTAAGAAAGGAGGCCCAGGTTGGGTTAATCCTTGGCCTTCAGCATATTGTACCAAGTATTCAAAATGCCCACAGGTTTTTATCTTTCTTGAGAGCAGTAATTAGACACTTTTCACCCCATATTTTTGCTAAGGGCATCTGATTTTTTTTTTATACATGAAAAAAAATTACTTGCAATTATTGTGCTTGATGTACAGTTCTGCAGAATTTACACTCATTTTATACTTTTCCCTTCTATAGCCTATGCAGTTTAAGTTGTGCGAAGTGTCATCCATATTAGGTAACAAGCTTTACAACAGCTTTCTGAGGTTATATGTGAGGATTATTTCATCCTCTCTTTCATTAAGCAGAGGTCAGCCTGTCACCATTTAAGTTATCTGTCTCAAAATTGTTGGCAAATTCAAGATACTGCTGCTAGACGTTTTGAAGATACTAGCTCTCCTGTCAACTCAAAATAACAGGGTGTCTGTGATGTTAGCACTGAATTTGGTGTTGTATCTATCAAATTTTTCCAGTTCTTTTGAGAACAAATGAGTGTCTCATTACTGAAAAGAGCAGCTTGACACCTGACTCCATTCATATTACAAATCTGTTCACCTGAGTCTTACACATGTGATTTCTTGAGGGCACTGAATGGCAGTGTCATTCAAAGTCACTCACAGCTGATGTTTCTCTTCTTCATATAATAGAACTGTCAGCTGGAAGCCTTGTGAATTCAGGAATAGGTTTGACTGGAAATGTTAAAACTAAACATAGACACAGCAAACACTTGCATCATCCTTGAAAGCCCAAGAGATCATTTTTCCCATGAGTAAAAAATGAATTAAGTAAAAATTGGCAGGATTTTTTAATAGCAATAAAAACCCAGAAAAGACCTCTGTTGACTTTTCACAATCTTGTTAGCAAGTATTTATATTACGTACCAAGTTTTACACTATTTATTTCAGATGCTTGTAAAGGTTGCTGTAATGACCCAAGTGAAAATTAGTCTCCTGCATATGTTGCCCCTTGATTACTAACTTCTAGAGTCAATTTATTCTTCTCATGTCCAAACTATCCTTCTTATTCTCCGTGTCATTGGCTACTATCTCCTTTCTCTGTGACACAACTCAGCTGGTGTCCTGGCTGCCAGCCTGTCTCCTGGCCTTTCAGACTTGTTCTCTTCTGTTCTTTATTTGGAAACAAACTGGGTTTGAACAGTGTTTAGAATAGGGGGAGTGTCTTGACTTAGCACTATGGCTTTTTTGACCTACAGTAATGCAAAGAAGGGATAGATTATTTGCAGAGGTTAGCTTGGTCTTGAATCAATTATCTGCAAATAGACTGACCCTAAAAACTTACTGTTAAGATGCACGTACTCCTATGGCTGGAGTTTTTAACAAAGAGCTGGGTTTACATAACAAATATATTGTCTCCCTTTTGGCTTCTCCTTTCCCAGCAGATTGATTATGCAATTAGAAGCTCACGAATAATCATATAAAATCACACAGATAATCCCTGATGAGGGATTTGTTCTTGTTTTGTGAAAATAACCAGTGAACTCTCAAATATCAATACTGCATCTTTTTTTTTACTTGCAAACAGCTTAAAGGCTTGGCTGTATGTCTACAGGAGCACCATCAGGAATTTCCATGTAACATTTTGGCAGCCAGAACATTTATTTGCAACCTCAAATGATTCCTGAAGTAGTTGCTCCAGTAACAAAAGCAACCAAGGATGCTTTTTTCCCCTTTTAATTATCATGGGATTTTAAAATATAAGCAGTTTACCTTCCCTGAAAGCTCTGAGGGCCAGTAAAAAGAAAACCAGACAAACCTTACCCCCAAAATAAAATGCTTGGTTACTTTCTTAAGTTATATTTATACTCGTATGGAAATTGGGAAAGCCTGTGTATGATATTTCTAAGTGTTTTCAAACATAGCATGGAAAATAATTGAGAACTTGAAACACTTTTACACTTAGTGAAAAGAATTGTTTCATTAGAGAGCTAATTGTGACTTTTCTGTTAATATAATTTTGGGATTTTTTTTTGAAAAACAGACTTGGGGGAGAAGGAGGCAATAAATTATGTACAAAATCTAGTGGTTTCAACACAAATGAAACAATAGTTTATCAGGTCCAGGACAGATTGCAGCCAGAGGGAGAAAGAAATGCCAGCATGCTAAGTACTGCTGATATTAAGTACTAGCATTAACCTTGTTCAAGAGGCTAAAAAGATAAACATACCTGATATTACTTTCTCTGGAATAAGCTATTTTCTGATCTGTTCCTCATGCTTACTTTTTAAAACAAATACAAATATATGTTAGTTTAGGAACTCAGTCCTCACCATCTGTTTCATAGATTCATGCCTTTTCCTTTGGAATCCTGGAAGGTGGAGCGAAAAGTGGGCTACAGCAATCTGTTCAAGTTCTGGCTTTACCTTAGTGATGAAAGAGAATCTTCTAAAAATAGCACATTTTTTGGGAGTGTATTCAGGGATTCACTTCAAGCAGATTTCAGTAGATAGTAAATGAAGAATACTACAGGGGAAAAAAGGAAGACAGTGCTGGCAGAGGTAACTTTAGGTCTCTTAATTAGAAAATACATTTATTGTGAAATGTTGTGACCAGGACTAGCTGAATATAATAAATAATAATCATGTTATGAGTCAGCTATATCTAGACCAAGGAGGGAAGGGTGATGCACATAGAAATTTTGCTGACATAAGTTGCTACAACCTACATGACACACTCAGTCACTGGCTGACCCGCCAGTGTAGGTGCGAAGACTGTATGTTCACACTAGGTAGCAGCCCACCTGTGCTCTACTGATGGCTTGGTCTTGGCTTCATAGGTATGGTTCCATCTGGAATATATACCAACCTTCTCTTTTATGTTGGAACTGAGATCTTTTGTGTCTTAAATAATTGTTTTTTGCATTTTATGATTCAAGGTAAGCATAACCTTTTATTAGAAATGATGCAACAAGAAGTGGTTCAGTAAGTAAAAATACCTGAGATAAGGTGTACTTCAAACTTGTTGTGGAGAGACTGTGAAAGATTAAAACATTGATAGAATAGAGGTGGATGAGTAAAATAAAATACAGGAATGAACCAGCATCATTAGTCTTTTCTTTCAACAATGGAAAAAATATCCAGGAAGCATCATATACTCTTTTGGCCAAGGGTTCTGTCTTTACTGTGAGTAGCACAACATTCACTATTTAAATAAAGGTGAAAAAAAATGAGAGGGACTCATATTGGTCTCCCAGGAACACTTTATCACTTGAGTTTATTGTGTTTATGACTTAAAGTAAATCTAACACATTTAAGAAATCCCAGCAGCTTAAAATTGATATTTGATGACACTGTAGTCCTAAGTAAAAATACAATTAAACCCCCTGAAAACAAAACACTTGCTGTATAGGAAAATGCTAATATTTCAGTATTTCTGTGTGTGTAAATTTAGACTGAGCAATCATTTTGTCCTTTTAGTTGGGGAGGAGTTGAAGGCCAATATCACTTAAGATTTTTAAATAAATATTGGGAATGGTATGTATGGTCCCACTTGACAGTGGATTTTCTAATATTGTACTTAAAGGCTCCCCAAACAAAGCATTATAATGTATTGTGACCTTCCAAAAATACCTTCAAAGCTATGGTAGAATCTTCAGACTTTGAGTAGAAACCTTGATGACAGGTGATGCTAGGTTTCCTCTTTATCCTTCAGGCCAAAGCAGGCAAGTTGTGATGCATGAGAGGATTTCTGTCCATGTCAAATCATTGCATCCCTATGCAAAACTATTGTGTCTTGTTTTTCTGGTATCATCATGTCATCATGACTGCCATGAAGTATCATTATAATAGGTTATGTTATCAGCATAATATGTAGGTGGCTCTTACTGTTTCTTACTGTCATGTGTTCTGTACTCATTCAGCACAGACATATGAAAGTAATGAAATATACCTATATGCGGGAGGTTTCCAATCTAAAATAATAAGCCCAGATTATTTTGCTGATTTTCATCTGCAGGTGCACTTAGATTTAAAGACTGATGCTGGAAATCCTGCATATAACTGGATGAACAAATAAACTCATAACATATACTCATCATGTTTAGACATTATTTTATTTTTGAAGGTTAATCAAATATCAACTTTTAATTCTAAAAAACTTGCAGGAAATATTGGTTGTAAAGGTAGAATCAGCATTGCTGTAGAAGTATAATCTTATGAAATGTTATGAAATGTATGTTTAGTGCATGTGTCTATAACTGATATAATAGAACTGAATGCAGTTACACCCACTGAAAACTGTAGTCTAAGATGATATAAAATGTTCACTTTTTCACTTCAAAACTGATGACAGTAGTCAACTTTCTCTCTTTCAAGTACCCAGCACCTAGAATAAGGTGCTGTTGATGTAAATGAAAACAATTAGTACATCTCCTTTGAGATACTGATTTGCAAATGTCTGTCAGTTTTTCTTATAACTGATATACATAGTATGGTACCTATTTTGGACAATAGTAAAATAGATCTGATTGGACTCTGCAGATTTTTAATAAAGATCTCAAATGGAACACCTTGAATAATCAGAAGAACCACTGCCTATGGTTTCTGGTTTAGAGGCCAATTAATATCCTGGTCTGTTTGACTGCAATTGTCGGTGTCAGTAAACACTTAGGAATCAATCCAGATCATATTTATTCATTGCTAGTAAAGCTCCAAAATCATGATGCTCTGTTTTACTGAAAAGCATGCATATTATCTCTGTAAATTACACAGATAATGTCATAAACTATCAGCAGTGGTTTTTGGAAGAAAACCTACTTAAAGCTTACCCCTCTCTGCATTTCAGCATTTTGCTCTAGGCTTGGGAACATCAGGTGTGGCATGTTCTAGTGTGAGGTGTCCCTGCTTATGGCAGGGGTGTTGGAACTAGATGATCTTAAGGTCCTTTCCAACCCTAACTATTTTATGATTCTAAGTGCATTTGGACATGAAGAGGGCATTCTAATCTATATTGAGATTGTGTGGGAGTGAACCTAAAAAAAAAAAAAAAACCAAGAAAGGGGTCAGGTTAATGTATTTAATGCATAATGTTAGTCTCTTGGATGGAAAAGGTAACATGCAGTTTGAATTCCCTTCTACTTCTATTGCCTTTTAAAGAACAGATGTAGATTCTGACTCCTGTCACCACATTTTATTGTTCTTCAAGTATAAGGGACAAAGATGATACTTTTTTTTGAAGAGACCAGGGAGATAGAGTAGCTAGCTTGGCATTATTTGCTGATTCCTGTACCATGATATATCAGAGTTACAAGTAGGATATCTTTGCTAATTAATTAGTTACTCTAGCCCTTGTCCTTTGTCTCTTCTGTAGCTTTTATAAGAATGAGAAGAACCTCTTTTTTATTGCTATTCTGGAAATTGTCTATTGCTATTGGTGGCATATACATATACATACAACCTCACAGTGCGCTATGGCAGCCAGCAAGCAGCCCTGACTACTAAACAACAGAGTATGCTATTTTGAAGAACCACTCCTCACCTAATGGAGTTTCCTGCAGAGCCAGCCTTCATTGTCTTGTTGGCTCCACTGGAAAGCTTCAGCTCCTCCGTGATCTGTCAGATGGAAACTTTGGGGCCAGCTCCAGTTTGGAACCACTGACCCTGTTTGTTGGGAAGGCCAATAAACAGTGGGAGTGACTTTATAACCATGTTTTGTAATGCTACATGGAGTTTAAATGTAAGGAGAGTCATTACTCATGAGAACATAGGAAGAATCTGATAAGCAGGTCAGGAAGAAGTCAAAGTTTTAAAGATTTGTAGTTTTGCTGTCCAGAACAGAAGCCTGCTTTCATGTAAGACTTTTGAAATACAATTTAAAAAATCTCATGGGGCTTTTAAATGCTATTCAGTTGGATAATTGTTTGGTACATTTTTATTTCTATAAACTTACAAATGCAAGTCATTAAATATGAGATTTTAAAGAAAAAAACCTCTCATATATTTGATGGCACAAATGCTTTTACCCTCTCAGCCCTCCCAAACATTCTAAACAACATAGAATTTTATGAAAAAAGCCCATCCAAACATATGGACACCACAGAACGACAGGCAAAATTTTGATCTCAAGAAGAATGCTAATTAATTATATGTTAACATTGCAGATGCAACTAAAAATCACACTTTGGATCATGATGTTGCCAGTCTGAAGTGTTAAAAATCATTACTGTATTATTTTTCACATAATGAAATACTAGATTCTGAACTCAATTTCACTGCCCGTTTCTATGTAGCTTCATGGTACAGTTAGTAAAGGGCNATTATATGTTTACGTTGCAGATGCAACTAAAAATCACACTTTGGATCATGATGTTGCCAGTCTGAAGTGTTAAAAATCATTACTGGCTTAAAGTGATAAGGTTTTTCTATTTTTAAACTAGCATCTGTTTTGTTTGCTGTATGTATGTAGGCATTTTAGAGTTCACTCAAGTTTTACTGTCTAGCCTTGTAGTGTCTATGGTAATTGAGTACTAATCTCATGAATCATAGAATAGTTTGGGTTGGAAAGGACCTTAAGATCATCTAGTTCCAACCCCACCACCATGTGCTGTGGGAATCTGAGGATCAAAAATACTAGAAGAAAAATTTGAACTGCTGTGCAATTCTTTGGTTATTGACAATGCTGAGATAACTGAAAGTAGTGGCATAAGAAAGGAGATGAAACCTCAGATCTATGTGTCACTCTTGAGAAATATGTTATATTTGTGTAGTGATACATTATGGTATGGTATTCTCTGTATTGTAGTGCTTTGCAAGCAAGGTATTATTTTTCACATAATGAAATACTAGATTCTGAACTCAATTTCACTGCCCGTTTCTATGTAGCTTCATGGTACAGTTAGTAAAGGGCATTAAACTTGGGATAGTGAGAAAATATGCTTATGAAAATTCAATACGGATTTTTTTTTTTTTCCCAGTATTTCTCCAATGACTAAATACTGCACAGAAAACACAAATGTAGGTTCCCAGATATTACCTTATTTTTGTTTGTTTAACCCTGGAAAGGAACCATTATTGTATCTGCTAAGAGCACCAATAGTGGGACCCATCCCAATATGCTGGCTCTTTGTTATTTTAAGTGTGCTAAGAGGCATAGTTGCTGCAGATTCAAATCTGTGTGTGAGGTTAATCTTTTAATGATAAATCTTGTGGAAATGAGCCTTTCCCCTGTTGAAGGTTTTAGTATCTTAGTGACATTTACACCTTTAAAAATATTTCTTACTTCTTCATATTTAGTCTGTTGGTGAATGCTAATTTTTACACTTTTTTGTAACAAGCTATTTTTATGTCTTTATAACCATTTGCTATTTCTTTCAGATGTGGCAAGGAATATTTTCAGTATAGTGTATTGACATTTCTTCACAGTCCAAAAGAATTGCCCTGAGATGCATCTTTCTTAAGATTAATCAAATTAAAAGATTGAGCACAAGTAAAGAAATGTATTAAGTGTCTTACTTTCATCCATCCTAAATCATTTAAATATATGTATATTTGCATGTGAAAGCTGCTGAATTGTCATTCCAATAGAATTGTTGATATAAATAACGCCAGTCACTGTGTAACTTCTATTTTATTTGTAGCTAGAGAAGCCTCGCTCTGGAGAAACACAAATTCCTATTTAATTGCCATAGCATTTTACAGACAGAGATGAATCCATTAATGAATCATTCATTGCTGTGAACTGATAGGATTTCTGAAATGTCATATAATCTGATATTGTCATCTTGAAAAACAAAAGATGAAAAAAGTTTCCTGTGTTCAGAATAATGTCTATATATAAAAAGAACTTCATTGTTTGTGTTGTTAAAACCCCTGTTTGTTGGAGGATAATGATGACATTTGTATTATTATGTTTGCCTGTGTGGTTATGTGCTGAAAACACTTTTGCCACTTGTAGGCTGCAGTGACAGGAAAGCTGGTCATGTTTTCAGACATGTTAGAGGTGGTGGGACAGCCTTGCACTGAGAGAGATTGAGTTGTGGGTTTGCCACATTAAACAAAGGGGGACGTCCAAATGTCCTCAAGTAGATACCAAGGAGTTGCAGCAGAATTTCAGTTTGAACAGATGGATGGGAGATTGCCAAAGGACAGAGATTGTTTGATTGAGTTGTTCCCAGAGGTGTTGTAGCTGAATAAGTGTTTAGAGATATAGGTATATAGAGAGGAGAAAGGGAGGAGAAAAGGGCAGCACCTGGCTGGAAGGGGAATGAAAAAAAAAAAAAAAATCTTCAAAGAATAATTTAAATAGGGAAACATTTGGAAGCTTGGGAGCATCCCAGTTTTACAGTATCCTATTCCTAGATATGAGAAACCGNGAGAAAGGGAAAAGGGCAGCACCTGGCTGGAAGGGGAATGAAAAAAAAAAAAAAATCTTCAAAGAATAATTTAAATAGGGAAACATTTGGAAGCTTGGGAGCATCCCAGTTTTACAGTATCCTATTCCTAGATATGAGAAACCGAGTGAGTCTCATCTAACTTTCAGGTAAATCCTGAAACTATTCTGCCTGATAGTTGTATACATGCCTCTGTAAGATATAGAGATATGTTTTTATTTATTTTTGTAATGTTAGAACTTAAACATTTACTAAGTGTTGAGACATCCCTTGAAATTGAATTACATTTCTCAGAGGCCAAAGTCTCTCGTATTACAGTGATTTCTGAAAGCCTAGTCAAATGCGGATGTTGTATATGCATTAACTAATCAATTAGACTAGCTTTATTGATGGGTATAATTGGGAGAAACAGTTGTTTTGTCTGGATTTTTTTTTCATGAGTATCTTGAACAGCAGAAAGGATATAAGACTCTACAGATGTTAAAGTCACATCTTAAATCGATGTGGGCTATTTGAGGATTTTCATTTTTTTTTTTTTATTTGAACAAATGAGTCTTAGAAAAGGCATTGAAAATAAATTAAAAAAAAAAAAAAACAACAAACCAAAACCAAACAAAAACAACTACATTGATTTCCAGACTGTGTATGCTTACATTCCATCTTCTGTACTGCTGTATTTTTGTCTATGTAGTCTTTAATTGTTTTTTCTTTTTCATCTGGATTTTTTTTTCAACATTTGTGCAGTTTTTATTTATCAAAGAATTACAAGGATCTACTTCCTTAGAAGTAACCTGTACAAAGCCAAGAAGCCCCCAGAGCTATTCAGAAATCATAATTTCTCAGTCTGTCCTCAGTTCAGCAGTAGCAGTCATTTTTCTCCTTCTTCATAGCTGGTGCAGTGCTGTATTTTTGACTTTCAGCCTGGGGGCAATGCTGATAACACCAATGCTTTCAGTTGTTGCTAAGTCATGTTTAGCCTGACCAAGGACTTTGTGTGAGTCTCATGCTCTGCCAGGGAGGAGGGGAAGCCAGGAGGAAGCAGAAACAGGACACCTGACCCAAACTAGCCAAAGACGTACTCCATACCACAGCACATCATGCCCAGGATGTAGAACTGGGGGCAGTTACCTGGAAGGGCTAGATCATTGCTCAGTTCGGCTGAGTATGACTGGCAGGTGGTGAGTGGTTGTATTCTCTTCCCTTGTTACTTCCCTTACCATTATTATTATTGGTGGTAGTGGTAGTGATTTGTGTTATACCTTAGTTACTGGACTGCTCTTATCTCAACCTGTGGGAGTTACATTCCTTCAGTTCTTCTCCCCATCCCTCTGGGAGCAAGGGGGGAGGAAGATGGGGATAGTGAAAGAAAGAGCTGCATGGCTGAGCTTAAACCATGAAATAGTCTCTTACTTTGCTATACTGTGAGACTGATCTGAAATCAGACTCTGCTGTCTGATGATACCTCATGATACTTTGAAGAGTTATGGTACAAACTTACCTCTTGGTAAATTACCAAATTGGACATGGTTAAAGAATTTTTATTTGTAATAATTTTAATAATAATTATTTGTGTTTGTACCCTAGCAGACATGATTCAATGTTGCTGTTCACAATGGTGTTTCAGAATTAAATATAGGAAAATTATAGGAGATGTCTTATAAGATATATGTGTATCCTGTAAGCTTCAAAGTAAAGAATTGTAAGCTTAAATGCTAAGTTGTAAATTAAAACTACACTGTTAATTGTAAACTGTAAATTAGGACCCCTCTGTTGAGAGCAAGACGGGGCTGGTTCTTCAAGGTAATGAATAAATCATAACAAACTGACCTAAACTGTGGACATAGTTAATGCACAGAGGTTAGTCAGCAGACGCAGGAAGACTATCAATGACCACCAGAGACCCCTTAAGACCACCACTCAGCAAGGAAGTGCATGTGTGATTAAAATGCAAATATTGTAATTCCAGGAAATGTAGGGAATGTTTGTAAACAAATTGTTGGGGCCCCAGGTGGCTCAGTCACTTGGGAGGCTTTGTTAAAGTATTGTAACAAATTATAAAACATTGCAGACCAACTACCTGGAACCCTAATGAATTGTTCAGCAGTGCTCAAGAACATATTTATAACTTATTGCATTATTTGGTTATGAATGAACCGTGCCATTGACCTGTTAGCAGATCAGGCCAAGAAAATGCAGACAGCAATATTTCAACATTGCATGGTTCTCGACTACCTGCTAGCTGTGGAAGGAGGGGTTTGTGACAAATTAAATGATGCTAATTGTTTGAAAATTGATAATGATAAAGTAGTAAAACAGGTCATATCTGGAATTAAAAAAATTGGCTCATGTTCCTGTCCAAACCTGGAAAGGATGGGAGTTTGACCCTTTTTCCTGGCTTTCTGGAGACCTATGGGTTAAACAAATTTTACTCTGTTTGTTATTTGGCTTTTTCAATTTTTTTTTTTTTTTATTTTGTATTATTCCTTGTCTCATTCAATTAATTTGGAGTGTTGTAACAAATGTGCAATTTGTAACTACTGCCTCTCCTGATGGAAGTAAGCAAATAAGATTAGTATGTCCACATAAACCATTGGTTGTAGAAATAAACCAGTGCTCTTTTCATTTCTTGGTGTCTTTTGCACTATCTCTTTCCTAAAACCACCTGGATCTAGAACAATCTTTGAGACACTGGGTGGTGTGAAAGACTGATCTGAAATCGGACCCTAGCGTCCATTGTCTCAAAGATTGGTCTGAGAAGCTGAGCTGGAAATCCACCTAGACACCTAAGATGTTTGTGTATTAATTTCACTCTTGGGATCACAGACTGAAACAGGGTCCAGCACTCTTTTTTTCTCCCTGACATATGCCTAATCAGTTCTAACACACTTTTAGAAAAAAAAAAAAAATTGGTGTTCCTTTTACGTCCTATTTCGACTTGAAAGTGAAAGTGCTTCTATTTTTCTAATCTGAAATTCTTGGATTGTTTTTGGTCACAAACTGTTTATGCAGGGAGCTGTAATACATGACATTTCAGATAGGTTTGTTTACCTGCTTTATTGCACATTCTTTAAATGTTTGTGGGTTTATTTGCCAGTAATATACATATTCTGTCAGAATAGGGGAAGTTTAAAGAAAACTTCACGTTCATAAGTATATCTGCCTTGTGAGTATTTCTCTAGCAGTCAGAAACTCACTGTGACAGGGTGATTGATATCTTAAGATTTGTCCACCTCATCTAAAATACATGATTGAAATGTTGAGAGAGTACTGATATACCCTAAACAAAACCGATCCTTAAACTACTGCAAATCCGTGGTTACAATAGTTCTACAAGGTTTTTTTTTTTTTTTATTCTTTTTTTCAGGCTCCATTGTATACAATGAGAAAAAAAAACCTCTACTGATGACACCCAAGAAAAAGGTAGGGGTTTTTTTGAGTGGGGTTTTGGGTGGGTTTTTGTTTGGTTTTTATTTATTTTGGGGTTTTGGGGGAGTTGGGACTGTGGATTTTTGTTTGTTGTGGGTTTGGCTGTTTGGTTGGTTTTTTGTTTGTTTTTAGTTTGTTGGGGTGTTTGTTTGTTTTGGTGTTTGTTTTCTTTTTTGTGATCTTGGATTTAATTTTATATTTTTTTCCTTTGCCATTTATATTTTCCTTGATTGGATGCTTATACACTGATGTGCAGAATGCCTCAATGTATTGTCCTTTTTCTGTCCATATTTCATTTTGGTGTGCAATTTTTAGTACTTTCTATAGAGAGAATAAATACCTGGGCCCATGGTTGAGTTGTGCATATTCTGTTTCATTTTGCCTGAACTGTTGCATTTTCAAGAGCAGTCTTTCTACATGGAACTAAATACCATGGAATTTGAAACACATTCTTAAATATTCATTATTTATTTAAATAATTTTAAATTTTACAATTATATTTAGTATTTCCAACCTATGCCTATAATTTCTTTGGTGATGGTTGAATTAGTTTAGTAATTACTTCCCTTGCTATTGAGTAGTTGAGCAATTAGTAGAATAATCATTAAAGTAATTACTTCTTTGTTGACTAAGAGCAATCTTGATAGTGAAAATCCATACATGTTAGCAAATCAAAATGTGAGAGCTTTTCTGGTACAGAACTCATTCAGCAGACAAAATTAAGGGGTTATATGGTGTGGTGGATTGAATCTGTGTTATAAATATATTGTGTGTGTCCCCAAATATGTTTTGAAACTGTGTTTCAAACTGTATATTGTGTTATTTATTTGTATTGAGGTTAAGGATGAGAATTCAAGCATCTGTTTATTCTTTTTAAAGAGAAACATTGGTGAATACTAGACATCTCATCACTCCCTACGTTTCTGGAAAATTAAACGTATGTGAAAATTAAAATTAAGAGACAGTATTTTCATATGTTACATACATTAGATGTATAGGTATTATGTGTATCTGAAGTATTATAGGCTAAAGAAGGTCTAATTCATCAGTGCAACAGACTGCACACAAATCTCTGAGTGCTGCATGTACCACTTGGGATTTGTAGAGCTCTGTCAGCCTTGCTTGTGCCTTGTGGACCACAAAGATGGATTCTGCAGTTTGCCTTCTTTAGTCCCCCAACAGGCATAGTGCCACTGCTTTATTTACTTCTCAGAATATTCTTTGACTTCAGTCAGTTGTAAAGAAAAGGCAAGCTTGAGCTGAAGCTCTTACACCATAGTTATTGGATTACTCATCAGAATGAGACAACAGAAGTGCTGAAAATGTTGAGTCATGAAACTATATACACCTATGTATATATTAATGAGACACATGAAATTATATAAATAGCCCAGGGGGTTTCTGCAACAGAGTTGCTTGTAAATTAGTACATGAGAACTACTAATACTCAAAAACTACATGCTTGATACAGTAGATCTCTTCAAAACTAACTTAACAGAGTCAGTGGTCAGGGCCTTCAGTTCACAAAGGTGCACTATATTAGCAGTAGAGCATGGCTTTCACATCACTATAATGGTACCTTTTTGTCCATATGCTTGAAATGCTATCATAGGTCAATTTCTGGCATTCAGGTGTACATAGAACCCAACAAAATTTAGCTACTGACTTTCCCCACCCTCACACCACACATGCTAGATCCGATTGAGGGTATGGTCCCCGTTATAATATAACAGATTTATCTTTGTGAAGCCTTCAGATGTAGTATGTATGTATATATGTCAAGTAGTATATATGCTGTCTCTAGGTTTCACCATAGCTTTTTTGAAGAAAACCTGAGTTTATTCTGCTAAATATTTTAAGAATCACCCAGCTTGCCTCCTTAGGCACCCTGGATATTACATATTTGAAAGCTTGCCCATGGGTGGGCTTAAAAATGCTATAGTTAGCATAAGACAGATGGACTTGTGGCTCACATTGCAAAGAATATTACAGGAGCCATGCTCATGGTAGTAAGTTCCCAGCACTTAAATAAGTCTTAGAAAGTGATTCTTTCTTCTCAATGTTCTTTTGTAATTTACTCTTATAATCTGACTCTTGACAATCTTTGCATTGACTGCCATTAGCATGTTATCAGTTGTCCTCACAGTTTACATTTGTTCTTTAAACCTTTAATGTACTTAAAAATCCAAAATAACATTTCATTCAGGCACACATATGTTTTGGGATAGTCACATGTAATGTGAATGACTGCAACCTCTCTGATAATGATTTACATAGGCAAACTAAGCATGTTACCTTACTAGCTGACAGTATCTGCTGCATAGAATACAGAAATCCTCCCAGTTGATGGCTGGAGTTCTTTCTAGATGTCAAGGATTTGTGTTGGTGTTTTGCATTTACAGGAAGTCTGGCTAATAAGATACTGTATCTGAGTTATTTCTGGGTTGCTGATTAGTTTGGTCTTCATATAGACATTTAAGAAGGATTTTAGAGCTACAGGCAGTATCCAAAAACCATACCTGGAAAAATCAGGTTGTTCAACATTGGCTTTTTACTGGTGTGAACTGTACTCAGCCTTTTGTGATTCTTTCAGGTTTCCTGAAACAACCCCTTTGGCTCTATTTCCTTGCATTATTTTCCCAGAGTATAGCCCTACTCTATTTCACTTTCATGGTTAATTGAAGTGGTTGGAGGCCAGCCAGTTTGACCAGAGATCTACCAGTCCCTTTTATGATCCTGAGGTACTTGGTACTGAAGATTCTCTGTAGAGTTCATAGTATTGAGTTGGAATTATGCTCCACATACCCAAAGTATATTAAACATTTGTGCTTGAAAGGGGCAACTGGTAGGGCAGGAAGTATTTTATATACAGTGGATTTGGATAGGAGCTAGATCATCTTTAAGGTCCCTTCCAATCTAAACCATTCAATGAATTAAGATTGTTCTAATTGCCCACACTGACAATCAGGGAAAGGAACATGCAGTCTAGGGGAACGGGGAGTGAAGCAAAGGAAGTAAAAATCCAACAGGAGTGTTACTTTCAAGAAATCTAGCTCTTCAGCTAGCCTTGCCCTTGAGTTAGGAGAGTGTCCTTCCTTGACTTAGGCTGGAGGGTGAAAGGGGTTCACAGTTTTCAAAACAGCGTAACTATTGTTGGCTGTAAAGGCTCACAGTACTATAGAGTATTTTAATGAAAGGCTCAGAATTCTACCTTAGCATTGGATTTATAACGAAGCTTAATCTGTAAATGTTGCCTCTTTTAAAAAATGAAGCTACTAATCACAACTATTATTTTGTCCCAATTCCACTTTTAGAAAATGCTTAAAAAAAAAAAAAAAAAAAAAAAAAGGGGGGGGTGGGAGAGAGGGGTGTGGAAATGGGCAAGAAAGCCTGTTTCTTCATGGATCCAAAGCACTACTGAAGTTGCTTCTTTGTTAGGAGGGACAGAGAACAAAAATGGGTCAGCACTTAGAAGTCAACACTGCTGCAANGGGGGAGAGGAAAAAGAAAAAGAGAAAATCACCAAAGCTTACAAAGGCATTTCTGGATGCAGTGTATTTTAAATCTCATGTGGCATAGAAGGTCATATCATTCTTTTGAGTTTCAACTCCAAAAGTTGGTTTTATAGCTGTTCTATTGCATATCTTCGCTGGCTCATTTATACCAATCTCATAACTTTTTATTGTAACTTTTGTTATATTAATGTTTAAAAATAGTAATGACTTGGAAATGGCTTTAAAGAGAAATCACAGTACATCATCTAAATAGGGCTATTCATAGAAGTAATGCTATAATCAGAGCATTTACTGATTTTCCTATGTTTGTGATGAACAGCAATATGCAATTGCAACAAAAGGACAGAATTTTTTTTTTTTTCTAAAGTATGAAGTAACTTTCTATGGAAATGAATTCCATGACAAGAAGGCCCCACCCAGAGTATCAATTTTCTGCATAATAATTGCAAAATTTTTCCCAGAAACTTTGTGTTTTCCTAACGTAAGACTTTGAAATACACAGTAATGTGAACTGGATTACCTTCTTGCCCATGGCAATAAATGCAAGTTTAGAAAATTTAGTGAAGTTGACGATAAATGGGAATGTAAACAATAAAAATCACAGTAAAATTTTCTTTTTGTTTCAAGTACACCTTTCAGGGGGCAGGGAAATTTGCTACACAAGGGGAGTTTATAAGCATGCAGCAGAGTCTTTTCAACAAATTGTTGTCATCTGGGTTAAAGAAGGTAGATGTTTCCTGCTCCATCAGGCTATTATTGCTGACTTAAAGGCAGTTCTGCCCATATAATTATAAATGGGTATTTCTGGAATAAAGACAGTATCAGCCCTCTTGAAAGGCAAAAAAGGAAATGAAATGGGATTTTCTGAAGTTGTTGCATTCTAGAATCACTTATGCTCTCTGGGGTCTCAAGTCTTTCATCTGATTCAGTCAGCCCCAAATTATCTCCATTATCTCTTATTCAGGATATCCAATTTCTCATATTCAACATACACTGCATCAAAATATGATAGTTATTTGCCTTTGAAAATCGGCATATGATAAGCATGAGGCTAATGTGTGGAACCTAAATAAACCTTTTCTTCTGAGTAAGTTGGGTCCCTGTACTGCATGAGCCAAGATCTCAGATAATTTCCTTGTTCTCCCAAGGGAGACCATTCTCAGATATCTGAGCCCCTTCCTGCTGTCTGTATGCAGCTGTTCATTATACAACTCAGTTATTTGAAGAGATAACCCATTTTTAAACAATAAGGAAAATAAGGGTGAGGTGTGTATCAAGTTTGTTTTAGGATGCAGAAAGTGAAGAGGGTTGAGGAGAGGAGCAAAAAGATCAGCTGTTTTATCAAAGCAGAGGCAAAATTTGCAGTATGTGGATCCTAGTTGTTTGCATACACATGGCATGTGTGCCACTGGTGGTAGGGTAAGTTCCAAATGATTAAAATGCATAAGTTTTAGAATGTGACCTGTTGTCATATCTATATTTCACATCTAAATTTCCTGGCTTAAATTTAACTAAATTTAAAATATGTGTTATATCTTGGTCTCCTTATAAGAAGATCAGCATATCACACACGAATTGTGTTTTTAATGGACTCATGACTGATAGGATGGCACAGCTACTGAGGATGGCTGAGCATGATGTCTTTTTCTTTTGAGTAGGCTCAAGATCAACATAATGTTTTAAGTCCTGTGTTAAGTTTGAGCTCAATTTTGTTGTATGTTTTGTTGAAGATGGTAGATTTTTATTTATTTTTTAGAGATTACAGAAGCATGAATGTGTCCAGGAGTATTAACTGTATTGTATTCTCCAGCAGTTCACAGAGATTACATCCCAGGATTGACAGCTTTTTGGTTTGTAAGGCACCTGTCTTAGCTGGGGACCTTCTGAAACTTCTCTATCACCTATGTTAGGAGGAGCAAAATTAGTCTTGTGATGGCATGTTTGAGTTCCACAGACCTACTTCTCCCCCCTTCTCTCCCTCTTCGTCCTCATGGGTCAGTATTGGCTTTTGCAGTCTCTAGTTTGAATCGGATACATACTTCTTCTTTTTTTTTTTTTTTTAAATAGTGTT
>NDXB01009865.1:18653-54386 GCA_002631895.1 Agapornis roseicollis
TTTTTTTTTTTTTTTTAATAGTGTTTGAAAATTAGCGAAGTTTTTAAGAATTATTAATCTACTGGAAAGGGTTTTAGTGATTTTTCTTTACTAGAGATCATTGAAGTGGTAATTCTGTCTTCAAATTTAATGAAGCATAAGGCAGCAGGCCTCCTGATGTAAATAATAAACTCCGTATGCTATTTTTGTCAAGCTGTTCAGAAAAGAAGGATTCATGTATGCTTCACTGGGTAGGCAATGAGAATCATCTCTACTGAAACATTTTTTGAAGGTTAAACAACTGTCAAAATACCAAAAATCTGATTATTTTTTCCTGGGGGCTTTATGACTTTTTTATTTATTTATTTTTTTTTTAAACATTTCTTATGTTTGTTACCTAATAAATAGCCTCAAGCGAATGTTTGATTACACTTATTAATGCAAATCCTAAATGTAGCTGTTTGACAGAAATATAGGTGGTTTTCCTGTGTTAAATTCAGTTAACTCCAATGGAAGTCAACCATCCTTAGAATAACAGCACTAACCTTTCTGAGGCATGCTGAAGTTCATGAACAGTAGGTATGGAAGAAGCCAGTAGTGTGTGCAGAACATTAACGTATTATGCTTGTCACTTTGAGTGTAATTGTATGGCTCAGAGGGAACAAAAAGAGTAAAAGAGTGGGCAGACAAAGGCAAAATAGCATAATGATGCATGTAAGTTTGTGTATCGTTTTGTTTGCAAGTGCGCATTTCTGTAGCTTTAACACAGTAATACGTTGCATATGTGGAAGGCTTGTGACACTTTCACAGTATTCAGGAGTTACAGCAAAGTTGCATTCTGAATGGAATGGGTTTTACAGTTGTGAAATTGCGCAGGTGTTTCTAGGTTGTTCTACAGAAAAACAGGAAACTTCCATTGTCAGGATTCAGCTGGGACAGCACAAAAGTCTCCATGTGTTCACCATGATGATGTACCACATACGTCCAGACAGTGTAATCAACGTTCAGTTATCCATGAATAGTCTATCTGGACTGTGCATTTCCATGTTGTAGGTGCAAGATTTGGGTAGCCCCCTGCAATGCCAAGTTCGGTGTGGTGTGTACTGGTGACTCAGATGCACTGCAACATGGGAACAAACAGCAACTGCCAGTGTGAAAGCAATTAACTTATTTTAGCATGGATTGCAGATCACTCTAATAAGTCTGCCAGAATGAAATAGATTTCTAGCAAAGCTATCCAGTGCCATTACTATTCTCCAGGAATGGAAAGACCTATACCATATCAGTTTAACATGTTTACAATGTTAGATGAAGTC
Source organism: Agapornis roseicollis (assembly GCA_002631895.1). Lineage (NCBI taxonomy): Eukaryota > Metazoa > Chordata > Aves > Psittaciformes > Psittacidae > Agapornis > Agapornis roseicollis. The sequence goes on from NDXB01009865.1 coordinate 19,949, forward strand.
CAGGTGAATTTGTTAGGTCTAGCTTGGTATTGATTGCATAGGAAATTAGACACTTGTGAAAAGCTGTGCGTGTCCTAGCACAAATTCACCTTGTACTCTGGGTTTTAGAAATGTTTTGTTGTGTGACTGTGGGGAGATGTGGAAATTTTGATGGTGAGCCTGAACAGAAACAGCCCAAAACAGTACAGGGTTTCCAAATATCTGTTCATAAGTCATGTAAGTTCTTATTGACAAGGGTATTCCCTACCCCAACGTACGGCTGCACTGTGCTCTGCAAAGTATCCTGTCATTCTTATAGCTTCTGGGTTCTCAGGCTGTGCCTGTATATACCACCAAATAATGGAGTGCTGACATTATATGTGAATCTGGTGTCTGTGAACAAGAAGTGCTTCTTTACACTAAAGAGTCAGAAGTAAGTAGGAGAGAGTAGGTCATAAAACAGAGAGATTTATGTTATTTCACAGTCCTCTCTGGAGGAGACTTAAGATCTGGGAACATGCTGTGTCTCATCCAGCAAGCTGCACACCTCCATCAGGCTCTTGAAACCTCTCTGTGGTTGTGTATTGGATATGTTCCCCTGCTGTGGTCAACCATTGCAGATGGGTATGCCAGCTTTTTGTCTCCAAATACATCATGAGTTTTATGCCAGCATACTGCCAATTGCTGTCATAATCAATCTGTGTAATCAATTCTGTAATTTACCTGCAGGAATTAATCTCCATATGTAGGTAGGTCTGCCCATTTTATTGACATCTAGCAAATGTGCTCAAAGTGAAGATTAAGTTAGGGCTAGCAGAAAATCTAATGGATTCCTATGATGACTTAGAATCATAGAATCATAGGATAGTTAGGGTTGGAAAGGACCTTAAGATCATCTAGTTCCAACCCCCCTTCCATAACCAGGGACACATCACACTAAACCATGCCACCCAAGACTTCTTCCAACCTGGCCTTAAACACAGCCAGGAATGGAGCACTCACAACTTCCTTGGGCAACCCATTCCAGCATCTCACCACCCTCACAGGTAAAAATTTCTTCCTTATATCCAACCTAAACTTCCCCTGTTTAAGTTTTAACCCATTACCCTTTGTCCTGTCGCTACAGTCCCTAATGAAGAGTCCACCCGCAGCATCCCTATAGGCCCCCTTCAGATACTGGAAGGCTGCTATGAGGTCTCCACACAGCCTTCTGTTCTCCAGGCTAAACAGTCCCAACTTTCTCAGCCAGTCTAAGCATAAGCTTAGATTTATAGATCTAGTATGCTGATACTTTTTTTCAAAGTTTTGTGTGTGGTTTTTTATTTGTGTGGTATTTTTTTTATTTTGGGGGTTATTTTTTTTGGTGATGGGGGTTTGTTTTTGTTTGGTTTTGGTTTGGTTTTTAAGGAATTCAAAACTGATGTGTTGAAAGACAGAAAGAATTGGTGCTTAGGGTGAGATATGCCTATGGCGAGATGTAGAGAAATGCAGCAGTGGGCAGGAAGGGAAACAATAGAATTGCAATACAAGGTTGACCCTACCTTGCAGCTGCCATTGCTACCTCTCTGCTCCCAGCATATCAGAATTAACTACCACAGATGAAAAGTAATCTCTGCCCTCTCAGATTCTCAGTTGAGAGTATTTTACTTATTTTCTTTAAGTCCAACTGCATCAGCCAGCTGAAGTTCAACCTATTCCATAGTTCAAACTTAAAATTTTATACCATATCTGTATCTAATTCAGCTGTTGTAAATTGATTTCTGGTGATGGAAGATGTTTAAGAATATTTTTTCCCATATCACTAATTTTATGGATTTAGCTAGATCTATGCCTCTAACCAAAATATGCAGGAAGGTCTAAATACCACAAAGCCAAGGGATAGTAAAATCTGCCTATGTAGTTTATGAGGACAATCTCATTGAAGGATTGTCTCCCAAATTGCATGTTATGTAATTCACAGTACTTATGGCTGTCCACTATTCCATGAATTTTTTAGTAAAGTTTAAGTGTGTGTATATATATATGTAAAATCCAGAGATTTCACAATTATATACATACATATGTATATCTACATCTATTATTTCATAATAATTTATCTCTAGCTAAAGAAACGGTTTACTATTTAAAAAGCAGGGAATTAAAAAAAAAAAAAACACAAATACCCTCCCAACAATAAAAAATCCAGCAACCAACCAACCAACAGAGTAAGTTAACTTAATAGAAATCATAAAAAAAAAAAAAAATCAGATGTATTTCTAGTATTTTTTCAGTTCCTTTGCTCCTTATGTTATTCTTTTTCTCCTAACCTTCCTGGCCGGCTTTCAGCTGATCTGTAAAATAGAAGAATGATCCCAACCTCTTCAAATTCTGATTAAGATGACAAAATATTTTTTTTTTTTTTTGTACCACTCTCATCTTTTTTGCGTAACAGTGCAGAGTCAGTTGAGTATTTGATGTTACATGCTGTGATAAGACTTCTGATTTTAGACAGCTTTAACATTTGATAGGAAAATTTAAAATGTTGCTTTGAACTTTTTCCTCTCTGTAATTCATGTTCAGATCTCTAAATTGTGCTCTTGATAGTGCATTATGAGAGGGATCAGACCACGTGCTTCTCTGGAGAAGATTTTTAGCTGTAGTTTGTGGTAGGGCAGTTGTGTTTATTTCTCATGAGTATGGGTATTCAGAGATTTAAGGAACAGTTGAAGAATCAGTATGATCCTTTCAGTAAATAGCACTATAGATTATGTATGTTATCAGACTTCAAGTACTGTCCAGTTGACCACAAATGACCACAAAGACACAATGGAAGTTTCATGCCAGTGGCTGGGTTTTGTTTGTTTGATTGTTTTATGGTTTAAGATGCCTCTGGGAAAAAGGATGACAGCTAAAATAGAAATACTTTAAAAATTCTTGTTGGGATTTCGCTAAAAGCTAATGGAGAATTTTGATACAGGTACCATCTTCATTTGTCACTTCTTTGTCTGTACAGCAGCCTTCCTTGTTTGGAAGGGAAAAACTTCAGTTCACTGATGGATTTTCGATCAGTTGGAAGCTTTTCGGCTTTTAAGAGAATGGCCAGAAAGAGATGAAGGTTCAGTGGTGTATGTACTGTCAGTCTGCATTCTCAGATTGGACAAAGCTGAACTGGCTATCCCATTACTTTGTTTTTCACAGAATCACTGTGGGGCTGGAAGGGACCTTTGGAAATCAGTGTCAATTACAACATGTTACTCAGGGCCATGTCCACTCACATTTTTACTGTCTCCAAGGATAGAGACCTCACAACTGTCTCTGGGCAGCCTGTTCTAGTGTCCAATCAGCCTCACAATAAAACATCTCTTTCCTGTGTTTTAAATGAAAACTCAAATGGAAATTGATTTACTGTTGATTGATCTATTGATTGAGCTATCTATTTCCATCTTCTTTCTCCTCCCCCAGATGTTAACAAGATTCCCCTGGAGCCTTCTCTTCTCAGGATTGAACAATCCCAGCTCTCATAGCCTCTCTTCATATGGTTGGTGCTCCAAATCGTTAATTGTTTTCATGGCGTTTCGCTGGGTAGTCCCTACTATGCCCATGTTTTTACATAGCTGCTTTCCAGCTGTTGGGACCCCAGCTTGTACTAGTGCTTGAGATTATTTCTCCTCCAGTACAGGGAATATTGAGCTTCATGGTGTTCCCATCAGCTCATTTCTACATTCTGTCGAAGTCCATCTGAAAGACAGCACAGCCATCAGGCGCATCAGCTATTCCTTTCCATTCTGTATCATCTGCAGGCTTGCTTCAGGCTGCCCTCTGTCCCAGGGCATTAAATTGAATTGGTACTAATATCAACCCCTGGGGGTACTCTGCTAGTGAACTGTTTCCAGGTAGACTTTCTGTCACTAACCACAACTCTTTGACCNCCATTCTGTCGAAGTCCATCTGAAAGACAGCACAGCCATCAGGTGCATCAGCTATTCCTTTCCATTCTGTATCATCTGCAGGCTTGCTTCAGGCTGCCTTCTGTCCCAGGGCATTAAATTGAATTGGTACTAATATCAACCCCTGGGGTACTCTGCTAGTGAACTGTTTCCAGGTAGACTTTCTGTCACTAACCACAACTCTTTGACCCTGACACTGCAGCCAGTGTGCCACACTCTCCACTTACCTTGTCCGTAGTTCATCAGTTTGTCAATGAGGATGTTATGGGAGACAGTGCTGAAAGCCTTACCAGTATCAAAATAGACAATATCTGCCTCTTCCCCTCTTCCTCTGAGCCACTGTTCCCATCACAGAAGGCCATCATGTTGTTCAAGCATAATTTCAACTTTGTAAATCCATGCTAACTACAGTAAAACTCTTGCCTTGTCTTCCTGATGTTTGGCTTCCAGGATTATTTGCTGCACCAGTGTCTCTGGGATTGAGGTCAGGCTGGCCAGCCTGTAGTTCCCAGATCTTTCTCCTTGCCCTTCTTGCAGGAAGGAATGACATTTATTTTCTTCCAGGCCTTTCCCAGTGACCATGATCTTTATTAAAGGTAATGAAGATGCCTTACAATGGTGTTAGCTAGTTCCCACAACACTATTGAATAAGGGGGATAGAGGAAGTGGCAGTAAAGTGAATGGGGCAGGATTTTGATAGTGCGATAGCAAATAAATGTTCTAAAAGTAATTTTGGGGGTTTTAAGCACAATAAATAGCATTTTATGCATGAAGGTGTTCAGGGAAATATGTGGTATGTGACTGGCTGGGTAAAAATTCTTCCTGACTTTAATCTGTATGTAAGAAAAAGGTACATTAATGTTGTTTTACAAGAGAAGGTCTTAACATATGCAAACTCATTGAGACAGATTATTCTCAAGGTTAATTGAGATATATCAGTTTGCACTAACTTTCTAACAATTTTCTGCCTGATGCACAAGATGGTCAAATGCATGCCCCTTATTCAGTGCAGTGTCTCTAAGGTTAGAAATCTTGAGAAAGATAGATTTAGGAGGTCTGATTCAAGGCTGAGATAATGAATAAAACTGTAGAACAAGTTGGATCATGGAAACTTAACTGGGAAGGAACATTCAATGTGGCTCTCTGCAGTCCTGGTGCCTCAATTGTCCTTGATATGCAGGCACTTCTGATTTCACCATTTGGCCAAACCAGGTTTTGTTTTGGAAGGAATCTAGAATTTAGAGGCAGGAAGTTTAATTCTTTGATCTGAACTGTAGATTGCTGCTGTTTTAGGAAAATAAATGATTACTTTCTGTGCAACTCATTGTGGAACTGCTATGTCTTAATGTATTAGCTAGAAAAGATTAGAAATGGGAGCTCCTGTTCACATAGATGCCACTTGATGCTTTTTGTAGGTTATCTAATTTCAAGCATAAGGGCTTCAACTTGGTGAGCCAAGCATTCTTTCTCAAGAAAAGTGCATCTTTCCACTTGAAATGACTGGGAATTTCATGTTCACAGAAGCCTCGAACATAACTTCTAAATCACATCATTGCATATTTGGTGTGGGTAGGAACACTAGAGATCATTAAAGTAATTAAGGAGCTTTTCAAAGAAGTGCCCAGAAGAAGATGGGATACTCTAAGAGTATGTATCATTTCTTTGAAGGACACAGTTTCAGCAGGTAGACTGTCAGCTGCATTGTTTGTATTTGTACAATGGCCCATAAAGGTCTGTACTCTGGGGTTAACAGAATGGAAGATGTAGGGTAATGAATAGCAGATAACGACCAGTATGGTTTTAGTTGGTGTTTGTTTCTACCGATCTGTAATACAAATATTTATAAATAATTAGTGTTATTAGGATGTTTATATATGACTTCAGACCTAACTTGGCATTTTTCGATGTGGAAATTTGACTTATGGATTGTTGTTTGTTCAGCAAGTCCTGACAGTGAAGCAGAATGATGGAAAAACACATGGTAACCTGGCAAAGGACAGACTCCGCTAGCAAATAAATGCTGAATTGAGAAATTAGGCAGGAAATCAAAATGAAGATTCACTCTTAACACAACACATGGCACATGATACAGAGCAGGTCTTGAAACAACTCTAGAAACTGGAAGAGCATTGTCAGCACCTGGTAGTGTCATGTATAGCCAGCATCCTGCCCAGGGGACTCTAGAATGGCACAAACATTTATCTTGTCTCTTTTGAAACATTTTAAAAGCACCAGCTTGCTCAGATTTATTTATTAGTTTATGGGTGTGGGGGAGGGGGAAATTCCAGATGGAAGAAAAAGTGAGGGGTTTGGCTCTTTTAAGTTCAGTTATGAAAAGACATTCCCTTTAATTTCAGTAAGCCTATGTTATGGAAAATAGTTGATGTGTAGTGAAGGAAATATCTGAAAAATAACTACTTTAATTTTAAATACTTTCTATAAGTATTGTATGGTGTTACCGGCCAGCATAGTAAAACGACTGCAATTATAAGCCCAAATGAGTTTGTGGATTCAGTGATTATCACAGCCTGATACTTGCAGATAAATAGATCTTGTGTACAAAGTTAGTGGAACAAATGGGTGTATACAAAAAACTTCCAGCTATTCTTCTGCCTAACTCTGAATTTGGCTTTCTATATAGACCCTAGGTACTGGTGGTACTTTTCTGAGCCCTCTCTGCATTCTCTAATCCAGATGATCTTTACTACAATGTTATGGTAGAAATTCAGTGGCACAGAGAACCTTGTTCGTGGGCTTCTGCACAGCGTTTAATTTCTACGCAGTGGTATTGTATAATGCCAAAGCTTAAATAGGTCCTGCTCATACAGTGCTGTTAATACACAACTGTCAAAAGCAGCAGCATTCACCCAGAAAAAATACTGAAACAGGGGTGGGTGTAATCATTCTCTTGCCAGCATAATGGACAATTTAAGTCTTCCTTAAAGAGTTTTCTGCATTATTTTGCAAATATTTTCTATATCAGAAAATCCACATAGAAGCTTCAGTCAGATTTTTACTATCTTGAACACTACTTGTATAGCTTTTCCATACCAAGCAACTAGATTTCAGTGTTTCTAGCACACCCTGGGACATGAACAATGTTTGTTGGAGGGATGAGAGTAAAGTGGTGTGCATGTCACCTGTGTAACACAAGCTGGCTTTTGATTCGGAGAAAACTCCAGGAACAAACTTGCTGACAAAGTTTTCAAGCTGACAAGCAGGTAGTCTTTATTGTGGCACCGGGAGACATGGGGGATAACACCTCCTAACGTGTGTCGCCACATTGCTACACAAGCCATTGTTATATAGTCCCTGGGCACACATAACATATTCATGAGGCTGCATATGGATTACATCAGTTTCCAGAAAGTTCCCCACATGCGTACAGAATTGTGGTAGTGGTTTCTAAGGGTCGTTTACTTCTTCCAACAATCTTCATCACTCCTGGCAGCCTTTGAAGCACATGCAGTAGATGTTTATGCCAGTCTAATTGGTTCATTAGCACCAGAGACATAATAATCCTCCTATCCTCCTACATATCAGTTAGTTTAACTGTAGCCCATCCTGGACACCCACCATTCCCAGATATTCCTTATCCCTGTGTCCTGTTTTTCTATCCTGTTTTCTCACAGTTATTTTTGTACTAAGGTCATAAGGACCTAAAACTACGCCAACTACAACAGTTTATCTTATACAAAGATTCTTATTATGTTCTCTAGCTGCTCTCTATTTTTTTTTTCTATGTATCATGCACCTCAGTAGTTTTCTGTTGCTACTGTTACAAAGCCATCAAACTTAACATTACTTAAAACTAATTCTAAAGGTTTTTATATTCCAATTTGTGATTCTGTGCCACCCTTGTTTCACTTTCCTCTCAGGTAGCTCCTGTTTCAGCTGCTGCCCAGGCAGTTCCTGGGCAGGGAGGAAGGCAGAGACTGGAATGTATTTGCATGTAGAGTGCTTCATATCTTAGTGTAAAGAACAGGCCTCTAGTTGTAGTAATCCTGGGTATTTCTAGTGATCTGTGTATCCTGAGAAAGAGTGTTAAAAGCTGCAATTTTAGTGAAAAATGCAACTTATTGCGTAATATCATCAGTGGCACAGAAAAATAAAACTTGTGGAAATCCAAAGGGCTCCTGTATATCTTTTCGTATCATCTGCTTTCCTATGGTTCTTTATTGCTAGGAAAAGTGATCCCCTTTATTTCAGCAAAACCCAATCACAGGCTCAAGTTTGTTAACTGAAGCAAGTTCAGTATGTGTTGTGAGAGTTAAATGTTTTCTCACTTTTGGTTGAAATGTAATTTGTATAATCAAAATGAAAATCAAGAAATATTTTCATGAAAAATGAAAGGGTACCATGTTGTTTCAGTGTGGATCATGGCCATCTGAGACAAATTCCCATTTGATAATCAAGCTCAGCTGTGCTCCCTGGTGAACTGCCCTTTGCCTAATAACTGTTGTTCTTGCTCAGTTCTGCTGCAATAGGAAGTATTACCTAACCCATGTTGCTGAAAAGTACTAGGGACCTGAGACTCAGTGAACCATTTACATTCAGGAGAAAGATTGATTCAGAATGTAGTTGAGAGGGCTACAAACCACTGAGACTAACAGATAAGTAAAAGCAATTACAATTCAGAACATCATCATTCAGTGACTGCTGCCATCTAATACTGTCTGAGCCTTCCTCTTGTGGAATGTAGCCTTTTCTTGGAATGTAAGTCAATAAATGTATGAAGTCAGAGGCTGCATCTCAAAGTGCATTGAAAACATGCTTTTAAAATAGGGCACTTCAAGGGCAGGTTAATCAGCATGAACTTTCTTTGCTCACTCATAGTAGGGAATTTTTCATAAAAAGAATGAAGTCCTAATTATTCAGATAAGTGAGAATAATTAAGAAACATTACCTGCATTAATAGAACATGGGACAGATCTTAACTACTGCAAGATTGATTCAGGTTGTCTAAATGGGAAGAGCTTTCCATTTATTTTTGATTGGCTGGGGTCCCTAATTTTTAAGGGAACTGGTAAGATTTGGAGGTCTTGGTAACCCAGAATGTTACTAACTTCTTGATGCTTTTAACATTGACTTCAGAAGGGAACAAACCCTTCACAAAAATATGCTGATACAGTTACTTCATGCAACCTGTCCCACTGTTTTCTACATGTGAGAAGACAGTTCTGTGGCTCTCCCAGCTACCTTCTGGTGGTGCTTCACCTTTAAGTTCATTGCTCACTGCCAAGGGTGCCTGCCTTGTTGTGTCAGTACTATTGTAAGAGAATAATGTTTATATAGTGCTCTGTATTTCCTAGACACTTACCTACATGCTGCAAAGCTCAATGTAGGTTTGGAGATGTTTCGGATATGGGATGAACTTAATATTTTTATTATTATTTATTTATTGTTGACAAACTGAATTCCCTTGGAATACAATTTGTGTAAGGCAATAATAATGACACCTTCCTCAGTAAAGGCAGAGCACTTGAAAACAGATAGAACTGCATTATTAATGGGAACTGAGGATATTCAGAATAAGGAAAGAAAAGGGTAGAATAATACAGAGCATCTACTTGATTGTTTGCTAAGGCTGGAGCTATAGACAGTTTCTTAACTAGCACAGCTGAAACCAGTGCAATTGGAATTAAAAGTAACTAAAAGAAAAGATAATAGAGTGACATTTTCTTGGCTGCTTTTTTTTTTTTCTTTTTTAACTTTTACCAGCCTTTTTTATTGTATTCTAGGCCAAGTTGTTCTGTTAATATTAAGAGTCTTCACTTGACTGTTGTTGATCTTCTCACTAACATGGGCTTTGTTTAGCTATCCAAACAAAGCAACCTGAAAAACATTGAGGGGAAAATGGAATTTAAATGCCTGATCTTCTCAGGTAAGGAATAGGAAGGGTTCACCGACTCCCACAGATGGAAGGTTTTTCATGTGTGTCAGTACAAATTTATTTCAGTAAAAGAGGAGAAATGTCTACAAGCTATTTGTGCAGAATCTTGAATTTGGTAGCTAGATAGAAATTGACTTGAATGATATATCTTCATTGGGTAATAATAGTCGGTTACCTGCAATCACAGAAGAGTAGTTTCAAAGATACAGCTGGCTAAGCCTGCTTTGGAAAGTCCAGTAAAACTGTCCTATCCTTCAGCCTTGTCTTATTTTTGAGCACAAGATATATATATAATTTCTGAAAAACTTGATTTAGATGAGAATAAAAAGGAAACCATTGCCCAATTCATCTAAATACAGTTGTTTCAAGGGCTGATGAAAGCCCATGAAGGTTGACAAGGGTCTTTCCTTTGAGATTAGTGGAATTAGTTCCATTTCTTATTTCAGTACATCTGTCCTGCAGGCATTAAAGCCGACTGTAGATTCAAACAATTTGTTTGCACACTCCTCATTTATACTTAGAGGATGAAAATTTAATTGGAAATAAAATGGATCAAAATCTTTATATTTTTAGTAGTTACAACCCTTGCTAGCCAACCAACCAACCTCAAAATTGTGCTACCTGGATAGCTTTGGGGGTAGATAAAGAAATTAATTAAAATTAACCTACAGATCAAAATCTTACAAAACACTTCATCTGCAAACACTGATAACATGTATTTTGTTCCTGTTCTTCAAGCAATAGGTGTAAGGCTTTCAGGGATTTTTGTGTTTGCCAACCAGAGCAAGCAGTAAAATGTTTCCTTCCCTGACAAAATAGCTCAATGCCAGGAAAGCTGATGCAGTGAAGTTCTCTGCCTGTCAGTGAATGGACAAATCAAAGGCAGTTCAATGATGTGGGTAATGTCTAACTGAGGGTGATAGTAGTTTTCTAAATTTGTCTTGTCTTGTTACATACGTATCTGCATGACAACATTGTGCAAAAGTAGCACTGCTCTATCATGTCACTACAGTTTGCTTCTGGCAAGTGTGGTTTTGCTTCACCACTTCCTCAAGCTCAGTTTTAGTATCTGGTTTATCATTGACTATACAACATACTCCTTCCAAAAAACCCACTCTACCAGAATTTTTAGAAGTGCTTCTCACTTTGAAGAAAGCAGGAGGAGAATCAAGGTCAGTTTCCATGTCCCAGGTTGCCTTGGAGGTTACAGAAAAGGCATTTGTCTTTATGTTTAAAACTGTAAAAATGGTTCAGTGACTCGTTCTTCCCTACTAGAGGAAACAAAAGAAAATGCAGACTTCAAACTATATCTTAGCTTGAGATTGTTTCTGAATAGATATTAATAAAGGACAATTCAGTGATAAAAGGCAGTCTGACCAAAGAGATTTTCATACTTGGCAAGGAGGGGGAGTATAGGAAGAAAGTTTGGCACAGAATGATAAAGTGTACTGAGAAAGAATTAGTGAAGTTAACCTTAAAATGTCAGTCTTCCTTTTGACTGGCTTTTAATTTGCCTTGGTATAAATTAAATCCTGTGCTATTGTGTGGGCTCTTTGTAGCCTGTTTAAAATACATCTGTGTTAGCAACTGGGGTGATACAGATAAGTATAGAAAGAAGTGCCATTGAGAGAAAAAACTAGAGGGAAAAGATACTGATGACCTCAAGAAAGGCCTCGTTTTGGATTGCCTAGGTGATTTTGACAGGCAATCAGTTTAGAGTAGTCGGACTGACACTGAAGGCAGTAACTGGTATACTGGTGACCTATGAAGCACAGGAAGAATCAAGAAACAGATGGTAGAGAAAGGTTAGTGGAAAAACAAGTGAAATTTCAGTTTTCTCTAACTTGAATAATTTCCCATGTACTCGGAGCAAAAGAGTACAAGTTATATTATAATGCTGCTTCTATCTTAAACACTTTATTTTCTCCATCTCTTCAGTTTTCTTCCTGTTTGCATTGAAGATTTGCTATTCCTATAGTTTAACTTGCTTTTTCCAGAACCTGAACAGACGATGCACATAGGTTTTGTTTCTTGGAAAATGTACCTAAAATTAGGGAGAAAAGATGAATCCTGTAATTTTGATGAGACAGTCCTGAAGGCAGGCAGTTGACAGCTGAGTGATCTATGATGCTTCTACAGAGACATCTGTATCTTAATATGGTAAAAACTAGCAGAAGACATGGAGAAATTAGTGCTATTTCTACCGCTGCTTTCTGTTGTAGTAACTTTTAGCAGTCTACCCTCAATTATGGTTCTGACATCTATTCTCAGAATCACTTTACAAGCACTGAGAATCAGCAGAGAGCTTAGTCCCAGTAATGAGTACCAATAAGACTTAAGCATTCATTTGTTGTTATAACTAGGGAACAGAAACACAAGTTTTGTCATGTCTGGTAGGGTGTGCTGGCTTCCAGTGCCTCCTATTGAGCTGTGCTGCTCTTCCCAAGAAGGAAATGTTTATCTGCTTTTGCTGAATTTTGATAGTTTTACTCTGGAAATTAAAGATTTCAAGAAACAAAGAAATGCATATAGATTGTCACTGAGACCTGATCAGACAATGCTGGTTTCAGATAGCTTGTTGAGTCACTATTAACAGTAAGAGCATATCCACCCTTGGGTTGTTTCTTACAGTGCTTAACAGCTGAAGCTGGAAAAGAGGAGAAAGTGGGTTGTTTTCCTCCATGATATGATCATGTTAACAGAAGCAGTGGTGAAGTTGCTGTTTTCCTGCAGATAATACAGGTAACTTAGAAATAGATCCAAGCTTTTACAATCTGTAGTCAAATTCCTATTCTTCTAAAGCTCTCTTTCCTCTTTGGCTTTCACTCTTTCATGGTGTTAGGAGCAATTATATAGAAGCCTGCAAGTTTCCAGTACTGTCAGAAAGATGTAATAGGGATGCAGTGATTTCCTCTGAGTACCTCCACAGTGAAGTCTTTATCATCTAACAGCTGGTTGCCTTCTCAGGATTTCACATTCACAGAGGATATGCATTATTAAAATATTGCCCTATTAAACTAGAACATCACCAGAATATCAGCTTTTTACCAAAGCCATGGGATCCTTTGTTCAGACTTTGACCACAGTCAAATCTATACAATACATGGACTCATAGAATGGTTTGGGTTCAAAGAGACCTTAAAGATTGTCTTGTTTCAACCTACCTGCTATGGGTAGGGACACCTTCCACTAGACCAGGTTGTTCAAAGCCCCAGTTACCAGTTTTCTCTGAGAGCAATGATATCCTGCCTGACAGTACTGCTGAACAGGTTCGTGTGTGTAATGACTACTTGTTACTTGGGCTAAGAACCAAAACTGGACCTCTCTTAAAAGGCAAACCAATATATCAATGGTAAAAGGCTTCACAAACTATTTTAGAATGCGTGACTAATGCTCTGTATTAGTCAAAAGAACAGTAAAACAACAGATTTTAAGGATGAATGAGCATTAGGAAAAAATCTATGCCTCAGTATGATTCAGTGGGGGATGAAAAGGACTCAAACAACCCACAACCTGCGTGGCTGTCAGAAAAGACCAAAATTTCTAGCAAATTATTTTTCACTCAACATTTTGCTGATTATTAAATGTGGTATTATCACTGTAGTGAAGAAAGAAGTAATTTGATTGGTAGTTACATTTTAACAGCTACTTTTCTTTCATTTTGTAGAAACATACTCATGTTACATGTAAGTATACAGATGTGTATTCACGTAAGGCCTTTGGTAAATTTCATTTGCTGTTGCAGCACTTATTTCTCATAAATGGCATTTCTAAGAAACCTGAAAGGGAAAATGATTCATTTGTTTTGAAGGTGATTGGAAAGCACTTTTCTTCTCTTAGTTTTACAGGTGAAAGAGTTAAGACTGTTTGCAGTAGATTTATGAATGTTGCTGCAGGCAAAAATTAGCTTAGCAGTTTTTGCTAACAACTCCATTATTTTTCTTCTGAACTCCACTTTCATCTAGAAAAACTGTAAATTGTGTCCCTGTAGAGTAGGTAAACCAAATGTCAGAGAGAAATGTAACGTGCTGAATCACGTGACTTTGCTTTCATGAAAGCAGGAAGAACTTCGTAACAGCAGATTATAACCAAGCTGAAAATAGTGGGGGTCAAACCCTATAGAAAAAGTAAACATCTTTCTCCCCAGAATAATTTTTATAGGAGGAGGAGTCCGCGGGGGTGGGGGGTGGGTTGGGTGTGTGTACGTTTGGGGGGTTTTTTGTTTGTTTATGTTTTTTTTTTTTCTTTTTTAAGAAAGGAGAAAAAGTAATCTACTTTAACCTTGTGCCTTGCTGCATTCAAATCATTACTTATGAAACTTATGAGTAGAGTTACCTAGTGTAGATTTTATCCATGGTGCATGTGGGAAAACCCTGGATACTTTCTTTGCCTTTTAGATGCTTCTCTGGGCTCAGGTGGAAGAGCATTATAATTTTTGCTGTGCTGCACAAAGATGTTTTGGTTTTTAACTCTGCATTGAGGTCTAATGCAGAAAAAAAATGATTAAGGCTTGGACTTAGGATCATTTAGGTTGGAAGAGACCTTTAAGATAATTAAGTCCAACCATTAACCTAGCACTGCCCAGTTCACCACTAAACCATGTCCCTAAGTAATCTACACATCTTTTAAAGGCCTCCAGGGATGGTGGCTCACCACTTCCTGGGCAGCTTGTCCCAGTGCTTGATAATCCTCTAAGAAGTTTTTACTAAACCTCCCCTGGCACAATTTGAGGCTGTTCCCTCTCATCCTTTCACTATACCATCCTTTCAGGAGGCATACAGTAAACAAAGGGAATTGTGTTTCTCCTTCTGAGGTCCACAAACATCAGGAGAAGGCTGGTGATTGCAGTGCAACATGCCCTGGTGATGTCAGGCAGTGAATGAATTTAACATTTTAACTCTTCCCAAGTATACCTGTGGAGAGTTTGAATGCTTGAACTATACATGTGATCATTTCTGTTTCAGTGTAAATGTGGAATGATTAAAGACATAGGATCATATTTATGTTTTCAGCTTTGCCATTTGCCCTGTCAGTGACTAGGAACAAGATACTCTGTAGCTCTTGTTCGTCACAAGCTATCTCTAGTTTCTAGTTTTATATTCAGAGCAATTTTGTAAGTTTATTCTTTCCAAGTCTATTCTCTCACATCTGACATTAAACAAAACTTAGGGACTCTGCTCAAAAAAAATTCCTTTCCTGTTCCTAGGACTGACCTTCTGTCATCTCTTACACAGAATAAATGTGATCCCTACTGCCTAACTGCTCATTAAGATACTGTTTGTCCACAATAATATCTTCGTACTTCTGCTCTCGTGAGGCCTCACCTGGAGTATTGTGTGCAGTTCTGGTGTCCTCAACATAAAAAGGACATGGAGTTGTTGGAACAAGTCCAGAGGAGGGCCACGAGGATGATCAGGGGACTGGAGCATCTCCCATACAAAGACAGGCTGGGAAAGTTGGGGCTGCTCAGCCTGGAGAAGAGAAGGCTGCGTGGAGACCTCATAGCAGCCTTCCAGTATCTGAAGGGGGGCTATAGGGCTGCTGGGGAGGGGCTCTTCATTAGGGACTGTAGTGACAGGACAAGGGGTAACGGGTTCAAACTTAAACAGGAGAGGTTTAGATTGGATATAAGGAAGAAATTCTTTCCTGTTAGGGTGGTGAGGTGCTGGAATGGGTTGTCCAGGGAGGTTGTGAGTGCTCCATCCGTGGCNTAGGGTGGTGAGATGCTGGAATGGGTTGTCCAGGGAGGTTGTGAGTGCTCCATCCGTGGCAGTGTTCAAGGCCAGGTTGGATGACGTCTTGGGTGGCATGGTTTAGTATGGGATGTCCCTGCTTATGGCAGGGGGGTTGGAACTAGATGATCTTAAGGTCCTTTCCAACCCTACCTGTTCTATGATTCTATAATTCCACTGTAGCTGGTGCCAGTATGACCAGGTAGAGTTCCAGAAGTCATTACTAAAGTTTCCCTCTGTTCTTCTTCTTCTTATCATTTGTGAAGATCCTCCTGTACCATAATGCTTGTTTAAAACTTGAGGGAATTTACTTGGTTGGTGTAATGAATTCAGTGATCTTCATTGGGATCCAGAATTTACTGCCTCATCTGTCTTTCTTTCTATCATTTTTTCAGTAATAGGGCAAAAGTGAGTACATTTTTTCTATTTTTATAGCAGTCTAGGTAACTTTTATAGAGTCTAGGTAACCTTTGTATAGATGCTGAATGACTTTGGTGGCAGTGCTAAACCTGTGATGTTCTTTGCAGGTGTTCTGTGCTCTTTTGGTTTGAAAAGACTTTAATTTTATCTCCAATACAGATGCTGGTGTGGGAAAAAAAAAAAAAACACACACAAAGAATATAAGGAATGCCAGCTGTTATTGTGACATCATTACTGGTGTGGTTTGCTTCTTTNAAGACTTTAATTTTATCTCCAATACAGATGCTGGTGTGGGAAAAAAAAAAAAAACAAAACACACAAAGAATATAAGGAATGCCAGCTGTTAATGTGACATCATTACTGGTGTGGATTGCTTCTCTTTGCAATATATGACTGTTTGCTATTTTTGGGTTTGCTGGATTTGGTTGCAAATTGAATTTTTAGTTGTCAGGTCTTTATCTCAGTTGGGCTACTTCATTATTTGCTGCTTACTCTGGGTGAAGCAGCATGATTGCTGACTGATTTGAGCTCTTTTGTCAGTGGGAGTCTTTCATCTGATATTAGTGGGTTTTGAAAAGGGTGCATAATGGGGAACCTAAATTCCAGTGTTGGCTGCCTTTTAAACAGCTGAATTATTTAAATATTCTTATTGTCTTTTAGGGGCCTGAATTCTGTTATCTCTATTTGTGTTCAGTATCTTTGGTTTTGTTAGTATCCGAACTCAAATATCCAATTCTGTCAAAAGCCAATTTGTCAAAAAGAAAAAAGCTTTTCTCTTTGTAAAAGTGCTATTAAAAATGCCTTCCTAATCTGTGTAAGTATTTTGAAAATACTACTTACAGTATACAATGTATGTTGGGTTTATAATTTTAAATTAGAGCTGTTTTCTCCTCTTTTTTTGAAACCAAAACATTTCCAGATATTCAAATGTAAACTGTAAGTATTCATAGGGAAAAAAATTCTTAACCACTTCTGTTTCTGTAGTCCCTATATACTTTTAAAGCAATGTCTATTAAATATCCACTCACATTGTTTCAAAACAATAAATTGAAATATCTCCTGGGCCTACATTTTAGTAGTCAGGTCTGTACATCAATTGCTCTCTCTGGGTGCTGCTTTTCATGAACACCTTAGAAGATGTTTAAAGATCACAGGGGATGGTAAGTTATTGCTGCACATAATGATTCTCAATTAGGTCAGGTAATGGTGGATATCAGCATTCTGCAGCAAATGAGCTTGAAATGTTTTGGGAGTGGAAGATGGATTGAATTTCTCCATAAGATACTTTTGCTTAAATTCAGGAAGCACTTGAAATAATACTTTACTCTTGTTTATGTAATCAGCCCCATAAAAGTGTTTTCTTTCTTTGTTTTCTTGTTTTGTTTTGGTTTTGGTTTTGTTTTTTTTTGTCGGGGAGGAATGAAACAACCCCAAAGCCAACTGCTCTCCTGCCCCCCCCAAAAAAAAAATCCAACAAAAAATAAGCAAAATAAATCAAACAATCAAAACCAACAACAGCAACAACAACAACAAAAAAAAAAAAACCAAAAAAAACCCCTGCTTTGTTTTGCATTACAAAAATACAAATATGTCCACACAACATGATGACCAAGAGGTCATCGTAATGGTTTCAGTTGTATTGAAGTTATATGCCATGTGCAGCTGTGTTAATGTAGCATAAAATATTTGACTGCATATTTTACTAAGCATTTTGGTGCTGTCGTGGTTTAAACCCAAACACACAGCTCGTCCACTCACTCAACCCCCCTTTCTTGCCCCGCCCTCCTTCCTCCCCGCTCCTGGAGGGATGGGGGAAGAAGAACCAAAGGGATGCAACTCCCACGGGTTGAGATAACAACAATCCAGTAACTAAGGTATAACACAAATCACTGTTGCTATCACCAATAACAATAACGATAAGGAAAACAAGGGAAGAGGGTACGATACCACCCGCCGAAAACGAGCCCGACCGGGAAGTTCCCCCTCCTTCCGGGTAACTCCCAGTTACCTCCTGGGCATGACGTGCTATGGTATGGAATACCTCCTTGATCAGTTTGGGTCCTGTCCCTCCTTCCTCCTGGCCCCCCCTCCTCCCCGGCAGAGCATGAGGCTCACAAAGTCCTTGGTCAGGGCAAACATCACTTGGCAACAACCAAAAACATCGGCCTTATCAGGCTTGTTCCCTGGTTAAGTCAAAACACCAGCTACTAAGGAGAAGAAAAACTGACTGCAACTGCTGAACCCAGGACAGGTGCCTTCTCCTAATCTTACGTTTTCTTAAAAATTAAGCGTTTATGTGCTATTTATACACATTTCAAGGATTATCATAAGTATTGCAAAACTAATTTTATTTTCTATTCATATGACAAATGGATTAAGAATCTTTGTTATGAAAAATAGTTGTTAGAGTCCAATTATAATTTGTTCATTATCATTCTGAAATAATAGGATCCTTTTGTGGTAAAGGAAGATGCATTGTTTTTCAGACTTTTTAAGTACAGGCTTAGAAGTTTTCCCATAGAAAAGAATAATTTCTTGTAATAGATTACACTGATGTAGTGCATTTCATCTGGAAGCCTCACTGCTTTTATAAGCATCGTTATTATTCTTCATCGATGCTACAGTAATGTCTAGAAACCCCTGCTGAGACCAGTTCCCTTTGGTGCTAGGCACTGTGCAAAACACTGAGCAAAAGAAATTCTTCCCAAACATGCTAATGTTTGAGCACACATTCAGTGTATGTACTTTGTGCCAAGAAATTACATGAACATGAGATAACTCCCCCCAGCTTGAAGGACTTGTTGGGTTTAAGAGTTACAGAGTCCTGTGGGAGAAACGTTGCTACAGGGAGCCAAAACAGAAAGTCTAAGTCTTAAATATAGTTGCCATAGGGCAATATACTTGGGAAATACAGATTTAGAACTTTATTTACATAATTCTGAGTAAATCATTACAGGCAGATGTAATAAAATGAATTATTCTCATCCAAAATGAGATGGATAGAAATTGAGTATTTACATTAATTATTTTCCTAGGGGAAAAAAAATCTGAAATTGATACTTCATGGTACCTGAATATTACATGTGCACCTGTTCTTCTTTTAAAATCACTTGTTTCTCCTTAAAAGTGGTCAGTGTATGGCTTCTACTCTGCATGTTAGATAGAGAATACAGCAGTTAAGAAGAAAATTGAACAACATGTAACTGGAACACCACAAACTGATTTTCAGCATTACTCTGTCTCCATGAGCAGCTGATTTGGCCATTAGCAGGGATAAGTGTAAAGGTACTGGTTTTCTTCATTTTTGTGCCAGAAACTTGCATACTAAGTATCTTATGGGAAACCTTAAGTTTTATTATGAGGAATTATGCCCTTGCTTTCTTATTTAGCATAGATGTCTATATGATGTTTATAGCCAGTTAGTCATGTGACAGAACTTAAGAAAAGAGGCTTACAGGAAAGTGCCTTCTGTGTTTCAGGATTTTTCCCCTGGGAACTTAGCTTTTCCCAGCTTTTTAACTTTACTTCATGAACCTCGTTACATGGTTCCTGAGGTTTTCCAAGTATCACATTCTCAGTTTCTTAATTTCCAGCCTCTAGGAAAAAACAACCTTGCTTATTTATGTAGAATTTCGTTCCTGTACACTGCTGAGGGCATATATGTCTGAGGCAATTAAAGTAGTTATTAAAATAAAGATTCTCAGTTGATCAAAGAGTAGGAGCAGCTTATGTCTATTAAAAGATTTCCATGACTGTAGCTTAATTATCTTTGTGAACAGCAAAGTGGTTAAAGTTTGGCAAAGAGAGGATCTATCACTCAGTTCCAGTGTACTAAATGGGGCTCTGAAACTTTCTTCTGCCTGATCTTTGTGTGTTTTAAGTAAGCTTTCAGAGGCTGGGGGTGTCTTGCGTGTTGTTATATGCTTATCAAGCGTAAAGCATGATGAGACCTTTTATCAGATGGTTCATATGGACCAATAATACTGTACCAATACCATAACAATGAAAAAACCCGTGTGTTCATCTCCTGAATCCACTTCTTAAGCATCCTTCTAGAAAATGAAAGCTTTACAAATCATTCACCTAGAGAAATGAGAACATAATGCTAATCACATTAAAAAAATCTGAAATCCAGGATTGCTTTCATTATCCTAAAGTCAGCAATATGCTATCCTCATTGTTCCTTTGTATAATGGAATTTATTGAGGCTATTCATCCTTCACATATACTGTAGTGGTGCACTTTGTAAAGCTGAGAAAGCTGTAAAGTTAAGTGTGTCATAATTCAGCAAGAAAAACTGATTTGCAAGTGACCTGTGTAGCAGGCTGCCAATGGTGCTTAAAGGTAGTCCATAAATTCTTGACAAAGAAAGGTTTGGGCTTTGGGGACCACCCTTTTTTTATAAATAAAATAGCCTTGAAAGAGTCAGTCATAGGAGCTTAATGCAGGATGTTATTCTTGCATGTAATTTGCATATCACCAGAGGAAGGAAGGAAAACATTTTGAGATCAAGAGCTAACACAAAACCACTACATCTCTGAGGACCAAGCAGTTTTACTTGAATGTAGACTGTGTTAGAGGTACTGTAATATTTCTCTCCCCCCTAGCAGTTTCTTAAGGATCTTAAGCAATTAGTTTCTCAGGGTCATCATTCTTTAGGTCATACTCAGGCATATAACTTGCCATCTGTATGTGATATGAGGCCATTATTTTTCTGGTTTTGACAACCTTAAGTTAGGTCAGTAATGCTAGGAAAAAGATCTCTCTCTGTCTGCTAATACCATGTGGCTTTGAGCAACCCTGGTCTAGTGGAGGGTGTCCCTGCTTATGGCAGGGGGTTAAAACTAGATGATCTGCAAGATCCCTTCCAACCCCAACAATTCTGTGATTCTATGTTCAAATTAAAAATGACCCAGAAACTAGAATTTGCCTGAATGGTAGTTATCAATAAATGCTTATGTTGCTGTGCAATTTCTAGGCATTTCGTGTAAAACAGGTTACACTCTACTAGTTGGTTTGCTGGGTGAGAAATAAAGGATGACTTTATTCTTATTGGACAGTCTTTGAATAGTAAAATATCAGTTTGCCACCTTAATTTTCTTGGGAAAAGTCTGGCAGCAACTGCTGCCCTAATGTTTCCCTTGCTGGGGGTGGGGAAACAGGCGGGTGGGCATCGTCTGTGAGTGTCATGTGCCATGGCCTGTGATCAAGTAACACAGAAATGGGCACAGCTAAAAGTCTGAGATACAGCTGTGTATGTGCAGCCAGGTGTGTCATGTTAAAAGCAGCTCTTACTGTTTCTGTATAAACTCAAGATAGAAGTAGGTTCAATTATTTAAAGATTAATTGACAAAAACATGTGCCTGTGGATTTATATCCCTCACATGTATAGAATGGATACAGCAGCTCAATAACTGGTAAAGTTATTGATTGCTGTAATGGTCCATTAGTCTAGAAGTCCCATCAAGTCAGTTGGTACCTCATGTGGTTTCAGACAAAAATGCGGTGTGGTAGGTTTATACACATTTTAGTACATATGTGTGGATAGAAGCTTTTTAAATTAGCTTAAAAGCTGATTTCTATATAATGAAAATATAAGCTAGAGTTTTGCACTCTAGCACTCTATTCAGATTACTCAATTGAATTTCTTCATGGGGCACTGAATGATTACAAATACATTTCATAATGCTTCCTACTAGACTTTTTATAGAAATAGGAGCTAATGATCAAGGTATAAATATATGAATTGGACCTTGAAGGCATCCCCAAGAAATTTATTGAAGGGCCTAATGTAACAAATTAGACCTTGTGACACAGAAAAAATTAAATCACATCAGATGTCAGGAGAAGTCATATGAGAGTCCAAGAAATTGACTTTCTTTAAAAGGATTTTTATAATTGCCCTTTAAAAAATGAGTGTAATGACAGCGTACATGAAGTATATGTCTAAAACAAACAGAAGGCAAGAGAAGGGCTGTGGCTTGTAACTCTTTTTCATCACCACATCCTCCACAGCACTGGCAAGTTAAGGTTCAAAAATGACACCACAAGATTGGTTGACAGTACAGTATTAGCCACCAAAGCTTCCTTATGGGTGCTTTCAAGCATAACATATGTTTTGCATTTTTTAAAAGATGACATTAAATTGCTATGATAAACAACTAAGCTGCTGCACTCAGCAATATAACTGAAAGTGGATGTACGTGACCCATGTACTTGAGAAGAAATTGAAATTTGTATTACCCCCATTAGGAATGCTAAAATTCTGTCTTTCCTTTGTTCCTTGCTGGCCTTACTACTGTTCCTGGGAACAAATGCCTGTGTTCTCACTACTGACCTTCCAAGCTTACTGAATGAATGACTATGGAGCCACTGAATATGAAAATTTGCTGTATTAATAGAAAGTCAGAATCATAGGTCTTAATCAGATTTATTTTAAATGATGGAATTTCTTTTGTCTTCATAAAAAGCTGAGAAAAAATGGTCTATAGATAGATTACAGAAGTTATAGAGCAAGGCAGTCATCAGCAAATTTACATTTGTACTCTGTGGTACAGATGCTGTTAAGTGTTAACTGTTTAGCCATGCTAATTCAGTTCAGAGCTTCAGTAAATTTTGGAGTAATTTATTAAGGTACCCAGTGGGGAAGAAAAAAGTTACCATTCCTGATGTTTAGAGAAGTCAAATAAAGTGCATCAAGTAGTTGCTCATCACAAAATGCCTGCAATGGAAGAAAGTTCTCAATTTCCTTAATTTTGTAAAGGATGTTTTCTATAGGTCTAGTGCTAGGACATGTGTGATCCTGTATTTCCTAATGTAGATACAGTCTTCCTTTTATGACAGAATTTTTCTGCTCTCTGTGTGTATAGATATATATATGTATATATATATACATCTGTGTGTGTATATATATGTATACACACACACACACACATGCCCACTCACCAAACAGTTCTTCCATTTTCATATTTGGTGATGAAACAAGGGGGGCACAACATTACAAAATGAAATATATAAACCTTTAGAATCAGTTTTAAGTAATGTTAAGTTTGATGACTTTGTAACAGTAGCAATGGAAAATTACTGAGGTGCTGGGAAAGTTGGAGCTGCTAAGCCTGGGGAAGAGAAGGCTGCGTGAAGACTTCTTCAAGATANAAACCTTTAGAATCAGTTTTAAGTAATGTTAAGTTTGATGACTTTGTAACAGTAGCAATGGAAAATTACTGAGGTGCATGATACACAGAAAAAAATAGAGTACAGCTAGAGAACATACTGAGAATTCTTGTACAAGATAAACCATTGTAGTTGATGTAGATTTGAGCTATGAAGCCAAACAGAAACCATGTCAACCACAGTGACTGCTTTCAGTCACAAGAAGTTCCATTCTATAAACAATCATTCCTCAGGCTTTTTCCCAGCCTGACCTTGCACCCATCCACACAAACATTTCCTGGTCTGCTCCAGATCCAGGTGCATTATCAGCAGTTCTTCTTCTTTCTTGAATTATCCGCGTTGTGGGAATAGGACAGCTTGCAGTTCCAACATCTCCCCCTTTCCTGCTGCCCCCTGGTCCTGAGCTGCTTTGTCCAAGCCCAGTCCTGGTAAATCCTCTAGCTGCCTTAGGTTTTCAATCACTTGTTCAATGGGGTTTTCTTGTTCTGATAGTAGTATATGTTTGGGGGTTTTTTTGGTTTGGTTTAGGTTTTTTTTTTTCCTCATCCATCCCATCTAGCAATACAGTATCTGCATACATTACTTTGTCCTGTTTTCCTTGCCATCTTAAAAATAACATTAATTGCAACAATGTATTATAATTCAAAGTTCAATTTTTAGGCCATTTTTCCTGATCTTCCAGAGTATATAGAAGCCACCATTGGTTACAATAGTTTATCAATGTTTTCTTATTTGCTGAGCCCTCAGGAGACACTCCCAGGTCTTTGCAATGTGTTAAAATACATCCTAAAGGACTCCTTTTCAAGATTTCTCCACTCTGTTGATTTTCCATTATTAATTTCATATTCACACACACTAGGGATCCCACAGACACACTCCACAGGTACAATACTTGAGATGGAGACTAAATTCAGTTAAACAAACAACAATTAATAACACAGTTACAACATCCTGTCGCCAATACAAAAATTGTTACTGTGATAAGCCACAAAATAAGTCAAATACCGGTAAAATCAAAAACCGTTTCCACAAGAAGTTCCCTGCATCTTGCAGGACCTGAACCACAAGACGCCCCCAGCATCTTATGACTGCATACCAAAACAGACACTAGCATCCACGTATATGCCTTTACTGACTAGATTTCCTATCTTGATTTATAGAAGGCTTCCAAACTTTGCCTACACTTACCAACCTGATTTAGTCTTTATGTAAGATGCTCCCAACATCTTACACAGTATATAAAAGAAAAGAATACCTTTGTAAAGATGGTCCTTGTCTGCTCTCGCAGCGATCCGAATGAGTTGAGGGGTCCCTCTGGGAAAAGTTCCTGAGGGCCCTAGGGAGCCGTGTCAGCAGTGGTTCCTGCAGCTGAGCAGAGCAGGTCCCATCTGGGGTGCCAGACTGATTTGAAGAAATCTCCAGGAACAAACTGGCTAACAAAATTTTCAAGTTGACAAGCAGGTATTCTTTATTGCAGTGCCAGGAGATATGACGGATAGCTCCTCCAAGTGTGTCTTGTCTGAGCATCAACCAGGCTGTGATTATATTGTCCTTAAACATACATATTCATTAGATTACACAGTAAATTGACTTATACATTACATCATACTTCTAGAGAATTCCTCCCACGTGCACTAAAATGTGGTGGTGGACTTTGGGACACCTGATGGTTATTTCTTCATCATCTTCCTCTTCATCACTTTGTTTAAGGATCTTTGTCATGTCAGCAACCACCAGGCATCCTGGAAGTTACTTATTTATAGTCCCATTCTTCAATCAACCGCATTCTTCACTGTTTTTGCATGGAGCAGAATGTCTTTACCATATTGTTTTGCAAGCACTTCTTAAAAATTTTATATACACACATTTATTTATGAGTGTGTGTGTATTTCTGTGTGTGAGTCCCACGTGCCTTGTAATCTTTCTGGAGTGTGACACTCATACTGTATTCAGTCTTCATGTGGCTAGCTTGCCATCTTTTTAAGCTCTTGTCTGAGGATCTCAAATTGCTTTCTTGGTTATTTTGTGGTTTCTGGTCCATCTGAAAGGCCTGGTTCTCAGGGAGAGGTGGGTGATGCTTTGAGGGAATCTCTGGGCAAACAGTGTCCAGTCTCTGTTACAAGGGGAAGCCATCCAAGAGACATACTGGTGCTGCTGCGTGCTAGAGAGCAGGCACAACCAGGGAGAAATTCCTGTATTCCCTGACATACTGAGTGACCCAGTGCCAGATCTCAAGTTGGAGGTTGGACTTATCATACCTACCTTCCTTGTGAAAATGTGAGATTTTAGAGTGTTTCTGATACTAAAAGAAGCTTTGGCAGAGGATTTCCTTTCCTATCTCATTACCACATGTCTGCTGTGCTGCACAGGTGGGGCTTTACAGAGAAGCTCAAAGTGCCTGCTCAACAGGGACCTGCTGAGTATGTGAGTGGAAAGGAAGGCTGAAAGAGTGCCATCAGGTCTGAAATGGGACTTAGTGTTGCAGTAAGATGAAATTACAATATATTGTGAATTGTAGCCTGCTGAGCTAAGGAGTTGTAACCACAGAGATATGTGAAGCATACTGAACTAACATAGTAAAGGTATTATAACCACCAGTGAAAATCAACACCATGGAAAATGCCAAAGGACAGGTACATATCTTCCAGTTACTGCAAGAGTGCAGGACATAACCTTGGAATCACATCCATTTACTCACATCACTAAAGGCCGTAGAGTCTGTGCAAGGACTTTTATTGGCAAATGCAGTATCACAATAAAGTTTTTCATGAGGTTAGGGTAGGATTTTTTTGTGGTGTTGTTTGTTTCTGTTTTCTTGGGTTTTTTTTTCTTTGTTTACTTGGGGTTTGGGGTAGCTGGTTTTTTGTTGTTGTTGTTTTTGTGGTGGTAGTTTGGGTGTATTTTTGGGTTTCTTTTGGAAAGGCAGTATCATGCTGTAACATCCATGAGTACATTTCAATGCAGAAACTTCCTTTCTTCACCAAGAAAAATTGCCAATAGAAATACATCTCTGAGAGGCAAAAAAAAGTATGTCTGCAAAAGGAAATTATGCATAATAAACAAGTTTGCTGTTTGGTTGAACAAAATAAAACTGAGTTTGTGAGCTTTGAGATGATTCATAGGGTAAAATCTCCAAATGAAATTAAATTGCATTTGGCTTGCTGGTTGTACTCTGTAATTTCCTTAAAAACATAACTGATTAAAAAAGATTGACTAGGAAGGCAGTGACTTGAGTAGGATTCTCTCTCTCAGGCTGACTAAATAATGGGAATTTTGCCTCATTGGAAAACCTAAAAGCTGGGCTGGGGGAAAGGTCTGTTGAGATTGAGAAGAAAGAGGAGGTGATTGAGGTGAAGTCAAGATAACATGAGACTTGCAATGTCAGAATAGGAGAAAAGAGGAATGTTTGTAAGGGAATGATGTAAAGGAGAAAAGAAGAATAATGTAAACTTTGTAATAATTTTGGGGTTTTGGGTTTTTTGAGCTTTCTTTCTGTTTTCTCTCAAGAAAACAAGCTAGCTCTTCCTAAAGAAATATTTGGGGTTTGAATAATCAGAATATTTTTGTTGTTTCATATTTTTATCCTCCTCTGTTTTGGGGGTACCAAAATGTCCACCAGAATTAACAGACACTGTAGAATTTGGAGACTAGTTAGAAACCCCCAAACCATTATTCAGATCTAGTCTTTCTGCCACCACCAGTCTCATTGTACTGTTTAAAATGCTTCAAGCTCTATGTGGAGGCTCACAAAAGTCCCTACAATCTTCTTGAGGAGTTTTTCCTGCATTTTGGTGCTGTTGCAGGTAACCACAGGCTGTTTACAAAAAGGCTTTGTGTCATAGAATCATGGAATATTGACCAGTGCCTTAACTTTCAAGGACTGATTAAGTGCCACAGCATGTAGGCTGCTATGTGAATTATCTTTAGACTAATATTTACCTAAATAAGTAATTTCCCAAGTTACAAATATGAGAAATATTTTGTTTGCTATGATTATGAATCGTAGAATAGTCAGTGTTGGAAAGGACCTTAAGATCATCTAGTTCCCTGCCGTGGGCAGGGACTCCTCAAACTAAACCATGCCACCCAAAGGCTCTGTCCAACCTGGCCTTGAATAGCCCCCCAGGCAGGGGGATGTGGATGCCTTGCACAGAGGCATGGGGCAGAGCTCTCCTGAGGCTTGACAGAATGGGTGAAGAGTTGCTGTACTCTCATTGCACTGCACCTGACTTGTTGCAGTTTTCGTAATTGCTCGTATCAGAGATGGCACAGAGCAGCCATTATTTGCATAGCTCCATAATTGCTTGAGGATTGCATGAAGGTTTTCATCATGCGTTTTCAAAGTGCAAACAGAAATTCATCCATGGTGTTAGCTGCAAACTGTTCGGCAGCTGTAGTCACAGTTACATTGAAGGGCTTCCTCGGTGGTATGAAACATACTGAAATATGTGAAAGAGAGCAGGAACAAGGGAAATTATGTACTACTCTGAAACTTTTGCATAAGCTTTGGTCACAGTACTGGAATGAAAAATTTTGTTTGCGTCAGTTATTTAATCAGCAGGTCAAACCATCTAAAGATTATTATCATTGCTGTTGTAAAACATTGTAATTACAAGTATATATGAGAAGGAAGGGTACATATTCTTCATAACGCTGTAGTATAAGGAAATGTATATCGCAAGCCAGGTGCCCACTTACAAAAGTTGTGCAATGTATGTAGGATAGTGGATGATATATGGTTTAAGTTCTTATACCAAGGTAATTATCATCAAATGGAAATGTTTAGGCAGGCCATCATAATGGCATTGCCACAGCCTGCTCACAGGTATGTTATAAACTGATTTAAAAAGTTACAGACTCTTGTAAAAGCTAAGCACCAATATCCTGAACTACTAGAAGTTTTTCTTCTACTAGTTTCAAGGATTTATTCCATGTCTTTGTCTGTTGGGGATACCCTTGCTTGAAATACAGGACAAATGCTAAGCTAACTAGAAATACAGCCATCCTTCAAGAAAAGAGTTACTTTTTCAGTAAGAAATTGACTTGAAAATTGATTAAAAATCCAGAAGAAATTACTTAGTTATTAACTTGAGTTAAAGCCGATTGCAAAGTAGTTTGGCTTTAAATAGGTGGCAATACGTATTTATTATTCTGTTCAATATGTTAATTGAAAACGAGGTCAGAATAATAAAATATCTAATGAACAAAAAACCATGACAAACAGTATCTGATCTATGTTTAACTTTCTTAATTACAGGATAGCAGCAGAGAAACACAGGCTTTCATCAGGTAAATTTCATTTAGCAGAAAATGGAGAACTGGAACACCTATAGGTCTAGAAATTTATACTTGAGTTCCACAGAAGTAGAAAGGTTGTACAAAATAAAATACTGCGTATGAGACTTGAGGTCACAGGAGTTGTATTGTCTGCCTGTATGATAGTCTGTTGCTGCAAAACTCAATAATCAAGTCCCCATAAATGGCCCTGCAGGTTTACAAAGTTGACTTACCAGATGACCACACAGTAACAAAGACTAATGATACCATTATTTTCCAAAAAGGACTGATCAGAGATATGTAGTACGTGGAGATCCACCAAGAAAAAATCACAGGAATGACTGCAGCAGATTGAGGCAGGTGGTCTCCATGACATGATGCTGTCAGAATGAACTGATGTATCATGTATGTTGTCTCTTGTAATCATCATATGGGTGGCTCAGACCAAGTATCTACCACCATTCAAAAAAGACCTCAGGAAAATTCAAAGAAAATCAGCCTAGCCAAGTGACAGGGTGAGTGAGGATGTTAGAAATAAGGCAGTACCTTTAAAAAACTGAAGTACCAGAAACCAGAAAGGGTGGTAAATTAACCTAAGGTCCTGCTTTGAGAGAAAGTTGAACTAGCTGATCTGCAGTGTTCACTCACTTCCTATCCAAAGTTTTATTCACTTCTGTGACACATAAGTACAGTGTAGCAGGCAAAAAACCCAACTAACCAACACCAGCACTACAATAAAAAACACCCCAAAACTTGAAAATGGCATGAAAAATAAAATCTGTGATTTTTTTTTTTTTTTTCTTTAAGCACAACAGGAATATGAAATGTAATGTAACAGCATAGGAGAGAAATTTCTTTAATACATCATCTTTTTTGGGAAGACTGGGGGAGATACCTGTGCTGGAAGTGTATTTAAAGGCATCATGTGAGTTGATAGTCCTTAAAGAGAAATTTTGGTCAATGAGGTTGCCATACAAATGATGGAGTTATATGATCAGAAATTGCTAGGAGCAGGTGTAATCACCTGAAACTTCTGAAAGATTTCTCCAGTGACCTTGCTGCCTCTGGACCTGACAATAAGGGTTGTGTTTCCTTTTTAAATGGATTGCAGACGGAAGCCAAAGCTAGAACATTAATGGCATGAGGTCTAATGTCTGTTGGGGGGGGGGGCAGAAACTATTATAAGAAATAGAATGAACGGACATATGGATGAATAAGATATTTTGAGAAGAAGTCAGCGCAGCCCCACAAATCTATTACAGTGCTCTAAGCAGGTGTATAAGATAAAGTCTGCAGGTACATAATCAGTTTGGACCTTCAGAAAGGCATTTGTCATGGTCCCTTATGATGACAAAGTTTGCTTATGATATCAAGTTATTCACCATAATAATGAGAGGACCAGAATGTGTATGTAAAATGAAATATCTCATGATACTGAGTGACTGGCTGGTAAAATGCCAAAGGAACTTGAATATAAATAAAATATAAAATAATACACAGGAGAAAGAATAATACCTTAATAGCGCTTGTTTCTAGTTTGAGCATAAGGACTAACAAGTAAGTTTATAATTGATAATTCAGAGAAAATGCTAGAATTGTGCCCAGTAACAATCACAATAAGATTATTATGGTGCAACTAGAAAAAGAAATGAAAAAATGTCATCATGTTGCCACATTTATCCATGATATGCACCCATTGATTAACATGCACAGTTCTGATGAAACTACATCAGAAAGATGTAGTAAAACTAGAAGTGGTAGAGATGGAGTTAGCAAACACGATCACAGATTGAGTATACTCCATATGGAAAATTACTAAATTGACTCTTAAGCCTAGAAAATAGCTTTACATTCTGCAGCTGAGATGTGGTTTGAGACAAGGTAGAGAAAACCTGACCCTCAGGTGATTCCTGAACCTATTCAAGATGGTGTACCCACAAAATCAGATTGAAGGAAAAAGGGGATAGTAGAAAACCTGCACACCCTGATCAGTATTACCCCTGAGTTAGCTCTTTGCAAAGTGATGTTACAGGCTGAGGGGATGTAGAGAATTGTTAGGAGTGGGAAGATGGGAGTAGTAGTGTAAGAGGATTAAATGAATGAAAAATGTCTCCAGACTTTCATGGCAAACAAAAAGGGAGGAATGTGTCACATCTGTATGCCTGGGGCACTTGCAAAATGTGCTCATCTTTAAAAATGAAAATAAGATTAATTCAGTCTGCTTCGGGTTCTTTGGATGAGTTGTTTGTTTCCTAATGCTACTCCAGGTGAGTGCTGCAAGGTGCTTGATAGCAATGTGGGTTTAAGGAATGGCAGCCTGGGGGAACTGTGCATATTCTTCTCAAACTGTTCTAGGAATTATAATTACTTAGAGGGCTCTGAAGATATGATAAATTTGATTTGCACAAGCAAAGCCACATCTGCTTCCCTGGAAGTATTCCTGATCACATGCAGTCTCGTTTCGAAATCCTCAGAGTGGGAAGAGGCAGGTTTCCTTTCCGGAGCATGAGCATCCGTGTATCTCTAATTCTGCTGCTTTTTTTCTTAGTGGAAAGAAAGGTTCAACTAAGTAACAACAGAGCTAAGTAAGAAGGTTTTGTGCTGTACTTTCCTGTACTTATGAAAGTTGCAAATGGTGTTTAGGGAGAAGGTGTATTACTTTTCCTTCCTCAGCATGAAGACATTTTTTTCCCCTTGCATAATAGTAGTGCAAGCCTGAATTTCTGTCTGATTTAAAATAGGCAGTGGCTTTGGGGTGCACAGGTGTCTCTTGTGTTGTCTGATTTCTCCTTGAATAGGAATAGTGAAGAACATGGCTGAGATGTACTGAACCTACGAGTTTATGATTCCATCATGGGAAAAAAACAAAGATATCATCTGTTTTTCATTCTTTTTATGTCCTTGAACCAAAGCACAGTCTCAGCATGTAGAAACGGTATCTAGGAGTGTATCTAGACACAGAGTTTTCACAGCTGAATTCCTGTTACTGTAAGTGAAAGAATTTCTTAGACTATGTGTGTGATTTTTTAACGAATTTGTGTTTGTCTTTCTAAGGGCCACATAGGGTACTGCTGCTTAGCTCGTTTGTTTTGTTTTGGTTTGTTGGTTAAACCACTTTTCTTGGTATTTTTATTGTGTCAGCCTAAGTTAGTGGTTTTTGCCTAATTAAAATGATACCATTCTTTGACATACAAAATGGTGATTCCTAACTGGGCTAAAACCTTCATAGCAGGCCTCCACCTACATGTTTTGTTTTGTCCCTTCTGATTTGTAACTCCTGTTCTTTATGCTTCCCTCCTTGATAATGGCCATAAAACAACTTGACCATGATGAGGTTGCTGAAGCTCTGGGTGTGTTGGCTGCAGCACTGAGCATCAGTAGAATGTTGCATAGTACTTCCCTGTTGATCTGTTTCTATCTGTTGTCATGTATTTTATACCTTTTCTTGAGCAAAGATTGGATTTTCAAAGGGAGCTTTAGTCTTTGTTTGCATAGTACATGATGCTACAGTGCAGGGTGCTAATTAGAATCGTATTGCAATGGTCATAGCACAGCCCAAATCCCTTTGACCTCACTGGGAACGTTGCATGGAGATTTAGGCATGTAACTGACAGTGCTTCCTTGTTTTTAATTGTGCTTACTTACATTTAACTTGGTAAAAGAAGTAATGAGGTAAATGCTTAAATAAGATTGAAATGGTTAATAAACTGTCCCCAAAAGAACTTCAAAAGGGTTGGGGAAAAATGACCCTCCAGCCCACGTGGGCTGCATCATGCAGTCTGACATACACTCAGCACAGACACAAACACAGAAATAAGGGTATCAAAACTATGTAACAGCAAGTAGTGAAACTTCATGCAA
The DNA here is from genome assembly GCA_002631895.1 of Agapornis roseicollis. Classification (NCBI taxonomy): domain Eukaryota; kingdom Metazoa; phylum Chordata; class Aves; order Psittaciformes; family Psittacidae; genus Agapornis; species Agapornis roseicollis. The sequence goes on from NDXB01009865.1 coordinate 52,210, forward strand.
CTCAAACATACTGTCACTAGTTTTCTGAATCAGAAACTGTTGTCTGCTGCAATGTTTTATTACTGTGTGAAACAGGCATCTGCCACTGAGCAAAGTGTAGTGTGGGAGTTTTTTGTCTAGTGAGATGCTATGAAAATGCCATCTGGGAACCATGACATTAGATGTCTTTGCCAAGTTATTATTAGGGAAACTATATTAAAATGGTATTGCATTTTGCGTTTTGGTGCTATTTACATTGAGCTAGCCTTGTTACCCCCATGAATCTTGTTAAAAAAGTATAGAAAATGCCAGGAGGATTGGGTATGATCTATGCTATTTACCAAGATTATCTTTGAAATCTGGCAAGATGTAATGATCTAGGATATATTCTGACAGACTCATGCCCCTGTCAGTCTGGACATACTAATGTCTGGAGGAGGACAGCAGGAAGCAGAGCATCTGTCATTCTGTGCAGAGATGTCATCATGTTTGCTCTTCTGCAACATCAGATGGTTTCCTGAGATCAGTAAGAGCTGATCATTATACTAGATACTATTTCTAAACTACCTTATGAAATGTTGAATGGGATAAAATTATTAATTCTAGCTGAACTTTAATAATTTTGGAGTAAAAAAAGTGTGTGTGTGTGAAGACTGTTAGTACCAACCAGTGCATGGTTGAGTCATCATTTAAGATAGCAGTTGCTGTGCCATTGTGTTTTGTAACCCAGTGAAACAGTTCAATCTTGGAGATAGGGGAACAACTTTTCATCTTCATTGTCCAGGAGATAACCATGTGTAAAATGGGAGTGCTTTTTCAAATGCTGGTTGTTAGAAGGTTGTAAAATCTCTGATATGGATTTTTCCTGATCTCTAATGGAATGGCTTTCTTGTGTACTGTATTGACTATCCCAAGAAGCTCATGACTGGCCTAACAATGAAATACAGGAACAAAAATATAGCATTATTATTATTATAATGTCATAAGCCTCATGGATGTGCAGAGAGCATTGGGAGCTTCTCTGCTTGAGCTGGACTTTTGAGTTTTCTGAGAGACAGCTAGATACGCTGTGGAGTCTTTACTACCGAGCAGCAGAGTCCCTGCTGGTAAAGAGAAAAAGGCCTTTCTTCATCTCTGATGTTCTCAAGAAAGAACTATAAATGATTCACAGCTGCAAGTTTCTATTTTAACAGTGCATCAAACAAAGTCATTCTTTAGTCTGAAGTGTCTCTGCTTTTGGTGGAGTGTACAGATCGCATTCAATCCACTTAATAGTTGGTTTGGTCACTTCTCATCCCTCCCAGCCTCCTAGTTTTATTACTTCCCCCTACCACAGCATTTAGAACTGTGAGACAGAAAGGTCTGTTCTCAAAATAGTTATTCTGGGTGCAAAACATAATTTCTTTAAAGAAGCACAACCCCATTATTAGAATTGTTTTGATAAAGGTAATTAAAGTATTTTTCAATTGTTAACCAAGGACTAATTCAGAGGAATACAAATCTCAAACTTCATTAGATTTTAAAACAAATTAAAAATTCATTTTAGACTTAGAAATTTGATGTTATGATAATTCTCTGTAATGATTTATGAAAGGAGTTCAGAGCAGCATTCTGACTCTCATCAGTGCAAGTTTTGCATATGTAGGAGGGTTCACTATCAAAACTTGCAATTTGCAAGCAGCAGCATCATGGGGTCTCCAGAAAAGTTCCTGATGGTACTGTTGCTCCTAGTCATGTTGCGCAGTAATCTTCATTTTATGGNCAGTGCAAGTTTTGCATATGTAGGAAGGTTCACTATCAAAACTTGCAATTGAAATTGATTTTGAGATAGAAAATGATTTTTATTAGCAGTGTATCCACTGTAAAGGAAATCAAGTAAACAAGTAATAAAATACGTTAACATTTGAAGGACATCACACTGATGTGCCAAGGCTTATAAAATGATAACATGGTTAGATAAAGTACCTTGAAAGGGCATGTAGCATGGAAGTTTCTTCACAAGGAATGGAAAGAGAGCAGCAATTTAGAATTATAGAATGTCCCAAGAGTGGTTGTGTTGAACTGAGATTAATAATCAACATCACTGGCAACATTTAGAAATCATATAAACTAATGTATAAATTAATGCAAATTCAGTGAAAAAAAGCATACTTATTAATATCAGAATTCAACTTAATCTAGAAATTCTAAAGAAAAAA
>NDXB01009866.1:0-18191 GCA_002631895.1 Agapornis roseicollis
GGGGGGGGGGGGGGGGGGGGGGGGGGGGGGGGCAAAAAAGGGAGGGGTTGAGTGGGTGAACGTGCTGCCTGGCTGGGTTCAAACTGCAACAATACTCTAAAATATAGCTTCCTTTCCAGAAAATCTGTTGGGAAAACTATTTCTTTGACATGAAAGATCAGATTAAAGACTACAAACAAGTTGAAGAAAAATGATGAAACTTTATTCAATGACACAGACAACAAGCAATTCCTTTGTTCATCTGATGTTTTCTGGATTCATGAAAACAGAGCAGGAATAACATCTCTCAACTACGTTCTTTATTAAGAGTATTCACAACAGCTTTGGCAGGAAATGTCACCACATACCACCACACACTGTCCATGCTGTGAATGTCAGTGATAACAGCTTGCAAAGAAGGCTGCTGTATTGTTTAATGAAATATTCAAATTGTTGCCATTGATGCTTGCATTTTTTCATGTCCGTAGCAGAGAGCTACCAAACAAAACCAAATGCTGACATAAATGACAGCCTTTTGGCACTCTGAAATTAAATTTACAGAAACAAAGATTCATTTGTCTCAATGCTTCTAAAGTCATAAATCCCATGGGAGGCAGCTTGGCAAGAGCAACAAGGGAAAAAGCTTTTACAAAACACCTTTTTGCACCTGATGCTTATTTCCCCATCCCATAGGTAGAAGTTTCAGAGAGATGGCAAGGAGAATTGTTATGACGATGGCCTGATAAATGCTTTTTACTTGTGGGCCTGTCAGGTCATTCCTCCATCCTAAATAACAGTTGTTTGGGGGGACATAAGTGGTATGTCCTAAGACAGCGGGCTGATGAAAAGCGAAGATCCTTGGAAAAATTTCATCCAACCTCTGCCTCTCCCTCTCCTGCACTGAAGTTCTTTCCCCTCTAGCAACTCCATCAACATTTTGAGTGAGGAAATGAGAAAAGAGTAAAGACCACACAAAGGCTTGGTGTAGGGAAAGTGCAGTCTAAGTGCTGTACAGATACTCACGTTCTTCCTGCTAGTCTGCTTCCTATGCAATCAGACATTGAGCAAAGGGGTCTCTAGTATACTACTATACCCCTAGTGTGATGTAGGTAATGATACCTTTTTAGGGATGTAAGGAGCAACCCAGGATCACCACATTCATCAGGAACAACCAGTGATTACAGACAACCATAAATTTCAAACCCACCATGCTTCTGAATGCACAACACGTGTTTGCCAAGTCCTACAGAGCACTGATATTATTTACTGTAAACTATGCAGTCTTTGCTAAATTGAGAGGTCCAAGTAATAACAGCACAGCTGAATGAATTTTATATACTTACTCAAACCCAGATCAAAGCTGTGATGCTCTTGTTCTCTGGCCAATATCCATGATAAAACAAAGACTTTCAGTTAGGAAATATAAGCTCTACTTTAGCAGGTTGTTTCACTCCATTAAGTGCCATAGCTTTCATAAACACACCATTATAGGCTGGCAACAGTCTAAAAATGCTTATACATCATTACAATGGAATTTATTCTATTACTGTTTAGTTTAAAAGCAGTATTCAAATGTGGATTGTGTGTGAATTCTGTTTCAATTGGGTAAGCAAACTGTGAATGATTAAAGTTCCTATGGACCTGAAGCCTTCTTAAGATACAGTGAAACAGTTTGTCGTAAATATGCCTGTGGAATATTATGAAAACATTCTCTAGTCAATGTGCATTCAGCAGAAATATTGCATTCATGTTATTTTCACTTTATTAATTTTAATATGGAAATCAGAGCTTCATTACAGTGCAACAAGAAATACATAATAATATAAAATTTCAAAGCACATAAATAAAATTATGCCTTACCAGCTTTCATTTCCCCACAGCATTCTGCAAATAATATAAACAGAAGTTGTGTTTCAGGATCGGTGTGGCATAACCAATTTTGTTCAGGCACAAAGCCAAGAAAACACAAGTTCTAATCCCTACCCTTGGGCTCTCAATTCAACACTGCACTTATGTCCCTATGTAACTTCAAGAAAAAGCAGTGTTGTTGAAGTCAATGAGTCTGCTTCACCATTTGTGCATTTTCCAAGTGCCCTGCTCAGCCGAGGTGCTAAGCTCCTTCTTGTAATTTCCTTGTTCCACTTATAATAGGAGCAATCCTTAACTGTCACAGCAGTGCTGTGAGGCTCCTCATCTGTATTTCTGATGAACTATTACAGCCCTAATATTATGGAATAGCAATGCTTCATGGTCTTTAATATGTTTACTTACTTAACATAAATTCCATTTTATTAACATAAATTCCATTTTATTAACATAATGTCTCCTGATTTTAAGGAGTGCCTCTCTTTCACATTAGCAATACTGGAGTTGTTATTACAAGAATGCAACTGAATTCTCCTCCTACCCTACCAGCCTTTGGTCAACTCACCTGGACTCTGCTGCTTTGTACATAACCATCGCTGTCTTCCTGAGCTTTCTATTTGAAAGGTTGCCGGTGTATGCAGACACAGCATCATTTTAAAGTTGGACCAACCCTGCCTTCGCTGTGTCCCTACAGCTTTCCATCTGGTGACTATCTGCACCTTCAAGTCTCTCTCTCTGGGTTTGTACTAGCTCTTGTCCCAGTTCCAGGAATTTCTTCCTGCTCTTGACATCAGGCACCTCAGGCTTCTGTTTTATCCCTGTTACTAAGATGGTTCCTCACAATCATCATCCTGACTGCTGTGATCCACTCCCCTCCAGCTCCCACACTTCCATCACTTTGCTAACAGGCTCTTACTTTAATACTAGCACCAGACGGAGTACCCCAGTACATCTCTGACCCTTGCCTTATCCCTTTCAGTACTGCCAATGTCTACACAGTTTTATTGCTTCTTTCTGAAGTATTTACCATTTTTTCAAGCCATCCCAATTGTGTTTATTGGCTTTTTTAGCTCTCAGAACCTTCTTAAAACTATCCTCTCCGTTTTGAAAATAAGGCAAACTATGAGATGAAAACTTTGCTTTTCTGTAAAATTCATTGTTATCCTAAGCTCTCATTCACTTCAACTTAATTGTCCTATTTCTTCATGTCTTTTCCTTGGTTGATCATGACTACGGCAACATCCGCAATGGGTTTCCAAACCATAATTAGCTTTTCAAAAGGCCTATGAAAAGTCAACCACAATTTGTTGGGTCCAAACCACATGCTCATGCCTTCTAATCTTCCCCAAGTGGGCATCCTCTGTTGGAAGCACCCAGGAAGCCAGCAGCTACCCATGCTTTGCTCTGAGGAAATGATACTGTTCCATGATCTCAGGGTTCAATATTTCATAGACACTAAGGAGCATCAGCAGGTTACTCCTCATTGTCACTTGGATATTGTTATGTGCCCGTGGCTGCTGTGTATATTCTATTTTGACAAAACACAAAACCTTTTAAATAACTTCAGATCTATAAGGAGGTGTAAAAGCTCATAATGTTTGAGAAGCAAGGCTGAAACTGATTCAAATATACCCTAATGATGCCAACAACAGACAAGTGCTCCCTGTTTTTTTCAGAAGTTGCTTTATTCTATATGCTTTCAGGGTTCAAAGCACTGAAAACCTGCTTTCAAAATATTGCTCTTCATTACTTCATTATATGATTGTAAATTTTATTAGCTGCATATTCTGGTTTCACACCAGAAGTGCCAAAATGCTGTCAATGGAGTCAAGACTTGTTTCATATGTAAATACTGGACTCATCTCACAGTTTCCCAGCAGGGGAGACTTAGTAAACATCTACTTGGCAATCATTTTCTTTCAGACATCTGGCCTCATTGTTGCAGCTGGACTGCTATGTTCTGGTGAATCCAAAATTGGCTTTGATGTCCCTCTCTTTGAGATAGCCTTACACTTAAATATGAGTGCTTAGACTTCATTTAAGAAATTAAGGTAGGCTGACTGTAGCCCCTCAGTCCTACAACGCTGACAGCAATAGATATTGGAGGATGCTTTCAGTGAGAACTAAGGTCCAGAGGAGCAATCTGCTGCACTGATTCACACCCATATAATTCCATTGATTTCCTGGAAGTTTCACTAGCATATACTCAGCACAGGAAAGCAAAAATCAAAATCACTGGCTTCCCTACCACACAGAGTAGTCTGCGATAAAACACAAGATGCAGCTGCTATATAGTGACATGGCCTGCATTCATGCCCTACTGTGTATAAACAGAGGCAGGTAACCAGCTTTCTACTTTTAGCACACTTTCCAGTACAAGCTCACTACATTCACTTAATTACAATACTTTCACCAATAACCTTCCTTCCACAGGCTTGCATACCTGTATGCACCTGGAGCAGCATCAGAGCACAAAAGCTTTTAAAGCATTACTTCATTGTAGTGATCAAAATATTTCAGCCACCGGCAGGTAGTAGACCAGTGGTTCAGGATCACTGTTTCTTCTGGAAATGAGAAAATATTCACACCCTGGGCTGCATCCTTCCCCTCTACTTCACTGGTGAGATGAGACATATCTGGTGTGCTGGGTCCAGTATTGGGCTCCCCAGTGCAGTAACAACATGGTCTTACTGGAGTGAGTGAAGAAAAGAGCCACAAAGATGAGGAAAGGATTGGATCACCTGTAGTAGGAGGAAAGGCTGAGCACAGCACTGTATCAGGCATTTCCTCAAATACAAATCACAGCATGCCAGCTATGGAAAGATTTCTAAGGTTTCTTATGTCAGACTAACTTTAGCATTGCATTGCTAAACAAACTTCTCAGAAAAACACAAACAACACCAGAAATGAAAAGGAGAGAGGACTCCACCAACCTCTAATGGTCCAAAAAGTCCCTGCAGACTTCACTTTTCTACTGTGAAGTTGGGTATAGGAAGGAAGTGAGCCAGAAAGGTTGAAACAAAATAGCCTTTCTGCTGGTTTTCACCTTCCATCAGGTTGGCCTTCATTCCTAGTTTGCTGTGCTCTCCTTAGCTATCTAGACAGTACATTTGTTGGCCTCATGCTTATATAGATCTGTTCAACACTCTCTCACATGAGGACTTTCTGTGTAGCTACATACTTAGTTATTGTGCTGGCCTTCTCACATCTTTGGTTCCCATTGTACCAATGCCTTTAATCTGTCTGAGGACCCTGCACAGTGACTTGCTAGCTAAACCACTTTTCAGACAGTCTTCAACAGCAAACATTCAACATCAATGTTACCGAAAAGTACAGAGGGACTTCAAATTACAGAGAGTCTTCAAAGCTTACAGAATTTAGTGTTCTAAATAACATATTGCTCAAGCTCTTCCCATTCTGGGAAAAAGGATGGCATCTCAGAATAGCCCCCCATCTTTACTTTTATCTTTGACACCTCAGAAACTGAATAACACCCGCTATAACACTTGCATGTTATTTTTTTTTCTCTTATTTCCCTATGGTAGACTCCTGTGAAATCAATATTCTCCAAGACTGAACCCTACTCACTCACCCAATCTCTGACAAGTCTACCAAGGAAGCAGAAAACAAACAAAAAAATGTGAGGTCCTAGATGTCTCTAAATGGTTAAGCTTGAAAACTCAGAATGGAGAGCACTTTCCACACTTCATGAAAGAACAGGGCAGGCAATACAGTAGAGCCTTACTTCAACCTGAAAGCAGGTGAAACTGTCTCCCAGTGAAAAGCTAAAAGGAGCAGTAGTTAGTAGAGATGAGCACCAGGAAACTGTTTGAAAATAAAATATGCTCCATTAAACCTCCTCCTTCATCACTACACAGTAGTTCCAGTCTTCTTTTCTGACTAAAAACCCCCCCATGACCCTTCATGAGCCCTAAAGCCAGTTGTCCAAGCACAGACAAAAACAATACCTGCTTTGGTACAAGCAGTTAGAGACTGCAGGGGGCCTGCTGTCAGAGCTCTCTCTTCCCAAACACACCAGCAACTGGCTGGACGTCGCTGGCAGCACAGTGATAATGACTTTACCAAATTTTTATGTACATGTTCTTAAAACTTTGATTTAGAGAGTTACACAAAAGGTTCTGTACTGGATGTACAACTCCCTACTCATCAACTTGCAAACTTGGTCTATTAAACACAAAATGAAGAACATAAGAATATGGTCATAACACATAAAGTGAGCAGTCTCAAATATGATTGTGATTTTTATGATATTAAAAAAACCACCCAGTTAACAACTACAATATTTCTATGAAATGTTTATGATAATTTGCATTCATCAGTTTGAGTCCCAGTTTTCAAGATTAGCCCCATGAACAGAGTATGCAGCACCCTGGTTGTGAATGCCTGGAAATTGCCATTTGTTACTGAAGAGTCTTGGGGTTCTCCATAGAATTTCCCCTTGCATTATCCCCAGCAAGGAATGAAGGCTTATTGGACTCATGGGGTTTTTTTTCTTCAATGCTAGGTTTTGAAAATCCTTTGCATTAAGTAACAACAATTTTTCTTCTAGGTTATTTCTGGTTTGTGCATCAAACAGCTAATGTCACCATGTAATCGCAATGGGACTTTCCTATAAGAATGACTGAGAGAAACCTTTCTTATGAAAGAATGACTGGCACCTCAGAAATCTATGAATGGCTTCTTAATCTTTCCAATAGACTGCATCTGCAGAAAAAATAAAAACTTGTGATGGAAAAGAAAGCTTCATTTCAGCAGTTCTCTGTGAGCAAACTTTCTGCAGTCTTCAGCTGAGACATTAGAGCAGGCAATTAGGCCTAAGGATTGCAAACAGGTTCCTGTGCAGAACAAAGAGAAGTCATCATGCATCAGGACTCTTCACAGGCTGAAAACTAAGCAAAGTGTTTGCAGAACTGAAGTCTAATGTGCCTAATGAATTCATTCCCTTTGCTACTGAAAAAATAACTAATACAAACAATTAAGCCATTTCCATTTTAAAATTAATGCTGACTATGCAAATGGATGGTTTTCACAAGTAGTTTTCTAAATTTAGTTAGTTAGTATAAGTCAAAACCAAATATAAACGAGCTACTGTGCATAGGTAGAGAGCAGACATTACAAGTAGTAATTTTCTTATGTTATCAAACCCAGAGTAAAACCTTATTTATAAGCAAAGATAATATGTACAGGAACTCTACTGTATGTGTGAAAATATTCAAAAATTTGCCTACAACCATAAACCCAAATTTTCCAACAATTTGAGAACAGCAAAGTACAGCATAGTACGCAAGCACTCAAATAGTTGAGAGAATACTATCAAATATCCATTTCCAGGACATGTTCACATTGTGTCTTCAAACGTTTGTGAAAACACCTGCTGAAACACTCAGCCATAAGATATGAAATTCTATGGGTATTTTTTATTTTGAAATGGTAGCTCCTGCTGCAATCAGACGGAGGAGTTTATAAAGATAGACCAGAAGAAACTAAGTAGAGAGTTTCATATATTCTTCCTTTTTTTTCTTTGTAGTGCCATCTTTCAAACAGTGTGTATATTATCTTTCCCTAAGAATTACAACTGAGTATGGGACACCTATTCTTCCCTTACATTGTATCTTAGTATCTAATGTATTACAATTACTAATTATTTTAATAAATTGGCTATCACAAATTAGAGCATCTATTAAACTATCATTGTTGGATCATGTGGTATGTTTCATTTAATCTTACACTGACTTGATGAAAGTAAGAATATTTCAGGAATATTCCCACTGCCTTTTGTAACACAGTTCCATTCACAAACCATGGGTAATTGCTTCTAACTGCTGCTGGGTTTCATCATGTATATTTCATAGAGCAGTGATTGAAAAGTTAGGCCCATCATACTAATATACATGTAAACATGGCAGTACTGCTTAGCTTCAATGTATGGAGGAAAGCAGTGGATAGCTATACCTTCTGAGAATATCCTCAGAATAAAGCTGACAGAAGTAATTTGCTAAAATCCGTTTTCCTCCCAAGTAGAGTGTCACCAGAGCATTCAGTCTCAGTCAAGAGTGAACTAGGAGATACATGGGTCTATGCCCTCCAGCTGTTTGCATTTTTCCTGATTGAATTTTGATTTCTGTACTTTTTATTACAGAAAGATACAAGTTTCATTAGAGAAAACCTTTTTCACTGGCAAACGCACACTAATCAATGAAGAGAGATGAGAAGGTTTTACTCCTTAATGAAGCAAAGTTACTGACCTAACATGAAACATCTCCAAGGATGTGATACTTCAGTTAGGATATTTCATTTACATACTTCTGTTAAGATAAATGGCAAGACTACCACCTGAAAAACAATTTTAAAGATTTAGTCTTGTTTATCTTACATAGGTATCTTAAATAAGTTTCTTAGCTCCCAGCATATAGGCCATGTTAGTTACAAAGTATCCACAGGCACTTTTAAAACCATGGTAGCATGGTACCCTAAGGTCAGGAGAGCAAATCTCTACCACCAGCCAGTAATGAGCAAGAAGGCTCTCTGATAAGAAACAAGATATATGTGAATATAGGGGCTGGAACCCAGGAATGCCCACATAATTATTCATAATCACTCCTATGTTCCTGAGCTTCAAATGAGCACAACATTTTTACCAGCATTACCAGCAAGTTGTCCCCTTGACACTTATTCATCTTCATCTGTATTTAATTCTTCACAGTGTTTAGGGAATAACATGAATCTGTTACTAAAAAGTGAAAATAGGCATATTGGGAAAGCATAATTTTCCCATTGCTTCTATGGGCTACTGTGGCATGCCTGCTGGGTGGCTTGACAGAAATTCAAGGATGCTTCTGATGTTTAGACACATCTTTTTTGAAAAGCATGCTTAAAGAAAGTATTTTGCAGAGCTAGTGATTCAGATTTCCCTCAATTGCTCCATTTCTGATGGACATCACATCACAAACAACTTCTCTGCTAAACTTTCTGCGGATAGCCCATTCAGTTGCTTTGTTCATTCAAAGGCGTATCAGCTGATTTAAAATATCACCTTTCTTACCTGAACTCCCTTCAAAGCCCTGTGTGCCAGCAGATCTAGCAGATGCATCTGCTAGACTTAATATTTACTTGAAGTACTAAATTGTGCTTCAGCTTAATAGTGTCTTAATATGAGCCCAAAGTAGGCATGCTAACCTGTAACTGCTTTGAAACAAGGGCCTTTGTATCAGACCACTAAGCTAAACATCCAAAGCCTGGTACCTCAGGGACACATGGCCCTGTACAAGTCAGGAACCAGTTTTCCAGAGCTTCATCCTTCACTAGGCTGTGAGTCAGTAACATGGAAAGGCTCTCTTCTTGCTATCAATGAACAGCTGAAGACACTCCAGAAGTTCATGCCCAGAAATACATCAAAGAGGCTCAAGATGCTATGCCAGAGAGACTGCAGAGCCCCAGACCACAGCATCCTCCTAGTAGGTTAGAGGTGACACAGCACAAGACTGTCAACAGCCTAAGGGCCTAGCAAGACTTAGAAGGATTTAAAGGTGAGTAAAACAATGTGGAACTTTGTCCTCTTCCTTTGCTAAAAACAGAGAAGGTAGAAGACCAAACAAAAAACTAATCTCTGTGAAGCTTAAAGGCTCCCAAAACTTTGCCAGCACATAGAGTAAAGCCAGCAACAGATGAGAAGGTGAAATGCAAGCGAAAATGAGGAAAACAGACAGACTCGGTGATTTCCTTTCTTCTCCCTCAATGTTAAAACAAATTAAGCCCTGACAGCATTTTATTCTCTTAATTTAAGGGTCCAGCACAATCTAAATGAGGAGCACTTTCCCTTCATATGCTACAACGCAGGTCCTGTGTGAGGAGGGTGCTAGCGAGGAGGGGAGCCCACCGCAGTGTTCTGCATAACCCATGAGTGCCTTGGCCTCCTAAGGGATGCTAATTCCTGTGCAGCCAGCCAGTCTCCAGTACCCAGCCCTAACAGAAAGGATGATGCAATGTCACTGCCATACAAGGTCAGTACCCACATGACACACTACCAAAAGGAGCTGGCAAGTGCTCATTGCTGCCTTTGACAATCAGTTTCAGTGGAGCATAGAATATTAACCCCTCATCTACCGAGAAGCATTATTGTACAAAGCTAGCAGATATTTCACCCTCTCATAGAATGAAAATCATGGGAATGTAATGTCCCCTGGACATTCAGAATAGCAATGTGGTTTCCAGATAACAGAATCACTACAGCGCATGACTGGGGCTAGAGCTCAGTAACTGAACAAATATCTTTCTATCTTTAGGTTTCTAAGTCATATCCAGTCTGGAATGAGAGCAGCTGTAAATTACTACCATGTATGATTGTGCCATGGGCTATCCCTTATGAACAGTTAGTGTCAAAGCATTTCTTTTTGTCAGCATTACCCAGGAAAATAGTCACTGGTGACTTTCTCAAGCTGAAAAAGGAAAAGAGCTCATAGGCTTTAGATTCGCATATATTTTTACAAAACAAAAGATACAATTAGATCCATCTTCCCAAACAGCAAACCTAATGCTCTCTTCAGACATAAATCCACTAATGCAAAGATTTCATTCTGTCAGTTTTGTGCAAACTGCGACCATCTCCCAGTTACATGGAAAACGAATACAGCTAATCTGTCACAGAGTTGATGCATCCCCTCCCTGCATTATAAAGTCCAAAGAGTCTTCCATGCTGTACTCAGTAGTGTTTTGGAATTTCCTTATCCCTTCCTTTGCCAGATCTAAGTCACAAACTGCACAGTGATATTACTGACCACCTGCCTAAGTCTGTGCTGCCTACCACATGTTGTTGATATGATAAGTAACATAACAGAGAGTTCTCTGAGCACGTCTGACCCTGCCAGGTAGAGAAAGCCTTTAGAAACACATAGCACGTCTGCAGAGTGATATATAATGCCCATGAATAGACATATAATGCCATTCAAAAGACATGTTCTCCAAGAATATGATGGGAAGCCTTGTAAAAGTTCACAGACTGCATAACACTGCCAGTTTCTGTGGTGGCTTCTGAATGGAACTGTCAGCAGCATTTTGTTAAGTATATGTATCCTTTGGTTCAGGTTCTCTCTACATGGCTACACCCCTACTTTCAGAAAGGCCATTATTTTGAAACTACAGACTCTTGCAGCTTAAAGACTCTGCTTCTTTGAAAAGTATTTTTTTTTCTGCTGTGCTGCAAGCCAAGGCAATCTTTATACACACAAAAGCTTGATCTCTAGGTACAACGTGAATTCAGTGTTCCAAATAATAAGCTCCCTTACTACATTAAATACTTTGGGTTTAGTTTTAAAAACAATGGCAAAGTTCATCTTTCTAACCTCTGCATTCAACACTGAGAAGCATACTGAAAGAGGATCAATGCCTTCTTTCTCCTGTTCACACAAGTCTCACTACAAATACCTAACTGGACAGAATTTCTATAAGGTGATGTACTGATGCTACCCTGGAGTGGGTTGACATCAAAAAGTTGACTCCCAGACACAGTTTTTCAGGAGGATAAAAAATCAGACACTCACTAAGTTGGATGGGCTTTTTCTACTTAGTAGCACAATAGTGCTGGTCTGTTCTGGATTAGATTAATGTTTAGATGCTGAGGAAGCATCTTCACAGCCAATAGAAGACAAAAATTGGTCTCCCGCAGTTGAACCTTAAACGGCAAGGTTCTCACTAGATTAGACACTTGTTCTATATCCAGCCAACTCAGGACCCTTATACATGAACTTCGAGATCGACAAGGATGCTGGCCAGCAATGCCAGTCTCTGATGCACACCTCCAATTCTGAGTGACTCAACTTTCACATTCTTATTCTATTAGTCTAACCAGAGCATTAGCTGATTTTGAGTGTGGCAGTGCTTTATTTAAGTTAACAGACATTAGTCTCATTCAAATTACTGTTCTGGATTAAAGACCTGTTAAAACTATCCAATTTGGTTTACAAAGTCATAGCAGTAAGTCTTCTTATGAACTTAAAAATTATTTCAATGATTTCTGTACAGATACATCAGCTTATGAAGTCAATTGTTAATCAGTAGTCCATTATCCATTTTACATATTTGCAACTCAGTCTAATAAAACAAGCGTAGAGTCCAATGCTATCTAATGGCATGTTGTATTGATTTTGCTAAAAATTTTCAATTAAGGCAACATAATGTCACATTTCCAATATGGTTCAAAAGAAGCATTTTCACATTGCCAATATGGTTAAAATCTTCTTTGAAAGGCCTTGATGAAGGATTAAGACCAGCTCCAAAAAGACATTGGAGATGAGCTCTCAAACAGATAAATCAAGACATGTTTTACTAGCTGTTATGGGATATGAAGTATTTGATGTACTTTATAAATGCTTTGCAGCTGGATGTTCCATTTCGCACAGAGAGTGAAATTACATTTTTGTAACTGCAAGTTTTCTGTCTTTGCTGATTGGTAGAAGTATAAGCTGTGCTTTTTCTTCAGTGTAAGCAGTGTATAGAAAAAGGCTATATAAGCGTCTGAGGATGGCTGTTTAATACTTCAGATGTGCTATGAAGCTTATACCATGAAGATGATGAGCCATAATTCTTTGCATAATGTTAAAAGTTTTCCTTTTGATACTGTACTATATAGTGGATGCACCAGTTCATTCTTGCTCCAATTATTCAGAGATGGCTGCTATTTAATTGGCTTCAGTGTGGTGGGAACATAATATTTTTATAGACTACCTTAATGCTAGCAAACATGGCTGGCTTAGGGAGCAATACAGAAAAGCTGCTCAACTTCAATGCTTTTATATTTGACAATAAAAAAAGGTGATCTGAAAAACTTTTACAAAGCTAGCATTTTATTCTGAGAGAATACCTGATTTACCAATGTTTCCCATCACTTTCACACGGCATAGATGTATTTCAAATTAGATACAGAGGTTTGTTAAGTGATGGAATGCTCTGGGGAAATCAGGGCCAGTGCTTTTAGCAATGATAAGTTAAAATTAAGAGAGGATTAAATTATTTTGCAGTGAGGTTAAGAAAACCAGTGAGAAAAAAAAAGATTCCATGGATACAAAAAGAAGAAAACAATATGGCTTATAACAAAGGCACAAGCAAATTTAGTGAAAGATTTGACTGTTTCATGCTGTGTGTGAGTCTTCTCCAGATCCAAAGAACTGCCAATTTCTGTTTCATATTCAGTATTTCCAGCCTATTTTGAGCCCCTAAATGCTACTGAAGGGGGATCCCTACTTTCTTTCAACTCCTGAAGTAACCCAATTGACAGTAAAATTATTGACTTATTGTACTGACCTTGAGATCCTCAAAGCAGAAAGATGCGGTTTCAACTGTCTTTAAGAACAGTCTTGGTAAAATGAGCTGAATTACACAGTAAAATATGTTACCTTCAGATCATTACATGCACCCAGAAAACTTGAGGGATCAGCTCCGCTTATAAGGTAGATTTCTATTTCAAAGCAAAATAGGGGTATTCCAGTAGCTACATTAAGAAAGCTTCACACACATTAGAGATCTGCTCTTTTTTCTGGCTGTATTTCAGAATGAGAAAGCCTGAGCATTGAAAAGCAAAGCCTTGTTTACAGAGCTCTTCCTGGATATCTTAATAAAAATACTTGAAGCTTTTTATTTTATACGCACCACGTGGTTCAAGCACACTGATAAGGCAGAGTGCATTGAAAGCTGAAAAGGCAATAAAATTTGAAATCTACTAACCTTCTACTTCAGTAAAAATAAAGTCACCTGAAAACAAGATCTTAGTTTTCAAGGGCTGAAGTAGAGCCAGATGTGAAAGTAATGAAACTTGGTGCTCCTCTGAACTTTCCTCTCTGCAACTTACATAAAGAAATACATCATTTAACTACAATCTACAAAGTTTAATCAAATATAAGAATCAGAAGAATAGAAGCAGAAAGGTCCATGGAATAGCACTCTACAGACATTCATCCACATGATATAGGTTGCAACTTGTGACCTTCATTATCATCATTATTGATAAGAATCCTTTAATATATTTTTCTTCTTAGTATTATTTTTACACATTTAAAAGCCTATCACACCAGCCTGGTGTCAGAGCTATTCTAACACCAGGATCCTAATATGAATAATTTATCCAGATATGCTTCATTGAATACTCTTAAGAAAAACCCAACAAAACTACCCTAGGTGCAAGTCCAACCAAGGTGACCCCAAAATACTTCAAAAGTAAGGCTGAAAATTTTAAATACGGTTAGTACAGAGAAAGCAAATGTGTACATTTAAAAGTTCTCCCATTTGGATTAATCTTAATCTTAATTCACCATGTTTACTTTCTTAATAGTAAGCTCTTTATTCCCAATTATAGCATGCATTCATTAGATAAAATACGCCAAACCTGAATACATCAGCAGTTTCTTAACTACAGGTTTTGAAGGGTTTTGGTTACCTTATTGTCTGCAATGGCTGGAACTTGCTATTTATTACAAAATAATTACAATCAACTTGTTTGCCTTACGTCTGTAGGGAAAACCATACTCAGTAAGGAGTTTAGGCTCCAGCATCAGCAGATACTTACAATTTCAAGGCAAATATGTAGTGCATCATTCAACCAACTTTGTCAACAGTGGACAACTTGCATTTGTGTGTTAAATAAGCAGCATGTAATTTATGACTGCGTAGACTGGAAATGTGTTCCTTTGTGAACTTACAAATGCTAACTGCAATTCAAAATACCTACTTTTGTGAGTTACAATGGTACACAAAGTTAATGTTTGTAGATACCATATTCATTTATGTTAAAGTCTAATATAGGCACCTAGAAATGCAGTTGGAGATCTAAGAGTTATTCACTGCTAGGTAATTACTCAAAATTCATAATAGTGTGTGGGCATGAGATACACTAGCAGTTCTCTTATGGAAAGCTTATACTTCTTTTAGTATAAAGCTGTCCCATTCTCATGCTATCAATTAGCAAAATTTAAAGACCGAACTTGCTTTCATGGAGGTTTATGCACATACCAGAGCTTCATTAGAGCACCATATACCTAAGTGAAGCATCCTTTCTGCATGAATCCCAGAACAAAGCATGCATTTCCATGACAAAGGTGAATCCTGCATCAGAAACACTCCACTTCAAACACATTCACTATATCTTATTTAAATATAGAAAGACAAGAAAAACTGTTCTTTCTAAAGCTGTAGACAACATGGATTCTTTGGAAAACTTGTTATACTTATTTGTCCTACTGCTAGGATAGCAGCACTGCGCAACTTCAACCAAAAGGTTTGCTCCTGAAGAACTATGATAATACAATTTACCACAACTGTGTTAAGCCTGTACTTAAAAAGCTAAAATCACTACCATATCTCTCAGTTAACTAGTCTCCCAGTGAAACAAATGCCAAAACCACATTGCTAGATAGTTTATTTTTCAACTAGACAAAAAGTGTGGTTCTATTGAATAGACTCTCTGTTCTCACATTAGCAAGTAACAACAAATGCTCTATTATATGCTAACATCCTTTACATTTGAATGCACTCGAAAACTTCATTGTATTATCATTCTTTTAAACATAAGCAATATTAGTTATCTCCATTCAACTTTGGGTGCATATAAAGCAGATTTTCCAGTTGTGAAGAAAACTGGAAATGAGTGCAAGCTGCATTTTACCTAACCAGCATTTACCCACAAAAAACAATTCCTCATTTTAGAAAATTTCTTCCAAACACAGTTAATCCAATGAGCAACAAAGATATAAATACATGTAATGTGCAAAAATATTCATCAATTGGAGCAGTAAAACACATACCAGTCTTAAACCACTTTGAGAAATAAAACATCGTATTTCGGAGAGCCAAACACAGAGGTATGTTAAGTGAATAATAAAAACACACTTGTGTGTACTAATTGGATAATGACATATATTGCTTTGACTGTCAGTTACCACTGTGCCTTTAAAAGTTCCTTTTGTTAAGCACGTAATTTCACTGTTAAAAATTAATAAGAACCTCTGCCACTGCCTTAAGACAGCCTCGCATATGGTACAGATCTAACTTCAGTGTTACTTACGAAATAATCCCCACTGTACACCTTTGCACTTTACATTTGCCTTTACTTTAGATCTGCCTGGGGTATGTTCTGGTTAGGTTTTTTTAAAAAAAAAACCTTCTGAAACCTTGGGAAAGTTTATAAGGAGAACAATACACATTCCTCATTTTGGTTAAAAAGAGTGGGGTTGACAGTCTGGATTACAAACCCTTTCACTGTAAGAAAGCCCTGTGCAAAGCTGCTTCTGATTTGCCACCAAGACACAGTCTGTCCTTCCTGCAACTGAAATCCACAAGTAATGGCACAGTTTTGACCTGCTATCATGTCCTACACTGCATCTCCCCAGGCACTCTGCCGAGTGGTTTTAGTATTAACTCTTGTCACCCAGGCAGGGAGACCAGTCAAAATTAAGCTAAATCCTGAGGCAATCTCTCACCTCAGTGTTGGTGGGACTGACCAAGTCTGCATCTTATGCATAAATAGACCCCAGATCAGCATTTTTGCATGCCTGTGTCTGCATGCATTTTTTTTAATCACCACTCGGAGCTCTAGACTATCACAGTTATCAACAATTTAAAGGCACACACTGATGGAGAGGAGAGGGAGGGAGGTAATTTCAGGTACTCAGAGTGAAGTTTACCCTCCACTCCCCACAAGGTGAGGCAAAGAAGAAGAGTCACTAGAGATAGAACACGCTCCCAGTTTTCTGCCAGCCTCTTGCCTTTGCTCACACAATCTATCCGGGGAGCATCCTCCACCCGTATGAAGACATTCAGCATCAAGTCACAAAACACAGATGTGACAACAAGGTACATCCCAAAATGCCAACAAGCACCATTTCTGGATCAAACCTCCAAAGGAAGGTTAGTTAGGAAGAAACACTGAATCCCGAGGCAACATTTCCAAGAGCACCTCACGGTGCACTTGGAAATCCTCAGTCTTTGCCCCTCACGTCCTCCTCCAGCCCCTGCTCATTTCCAAAGTGAATGAGCCCACACCGTCCTTCCAGGGGCTGAGAGCCTGTTTCCCCACTAGCACTTGGAAAATCCCCAGCCAAGTTCTCCCACCGCGCTCTCCGCAGCCCCACTGCACGCCTTTAACCTTACCCTGAGGAGAGGGCAGGCAGCCTACCTCCCCGTGCTCGGCAGTCCGGTTGCGTGCAGGGCGCAGAGTGATGGAGAGCAGGGAACTCTTCAGTGATAATCAGCGCTGAGAGGCTGCTCCTGTGAATAGTGTACATCCTGTAGCAGCAGGCTCTGTTTCTAGCAGCTGGCAGCAGCCTTCGCAGGAGCAGTGATGAGCACAGCTTGAGATCTTCCACAATTAACCAAATATTGTATAGCGGCAACAAATCAACAACTAAAACCCAGCTCGCAAATAAAAGCAAAGTACAATTTCAGATGGGAGCTGAAAGCTTAAGTCACCGAATGCTACATTTCTTCTTCAAGATTATTCCAGCAAGCTCCTTCTGCTATTTTTACTGTACCATAATGCACTAGGTCTGGCTTTTACCCTATTGAAAGAACATGAATATATTATTATCCACACAAAAGAGCAGGTTATTGTTTATGAATTACCAGCCTTCCCAGCAACAAAGGCTATTTTCATAAGAAAACTCAATTTCATTTTAGCTCCAATTTGATTACCAGCTGAAGAAAAGCAGCCCTGCGCCTAAACCTCAAAGGATTTTTATTCATACCATTGAATGGGCTTTATTGCTTCCTTTTCAAAACTGATGTAGAAAGCTTTTAGAGTAAAACATTGACAAAAAATTATTGCGCTGCTATTTTGTGCAATAACAGAGCTGAAGAGGGGCAATGATTTCTCAGTCATCCTTCACTGTACTTCAGAACAGTAAAGGCTGGAATTAATGACAGACCATAGAGAGGAGCTAAGCCAAGGTCTCACAATGCATGTCAAATCTAAATGATCACTATACATTGAAAAGACCCAAAAAAGCCTGCAGCTGATTGATTCATGGCTTTCACAAGAAAGACAGGCTTGAAGAGTTTATTGCACCACAATTTACTCTGAATTATCATAAAAATGAATGTAGAGGCTGAATGTCACCCCGGCACACTCCAAAAACACACATCCAGGGACAAAGTTCACCCAGGAATTATAGCAGTGCTGTTCATGCTACTATAGTTAAGGGTCTGTCACTTTTGTCCTATTATAGGGGGTTTTAGCTCAGCTGTAAAGCTGTGCTCCAGAATAAAACTTGGCACAAAGGTCTCATTTTGAGGGAATATAATTTTTTTTAAACAAATGTAAAAGGGAAAAAAAAAAAAAAAAACAA